>VZRJ01006789.1:387292-765061 GCA_013397565.1 Ptilonorhynchus violaceus
GGGGGGGAGGGTTTAGAAGGGATTAGAATGACGGGGAAATTACCTCACAAATTACAATTCTAATTGGTGATTCTTGACAGATATGCTAATTTGCAAAATCTATAAAAATTTTATACACGTCACATGCGGAGGGCATTTTTCGGCGCTTTTTCCACCTGAAGAATTATGCATCTAAGGATCTTTATAAAGGTAACCTCTTTTTATTACCCTAATTGTGTCTGGCTCATGATTTTAGGCACTGGGAGAGAAAGGCATCACTATATGGAAAGAAAAAAAGGGCACAAGATGGGATGTTTGGTAGGTCATGAGCCATACGTACTTTGAATGTGCAGTTCGCCACTCCACTGGGCCCTGTTGAGCAGGTGCTGGAGCAGCCACAGGCACATCATTGGCTCCTGCTCTAACTGAGGAGCCGTCCGGCTGCTCCTGGCTGCTCGCTCTAACATTTCTCCTTCTTTGTTCAGACGCTGCAATTTAATTTTGGTAAGTTAGATCCATTATTTGCTCTCTCTCCCTGGAACTACACTTGAAACGAGTTAGTATAAATAGTCTGTAATGGTTCCTATTTGAAATGGAGCCTGTTTAGCTGGGTTAAAAACAACCTGAAACAAACTTCTTTCCTAAACAGTAAGGCCGAACCCTTCCAGACATTGTGGCTATTTTGCTACAGACCAACACAAAACATTTGCTCCAGTCACCCTACAAACAGCCAAACACGTGACCTGAGATGTTCTCAGTGTCCTACATTCCACAGAGTTACACTATCTGTGAATAAACCTGCCCTAGAAAGGGAAGATCCCTCACCCAAGTCTTACTAACAGGGTCTGCTGCAATCCTATGGGGAGGGATGGCAGCAGCTGCTGCGTAATAGGGGAGAGAGAGGGCTGCAGTCAAGTTTCCAAGGAGCGGAGCAGCATACACCACAAAAAGGCTGGTTTAGCACAAAGTGCTTTGTTGAGAAAGTTTCAGAAGGGACGGAAGAGACGCTTAAATCTCAAACTGTATATTCCAGATCTGCCATGCTTCCTCATTGCTGTATGGTGCTAAACTGTTGCACTCTTTTGTCTGTCTTAAACCAAACCTCTGCACCCAAAGGCATTTTCTATCAAATGAGTCTTGTTAAGGACAGACCTTGGAAATTAAAAAATAACTTGAAGCAATGTCTCCTTAGAAATTGTCATCATCTGCCTCCCGGGTTAAGGTTATTTGAAAATGGAGTTGTATTGCCCAATTTCAAGGGAGATCAATTTTTAATGGTTTGGTCTGTACAATCACAAGGGTCAAGAACTGCTGTTTGCTTTTTCACTCTGAGAAACTGAAGGCAACAATGATCTCTGCAGCTCCAGTGTCTGCGTAACAATAACCAAGCATTAATCAATTACATTGACAGAAAGTGTCACCAAATTCAAGTTCCCTCCTGCATAACTATTAGGCTACAACTTTTATTGCAGTGACTTTCCACTGTCTCTGATAGTGGCTATGAGAAACACATTGGATCCATTCTCTAAGGCAAAGGCCAGAGGCATCAGCACTGTCCTTTGCCTGTTGCTAAAGCCAGTTTCAATCCCTGCTGCTCCAGTTCCTTGAAAAAGACAAACATAAAATAATAATTACGTTTAGGACAATTCCATTATAAACTGTAAAACGTCAACTCACCTTCAGGAAGCTTCCATGAATGCATACGGGAAGGGAGAAAAAAGAAGATCCAATTAGACTTTGGTGAGCCCCACTGGTGCTGCATGCAAACATCATCTCAGAAAGCAGTTCAAACAGGGGAGATGAGGCATGGTAGAGTGTCACCTTCTAAGTTTGGTTAAGAACATTCAAAGCAGCAGCTAAAGAGCTGCTGCCCTGAAAACAAATCAGTAGGTGCTGCTGAATCTGCTGCCAGTAGTGCAACAGGGTACAAATAGAGAAAGCTTTGGAACCACCGGAAAACCCTTCTCCCTGTTCCCCTCTTTCAGCTCCCTAATTTGATTTGGCCTGGAGTGTTTCTTTCCTGCTTTCTCCCCCAAAAGGGCAAATTCAAATGTGATATCCATAAACACTTGGCATAAGGTGAACTGCTGCTGAAGAAAGGAAACCACAACAGGGACTGATAGTAAAGAATTCCACTTTGCTGCTTTAGTGGCACCAGGCAAACAGCACTTGGACCATGTGCAATCTGTCACTCAATGCTAGAACTGTAAGGAACACACAGATCTGCCAGTGCCATCTTGGCAAGGGCTTCTCCCTCTATGGACACCACCAGGAAGTGACTTGGAGGGACGTGCAAGTTGGAGATTCACAGCAAGGGCTGCGCTTCCAGTCAGCTGCCCATAGCATCCCACATAAGACAACAGAGTTGTGCAGCTCCCCTTTTGTCCCTTCCCCTCCCACAAAGCAGAAAGGATGAGAACATGTGGATCCTCACCTCGGAGTTGTCATCCTCCCTACTCGCAGGATTCGTGCAACTGGCTGGCTGTGCACTAGCAGGAACAGAACTAAAAGGAACATGCAGCCATTTGAACATGCAGACATTAATTTCACTGTGAATCAAGGGTTACTCATACACACACTGTCAGAAATCTAAACATTCCTTATTCTGATTTAGCAACATCCCAGCCCAGCAACACAATCATTCCAAGAATTTTTATGGACTGCAAGAATTTCAGTGTGTGTGATATCATTCTCTTAAATGGCTTCATGAACAGATGAGAAAGGTTCCTGCTGGATTTTGCAGGTTGGGGTATTTTTTTTGTATTACTTCTTTCCCAGACAGGCCACTGCACAGAATCAAGCAGAACCCAATAGCTTTGCAAAAAGCTCTTTCTACTGAGTATCAGAAATTAGACTTTAGGGAGTCAATTTATCTGTCACATACTCATCAATCTCTCTTGGTTCCTCTTCCTCATCCCTTGCCAGTGGCTCAGCTGAATTGTCTGCTGCTCTGGAAACATTTGGGGGCTGCTGGTTCTGCTCCCTGTCCTGCAATGAGGTAGAAATGGAGGAAGCTTAGGAACCACCTGAACACCTTCCTCCCTCCTCTCCCGTTTCAGTTCCTTAATTGCGTTTGGGCTGGACATGTTTCTTTCCCTCTTTCTCCCTCAAACTGGAAAACTTAGCTGTGATATCCAAAAATACTTTGTATTAGATGAACACTTGCTGAAGAAAGAACCCCAAACCCAAACCTGCTCTTGCTTTTGCTGGAACTGGAGCTGGGTCATGCAGACTCTCCTGTAAAGTCTGAGGCCTTTCCTTTGGAAAGGCTCAGGGATAACGCCATCAGGAGGTACCCGCGATGCTATGCCTGATGCATATTCTGCTTTGCACTGCAGCACTGACATTCCCAAACTGAAGGGAGAAACTGCACTGTGGGCTGGATCAAGGACTATTCTTTCAAAAAGCAGGGGACAACGGAAAGAAAAAGAAGTGACATTTTTGGAGACTTCTTGGACTAATAAAACCAGAACCAGTTTGTACTCCAGTCAGCTGCAGTTGCACTTGACAGGAGTACCTTAAACTGATGTTGCAGCTAAACACTTCTTCTTCAAGAAGTCAAAGAAATCTAATTTGACTGCAAGATGGAGAGAAGTGTGCCATTCACTACTTACCACAGCAGACTCATCCTCATTGGCAGTGATGACTTCAGACTTAGAAAATTTGCCTGTGAGTCCTATGACTTCTTCACCAGCTGAAAAACAGAATGTTAGAATCAAGATAAGAGACTGCAGAGGAATGAAATGGGCTGCCACTGGGCAACAGGCTGAGGTTGGATTCACTGTGCCCTGGTCTCTTTTTTTTCAGGAATGTGTCCAACATTTCACTCAAGCTTTGCCTTCTGCAGTCCACAGGGATCATTACCAGCCCTGTCTTCTGAAGGGGCAGTGCAAGAGGAAGAGCAGCTGAGCTCCTCACACAGTTCTGTTGGATGACAACAGCTTATGGGAGCGTCACACCAACAGATGATTCGTCTAACAGAGGGGAATATTTAGCACACAGGGAGAAAAACCCCACACCAACACTGCAATCAGAGAGGCAGTCCTGATTTTAAAGTACCACGCTGTACATGTTCTCTCGAAGGATGTGGCACACAGAATGACAAACTTGTCCATATCTTCTTCCAGCTTGGGAGATCCCA
Organism: Ptilonorhynchus violaceus; assembly: GCA_013397565.1. Classification (NCBI taxonomy): domain Eukaryota; kingdom Metazoa; phylum Chordata; class Aves; order Passeriformes; family Ptilonorhynchidae; genus Ptilonorhynchus; species Ptilonorhynchus violaceus. The sequence continues at coordinate 391,413 of VZRJ01006789.1, forward strand.
AACTCAGCTTGCCACACTCCATGGTGGCAGCTGCCTGTCGTCAGAGCAGACAGTCAGCTGTTTGAGCAGCACCTCATAACCTTGGCTACGCAGCTCACCTCCCACTAGTGGCCAATGTAACAAACCAAAACAGTCGTCAGAAGGCTTGTTGTTTATGGATGCCACACTAGGTGTTTCCTAAACCCCAAGGTTTCCCTTTCTCCTCACTAAAGGGCCTAGAAACTGGCAAAAGCACATGGCCTGCAGGTTCCCAACCCTTCAGAAGCACTTTCTGTTCTTACCAGGCTCAGAAGAAGCTGTAGCATTTTCTTTAGGCTCAACAGAAAGCACACCACTTTCTTCAAGGTCTCTTGGCTGAGTTTGTGAAATTTCAGCTGCACTGGAAGGCAACAGCCTGCTCCGTTTCTCAGCTTGTCTGGAATCAAGTGCTCCTCCACGGCGCTTCCGCAGACGCTGAGAGAGAACAAAGCCTTAACATTTTCTGTGGGCCATCGTACAAACAACAGTACATGAGGATACAGAAAACACTCCCACAAAGGCTGGAATATGCACCAAATGGTGCTATAGGCCATTCCTTCCTGAGCGCATCACCTCAGGGAAAAGACATCACCCCTGATCTACAAGTTGCCTCACGAAGAAAAAGCCTGTCCCAATGGCTTGAAAAAGAGGAGACCAGTTCACAATTCTATCACCTTGCTCCTCAAACTCTACACATTTCTGAACTATTGCTAGCACCCACAGAGTTTCAAAGCCTTCAGTATTCCAGAACATGAAGTTACATGAAGTTTTAAAAGGCTTCTGTTGCTATGCATTTGCCACAAACTTTTGGAAACCTTTTTAGATGTACCCTGGAAAACGTTTCAAGAATCAGATTTGCATTGAAGAGTAAAGTACTTACTGAGCTCATGCTGTTTCGTGATCAAAAACCACAGGGAAAGTAAATGGGAGAAACACAGGAAAGGAATGTCAGGGAAGCAGTCACTCTCTTAGGTTCCTTTTGGTAGCCCACTGCAGATTTTTTGGAGTTACAGAGAAATGTTCTTCCAAACCTATCCGAAAAGTAGAGGGAGATTATCTATTTGGAATGTCTATTATCTTAAACATCCCCATGCCTTACAATTCCCACTCTCAAGTCTCCAGTTTCTGCCCAAAGCTACAGGGGAAGTCTGTGAGTTTGGTATTTGAGCCCACCCGCACCCCAGCCTGCAGCCCAGCCCAGCCCCTCAGCACCAGAAGCCTTTTCAGGAATCGTCTGCACTCACCTGTACAGTCAGTCCAGAGTTTGGCCCTCAAATGACAGCAAATTGTCCTCAGTTTCCTCTAGGGACGGAGAAGACAGATGCTCCACGTCTGCTGTGCAGCAGAGAATCCATCAACTGTCTCAACAGACTCTGTGTCAACACAACCTTCGGAGCAGGGGCGCCCTTGGCAACCGGTGCCAACATTCCATGCCCAGGTAACGGGGGTCTGTTTGGCGCACCCATGGAGTTCCAGAATGCCGTGGAAGGCACCGCTGCCACCCACTAGATCAGAGCCCTGTCCAGTCCGGCCTGAAATCTTCCAGGGACACGGCATCCACAGCTTCTCTGGGAAGCCTGTGCCAATGTCTCACCACCCTCACAGTCCTTCCTAACATCTGATCCCAATCTCCCCTCTTCTAACACCGCTCCCCTTCTCCCGCCGCTCTCTGCCCCCCTCCGGCAGTGCAAGGCCACAGTGAGGCCTCCCCACACCCTGCCCAGGCTGGACAGCCCCAGCTCTCCTGGCCTGGCTGCAAGGGAGAGCTGCTCCAGCCTCCTGAGCATCTCCATGGCCTCCTCCGGCCCTGCTCCCACAGGCACATCCTGCCGTGCTGGGCCCAGCTGGACACAGCTCTGCAGCTGGGGCCTCATGGGGGCGGGGCAGGGCAGAGCAGAGCTTTGCCTCCCTCCACCTCAGCCCCAGGAACCCGAGGAACATTGTAGCCTTTCAGCAGCTAAAGAAACCCCGCCAGCCCCCAAGCCCCCTCCCTCCAAAACGAAATTTAAACCCCACCTTAACCTTCCTCCTCCATGTTTATTAGTCTGTTGCTGACAACTGTTATGCAACTGTTTGAACCTCAACCCTAGTAAATAGCAATTAAAATCAAATCAAAAGGGTTTTGGGTTTGGTTTTTTTTCAAACTGTTGAAAGGATCTAACAATTCAGATCCTTATTTCAAGTCTCTGAAGTCTTGACATTTTCAGGTGTTCAACTATTCCTCTGCCAGTGCTTCACAACAGGGTTGAGGAGGCTTGCTCTTCTCCCAGGGACAGCACCTTCCTCCCGAAGTGCTGCTCTGCTGTGAGAGGTGAAACAGCAAAAAATGCAGAATTAATATTCAGTTTTCCTTCCAGCCACTCTGCCACTGGACCTGCTTTCAGAGGGATCGGCTGGGGGTCCTGAGAGCACCAGGGAAGCCATCTCAGCCCTGCCAGATGCAGGGATGCCCCTCAGGCCCTGGTGCCATAGGTGCCCTCTGGTGTGGGAGGGAGAGTGGTGGAAATTCATACCATGCTGAATAAGGATATTTTCACCTCATGTTTTACATGAGGAAGATCATTTCTTACAAAAATTTCTCAGTTATTACAACTGTTGCTTTTAGGTCATTGGCAACATTGAGTGTTTAAGAATGGGTAGGGATGACTTGCCCATTTTTCTGAGTCCTGTGTCTGGGAATTGAAGCAAAGGCTTGTTTTGGTCATCACATTTGCATCCTTCATTTCTCATATTCAGTGCTTTGGGACTGGTATGAGGTACTTAATTATTTATATATTAAATGTATATTTAGAATTGCTTTAGCATCTTAGCATTTTCATATGAAGTGTTAAATCTCCTTTAAGATTTGTCTTATCTAAACCTCTGCACTTTGGACCCAACAGTTTTGGAAATTGAAAGTGTTTAAGGTGAGATGAAGTGGATTTCCAGGAGTCTGAAACATCCCATATGTTAAAGCACAGAGCCTGTCCACTCATGCTCCAGGTACAGCTGAGGTCATCTGAGTGCACTCAGTGTCTTTTGGGAGAGGACTGGATGGCTTCTAGCAGGAATGTGACATCAGGGGTAAGGGATGGGGGAGCACTGAGGAAGAGGGGCAGCTTTTATTAAGTGAAACATTTGAAGGCTCTTGGGTTTGTTCTCCCTCATTCCTGCTGGATGATGGCTGCAGAGGCTGGGAGACCTTGACTGTAAGGCCCAACACTTTTTAATTAAAGCTGCTCTTGAAAATATTCATTGCTCGGTGGTGAGAGGGAGACAAACTTCCTGCCCCTTCACTGCACATCCCGGGGAAGCTGCAAAGGCCACATTCCTGTTTCATCTCCTTCCATGTGGGTCAGCTCTGAAGGAAAGTGTAAGACCTCTGAAACACCTACTGCCTTTCCATTTCAGGAAGGATGAAGTTTGCATGTATTAACTTCCAAAAATAAAAGGTTAATTTTAACCAACAACCTAAACTAAACCCTGATTAAGCTGGCTTGGTATAGGAATCATCTGGAGGTACAGCATTGGGGTTTTCACATGATTAGCTATGGTTTGCCAGGAATTTTTGGCAGGAGAAGACACCACAGGGAGGTAGAAACCCTGTTCACTGGACAGGGGTTGTCAGCTCCGTACTCTCCCAAATCAGGGCTACCCTGAGCAAGGGCCATAAAATAATTCAAGAAGACTGAATGTAGTATAGGATGTTGTATACCAAAGTAGTTCACTGCAGAGCGATCATTGATGACAAGAAAATCTATAATGACATGAGAAAACTGACTTTCCACCCCAGCTGGATCAGTGCTGCCTCTCTCCCTCTTTGACTCACTGTCTGTAGTGTGTACCGCACAGGAGCTTGCTACTTGATAACTACTATTTACCATTTACTGTAGCATGCTATATATATATATATATATACACACAATTGTCTTTATCTTGCCCCATGTTGGTGCTCCAAAAGGATTGTAGTGGTTTGACCTTGGCTGGGTGCCGGATGCCCACTAAGCCGCTCTATCACTCCCTTGCCCATGGGACAGGGGAGAGAATAAGATGGAAAACAACCACTGGGTTGAGATAAGGCAGTTTTATAAAGCCAGAGAAAGAAACAAGCAAAGGTCTGTGTGCACACAAGCAAAGGGAAAAAAGTCTATTTCTACTTCCCATCAGCGACCGATGTTCGGACACTTCGCGGGAAGCAGGGCCTCAGCACACTGGTGCTTGCTCCGGAAGACAAACATTACAGAATAACAAATGCCCCCCCTTTCCTCCTCTCTCCCTCAGCTTTATCTGAGCTGACGTCCTATGGTGTGGACGTCCCTTTGGTCAGTTTGGGTCAGCTGGCCTGGTTGTTTCCCCTCCCTAGATCTTGCCCACTCCCAAGCTCTTGATGGGGGAAGGAATATTAGAGGGACAGTGCTGCTCAGCAGTAGCCAAAAGACTGCTGTATTATCAACACCCTTCCAGCTCTCAATGCAAAGCACAGCACTGGAAGGGCTGCTGAACTCTACCTCAGTCAGACCCAATACAAACCTTAAACCCCTTGTTTGTTCTGTATTTCACTCGATTATCTTAACCTGTTCTCGTTTTCCCAGCAAATGGCTGCAAAGGGAAATGCAAACAGACAAAAGGGAACAGCAAACAGGATTTCAAAACTGCATACAGTTAGAGCATGAAGAGTTTAGAGAGAGAAAATCACAGAATATGCAGGGTTGGAAGTGACCCACAAGGATCATTGAATCCACCTCCTGGCCCCTCACAGGACACTCCAAAAGTCATACCATGTGCCTGAGAGCATTGTCCAAATGCTTCGTGAACTCTGCCAGGCTGGTGCTGTGACCACTGTCCTGGGGAGCCTGTTCCAGTACCAAACTACCCTCTGGGGGAAGAACCATTTTGTAATACCCAAACTAAATCTTCCCTTACACAACCTTCTCTGTTTAAAATGAATAGGTTTAGATGCTGTACTGCATAACCAACGCCTTACCTATTGGCAGCTGTAGGGTATTTTGTGAGAAGTGTGAAGCTGGTAGTTAGGTTACTTATTTTATTCTGTTACAATAACGCATGGGGCATCCCTATCTTGTATCATGTTTTATTTCCATGAGAGACCAATGGCAGTGGAAGAACAAAAAAGTGTGACTTGATTAATCTGGAAAGAGCTGTTTTTTCAAGTCCCCTTCAGAGAACATGTGGTCTTTGTAGCCTTTGGAATTCTGCCTGATTAGAAAAAAAAGCCAAATAATTTGACACAACAAAGCAGTGTACAACTTCGGCTTGCTAGCAGTGCCTTAGTAGCTTGCCTGTCTTTCCAGAATGTGACAAGTGCCTGAGGAAAGGCAAACAATTCGTATTGTGAGAGAAAAGGAAGGAGTATTAAGTGCTGTTGATTTCTTAGAGAGGGGGAAAAAAAAGCCTTTGCATGGCAAATGAAAATAGAAATGCAAATCAGCTCCAAATACTTAACATATCTGATAAACAATTGTATAAAAATAGAAAGTGGAGACAATAAAGTCCTTAAAACGTTCTTCAGTCACATTCACTGTCAGTGTAGCCTCATGTAGCTGGGGAGCATGCCTGTACACACTGCCAGAAATGAGCACATATCCTCACCAGTCAGCTGGACCTTCCCAAGTCACATGCAAACATCAGTTCTGAAACACTCGTGTTTGTAGTCACACTAATGATTAAAATTATATCCTGGCAACTGAAATGACATGCACATGAAAAAAAAATACTGCTCAGCATTGCCTGAAGCACTGGGGAAAAAAGTATAACGGAAAATTAAGAAGCTGGGGGGAAAAGGAAGGAAGGAGAAGCTAGTCAAGCATATTGTATTGTTCACTGGTGTCAATCTGCACAGATCATGTTTGAGTGGATCGTGCCTGATCTACTTAATGGCTGTTTTCTGTAAGCTGTATTTCAGCTATTCCGCAATCCAGAAAAACATCTGACACTGTCACATCTGCACAGAACTTTATGTAATAATGGAACTTTCAAAGAAGCCTGGCAAAAGCAAAGAATACTGAATCCACAGGGCCTAAGGTGGATCACACCTTTTAGAGTGTTTTTGAAAAGACTTTTTAAGAAGAGGTGTGCTGCTTCATCATGAAGGTTCGCTATATCAGTGTCTGTCAATCCACCAGTCAGCTACTAGAATTTGGACAGGTTTTCTTTTCTATTGTGGTGTTTCTCTGTTGCAAATGCAAATTTTTGAAAATGCAAGCATCTTTTTTCTGAGCTCTTGGTAGAAGCAGTATTTTGCAGTGTAATTTGAATTTCCATTTCCAAGAAAGAGCTTTGCTAGTGTTATATTTTCTGTTTAACTTGTGCAAATAGATGCCATAACAACAGATCTATACCTTTGCAAGCAAGGTCTGTCTAAGGAAAGGAAAATTCTAAAGGAAAATCTTAAAATAAGCTTTATTAAGAGATATTTTATTTCCAAGGACATGTTATTTAACATCACAGAGCTCTTCAGCCTTCTGAAGTCCAGTTAAACATGACCTGATGACAGTGAATTCTCTAGGTATGTGGCAACTGCCAAGCAAAAATAATTGTTAGGATGTCACATCAGCCTCGTAATTCATTATTATTTGGTAAAACAGAATGATTTATCTTGAGAAAATATAATACAAACTCTCCTTAACTCAGTAAGATTTCCATGGGATTATTCCCTATGTGGGAAAATACTCAGAAAATGCTGAATTTACTGGTTTTTCTCCTTTAGTAAAGTGTGGTTTATAACTCCCTATACTTTCGGGGCTTAATCCTTTCATCAATCAGCAAATCAAGTAATGGCATTAAACATTAATAAGACAGAGAGAATGAGATGATTGTTTTTTCTTTCAAATTTCAGAACTCTAGTGCAGAAATGCCGTGGCTACTGTTAGCTACACTCCCCTGCTGCAGACTTTAGAGATGAAGTATATGCTGAGAGTGTTTATTTTCTTTCTGGCTTGCTAATTTGTTCCCTTGGCCAACCTGAACTGGGTGCTCAAGGTTTTGTTCAAGAAGTTATGTTCTGTTTTGTCCAGATGCTACCAGGTGTTTGCAAAAGCCCTCAGTACCCTGCCTCTTGTTTTACACAGTGGAGCTATGGCATTTCTGCAGAAATGGCAGCCCTCTCTATCTCAGGGAAAATAAAAAAAACCAAATAATGAAGATTTGGTGCTGTAGTCAGGCAGTAGACTCATAGGCAATAAATTAGTGTTCTGTTTTTTCTCGTCAAGTTTAGGCCTTGAAATTTTGGTGAAAAATCAAAATCTATTTCCTTCTCTCTCAACACAGGCACAGTAATCCTCAAATGCTTCCATCACACCTGCATGCTGTTGTGAAATGCCCTATCCCTGCTCCTTGCTCCCTCTAGCCTCTCTGTGCAAACTACTGCCTTGAATTCCCATCTGCTTTCCCTAACACCTCCCACGGCACACTAATACTCTTCTTATTGAAAGGCACTCCATGATGGGATATCCTGATATCTGAATATCCTCATTTTTTTTACTGTATAAAACAATAACGTTACAAAAAACCTTGTTTTCAAGGGATATGACATGGTTTGAGAGGTTTTTTCACTCTCAGAAACATAATACTTCCTCTTTTCTTTCTGAAAGCTTATTTATCTCACCTTAGCTAAATCATCTATACTGATAATAACTCATATTCCAGTTGCCAGTAGGATGGTTTTTTATGTTTCACTGATATAGGTGAGAAGTAAGTAATTCCATATTCTTCTGTGCCAAAATTATCATTTATTACAGTCTGTTGTGTTGTATTTCATTCTCTTTATAGTCAAGCATATAAAGCCAGTATTTTTTTCTCCAAAACTTTCATATTATGTTTACACACTCTTCTTCTCACGTTTTATGTCTTTTTTTCCTCTCAATCTATTTCCAACATGCCTTGCACAGGAACTGCCCCAAGTATAACACATCTCCAGCAAGCAGCCAACTCATGAGCTCATTTGAACTTTTACGTGAATAGGGAGGATGGATCACTCCAGGATCACTCTTTGTCAATCCATAAGAAGAGTGCTATGGATTTCTTCTGGATATCTTCCTAACAAAGTCAAGGAAAGGAGACATATGACAGGTGGGTTTGGAAGTCTGCAGAGGAAATACACTTCAGATAGCTACAGTGCATTTGCACAAAAACTCTCTAGTTGAAAGGGTAAAAGTCATGATAAATATTTCACTGCAGAATGAAAATAGTAACTTTTCTCATCAGTCTATTTTTATTAATTTCTGTCACTATTGAACTTTAAAATACACTTTGCAGTTGAAACCTGCGGGTTTTTGTGGGTTTTTTTTTTATGCCTAAATAACTAAAAGCACATCTCATACTAATTTCTGAGAGTAGATGGCACTTGCTAGAAAACAATCTGCAGAACCTAGGAATAGTACTTGAAGTCTAAAGAAGGATGTCTGGGTTGACTGAAGAAGCCTCTAAGTTGTCACTTAAGTTACTGCTCTGACCTAAGTGTTTGTCTGACGTTAATTTTGCACTATACACACAAAAACAGTTAACTCAGAAGTTGCCATTTTATATGGCAGTCAAAGCTGTTTTTCATCTTGTCAACCTGTGCTTTCCATGGACATGTCTTCAAAGCAGATGGTTGCTTTTCCTTAATTCAGCAACTCATAACTCCCTCTCATGCCATATTCTTCTCCATTTAAGTGCAATGCATTCATGAGAGGTATAAGAGATGGGAAAAAACCTAGGGCACTGTTTGCTAATGGCTTGCATTAGTGAATTTTGTCAAAAAATCTGGCACTTGGTATCATTTTGCGAACTTTTGTATCATCTTAATAGTAGTACTTCAGACATTTACTAAAATTTGAACTTTCCTTTTTGCAAGTTGGAATCTAAAGAACAGCAATGCTTTCCAAGCAAGCATAAAGCTAAGGCACATTTTGTGTAAGGGGATGAGCTTCCTTTTTAATAGCACAGTCTGTCAGCCCTTGGTAATGAATCCTAATAAAAACCATGCAGAAGGAATATACCAAGAATGAAACAAAATTTCAGACTTTGGGGTGGTTTTTTTTGGGTTTTTCCTCCTCTTTTTCTCTCTCATCTAGCTAGCTAAGGGATTGCAAAGGCTTCTACAAATGGCAGAAGTTTATGTCATAGAGTTTAGCACTCAGTAAAGTCCTCCACAACTTCAGTGTACACATAGGAGTTACTTACTATGCAGAATCAGTTAAAAATTCCCTACATTAAATAGCAGTCATTCTGCCAGGTAAAAATAAATACATTTATGCCCCTTCAGAGGTTCATCAAGGCTGTCAGGCTGTGGTGGTTTTTTTTCTTTTGTTTTCACTATTTAGACATGTTTTTTTCTCCTTTGGTTCTGATAGCAGCTTTTCCAGTTGAAGTAATATGGCTTGTAAAGTTAAAATCAATTACAGTAGAATATCCCTTATGGATATCCTGTAGAAGATAGCCTGTATATGCACTGCAGGTCTCATTTCAAACTAAAATCTCTAATCTGAATTCAGTACATGTAGCCATTAAGAATTAATACAAGATACAAAATCTCACTCGTTGTGTTTATAAAATGTCAGTCAAGAAGCAGCTGATGCCTAGAGTTGTGTTAGCACAGTAAACTCAGGGTACAATGAGGTATGTTTCAGAGATGTTTATTTTGGAAACCTGGGGAGAAATGGAAAAGCTGTATGACCTTGGGACACCAGCTCCTCAATGACTGTTTTGAGAATCAGATAGATATAGATATTTAGAAATAGATATATATGTCTTCCTGTATAACTATATATATACACATGCATGTGTATTTTTCAGTTTCTGTTCTCTTAAAGCTACCTGTACAATCTGCACTGAAGAAAAAACTGATCCTCAGTTCTCATGCATGGATTTTTTTGTAATCATGGTGGTCCAAATCAATTTAAGGCTTCATGTGTCAGGATCAGCGTGGAAACTGTGCCCATGGTGTTCTTCTGCCTGAGGCAAAAGCGAGTGCATTGCAAGAAACATCAGTATTGCTGCATGAGGGATCAGTGTAAGGGAGGACTCTGGGGTAGGGGACACCAGTTAGACCAGAGATAAGAGTGTGGGTGAGGCATTTTGGCTCTGCAGGACAGCTGAGGAAAATTCCACTGCCCAAAGCAGTAATTCATGCACTCCTGTGGTTAAGAGACAGATGTGTTCAGGAATTGCAGCCTTAGAATTTTTGAGAGGTTTTTTTCTTCCAGAAAGTCAGAGAATCTTAAGACACCAATCTATTTTCAGAAATACTACAGGGTTATGCTTTCCTCCTCTTTGCTTTCTTTGGGCTTGCTGTTGGAGTAAAATTGTGAGATTCTTCAAATCTCAGAGGATTTCATCCATTCTGCTGATTAGATTAAAATATTGGGCCAAAATGTTTGGTAAATTTGCAAAAAATTTAAATGGTAAATTTGGGGTTTTTTTCTTTCTAAAGATACTTAATGTATTTCATGCCATGGTTTCCTAAAATATAACTTTGGCTTAATATATTGTAACTGTATTTTCTTTAAAATTACATTAATCTTATATGATTCATACCTTGTGTGAGCATAATGTGCATGACACAGCATGTTAAAAAAATTGTCTTCAAATGTTGATAAGCTTTTTGAGGGAAATGGAGAAGTGGTGAATGCAAAACTCCAGCAGTTGTCCAAATTTCATCCTGGGAGTCAGCACTAATTCTTCTGTTGATACATTCCTTTTAATAAAGCAAAACATTGTTAGCAGCATGCAATATCCACAAGCACAAAGAAATCTCAAATTGCAATTTTTGCCCTCCACTAATATCCTGCTATTTTCACTGATACCAGTACCTTGTTACAAGTGCAGCACAGTGTTTTTTTAAAAGGCAAACAAAGACCCAAGTACCATATTGCAGTGGTTTAATGACGCACAAAGGTAGTGAAATAAAGGGATGACATTTTTCTTATTTCTGCTACTTCTTTAAGAAAGGCAGTTGTTTTTCTGGAGTGGAAAAATGTCAGCTTTATCCAGTATTCCCAGAAGCACTGGTCCAGTGTATTGCATATTTGGAGAGTCAGTACAGTTCAGGCACAACAAATTGTAAAGGTTCATATAAAGCTATGCAGTCCCAAAAGATCTTCATTTGGCACTTCTGCCTTGAGAAGTCCATGGAGGCAATAGACTCATAGAAATTTAAGGTGTTTACAAACTGTGATCCAGCTACTACAGCACTTTCTAGAATGCTGCTTATTCCATTTGGGTGACTTTTCCATGCTTAACTGTGACAGGCTAGTCTGCTGCTGCTTGCATGGCACTAACAAAAAGAGGGAGAAAAATGTTTTTCTCTGCTGTTTTTCTTTGTTCATCTGTATTTTATGCAACAACATTTTTGCTAAACCCCTCTTTGCTCTCCTCAAATAAAAAATAACCCCATACCCAAACCCAGGTTGCTTTAGAGGTCAGCTAGACAAAACTATTTGTCTTGATTTACTCCAAAAAGGCAAGGTGCCCACAGCGGTATATATAAACACACATGGAGAAATTTCAGAAAGAATTTTGTTCACAGTGCTCTAGTTCTCAGGATACGGCCACTTAAGCTTCTTTTCATCTTCAAGTATAATATTATGCCTGTAGCTTTCATTTTGTAAAAGAACTAGTTGCCCACCTAACTCCAAAACATGCACTGAACATTACCACCTGAAAAAAAGAAAATCTTGTCTTTTGTCTCCAAAAATTGCTGCACCGTTTCCTAGTAATTTTTTTATCACTTGTAAATAAGTACTTAAAATTGAGTGGTCAACAACCCAGGTATTGGATAACTTAGGAAAAAATGTGCCTTTTTGGACATCCCACAACAAAGGTGTGGTGATAAATACACCTTTAACTAATTAACTAATGCCCTGAGTAAAGATAGTGAGGATGTAACGTGATATGCTGTAATAATGCCTCAATATGCATTGGAGTGCCTATTTTGTATCTTTCAAGAATTTACATGATGGTTGTAAGTGCATATAAAAGGTGAAGCTGCTGTGTCTTGCTAGTCTTACGTTAACAAGATAATGCTAAAGGAAAGCTGACACAGATTCCTTCATCATCCTGCCATGCAGACAAACCTTTTCCCTCTGACTGAATATGATGGAATGGTTTCTTTTTATTTTTTTTTAATAAGAAGCAGAAAAAAAGTTCCAGAATCAGACAAGAGCCTTCTAGCCTGATGTTTAGGTTATAGTTCTCTAATAAACATGTAATTATTTATAACATCTGGAACAGTTTCAACAGCAGAGAGCGAGAGCTTTAAAAAAATAATCAAACAGGCTTAGTCCAAAATGCCACTTATTGTCGCAGTTATGATAATCATCAAAGGAAATACAACATGTAGGGTTGAATTCTCCCACAGACCAGATAGAGGTGGGAAAGAAACCAGCATCTCACAAATTTGCAGGGGTAATCGCAGTGAGCGCTGACCTTCATACTTATTAAATGGTGGTGGTATCACATCCTTCATGGTAAATCCATCCTTCACTATCATCTGTTATGTACAAAAATTGCATTGGAATTTGTAAAGAGCTTCTGGATGACCAACACTGTCCTGTGTTTTTCCTGCAAATACTGGTTTATCAGAGAATGTGCAACTCTAGTTCCAGTATCATAGGATTTGATTTCCTAATCAGTTAATTAGTACCTGGTGGGTACTAATCGTTGTGTGTAAAAATTCCTGGCTATATAAATAAATGTACCTTTTACAGTGAAGCACACCGCTTTCAAATATTTATCTCATTATTACATAAATCAGTTTACATGTAATCAAAATGCCTTCCATTTGAGGGAGACTCACAGAAATGTAAAATCATCATAATTAATTGCCTTTGAGGCTTTGACACTAAGTTTCTTGTTTGTGTTAAAGTCATAGTTCTTTCAATGATACTATAAACTACAGTATAAATTGGCTTTCCATGATGACTTTGCTAGTCATAAAAAATCTAATAGAATTTAAAATCTGATTTTATATAAGCTCTGGTCAGACGAAGTCAGCAATTTTGCATAACAAAATCCTACTACATTAGATGAGGAAGCTGACAAGGATGATGATGATGATTATCTGTGTTGCATCAATCAGTGCTGTTTTACTTTCCACAAGCTGTAGTCAGCTTTTTTGGTTTTTGGCAAATTTTATGTGTACTTCTACTTTCATTTTGTGTACGTGCTAAGAATGGATGAATAAAGGCAAGTTGACTTTCATCTCTATAATTAACACTTGCATGAAGCATAAAACGTGAAAATTAGAAATGAGGATCTAACTGAGGGAGGAAGCTGAACCTGCCTGATCTTTTCTAGTTTGAAACTGCTTGACAGATCAGCCCTTTGAGATTCAAGTTCTATTTAGTGAAATGTCAGTCGGAAGCTGCTGAGTGGGAGGGACGTCGTCACTCACTCCTCAGAGACAGCTAATCATATCGTGGCGAGGAGGAAGAACTGTTTAATTCCTGCAGGCTTCAGCTTTCAGTGAGTCTTGTGAACCGCTTTTTGTAAATATATTCTGCCAGGGCTAGAGGTAAGCAGGGCGTAAGTACATGATCTCAAACAAAAGCTTCCAAACCAAGCTCTCCAGCAGCATTGTCAAGCTAAAAACCCCAGTATTTACTCCTCATTTCTACCTGCCAGCTTATTTTTCACACTAAGGAAAACAAGCAAATAGCTGGAGTTAAGCTAGGTAGGGGGAAAAAATGGGTTTTGATGTCATCAGTGTGTTTCAGTGTTTGTCTGTGTTTGCTGCCCAGAGCATAAAATAAAACTGTACTGGATTTGGAGATTTACTACTAGATTTACTTTTGAATAGGGAATGCAATAACCATTTTGTAGCATTCAGTTTACAAATAACATAAGACTGAGCAAGGTCAGCAATCCAGAGTTGAGTTGTCTGAGGTAACAATGCCCAAGTTTTAAAAAAGAGTTCTTAATTATATATGAACTTCGGTGATGCAATAAAAGCTTTTGCTGCTAAAGAATAGAAATCATAACTTCGTCTTAGGTTCTAGGCATCCTGGTGCAAACTTGGGAAAGTAAGAAGCTGTCTAAATTGCATTCCCAATCTCCTAGGCTGAGTAAACCCTCTCTGTGTTCCAGCATGAGACCTAGATGTTGAACGTTTTTTCCTACTCCTGCTAGAGACTGCTGTGGCTCTTGATGCCAGCTCTGATGCTGGCTGGTTCTTGGGCAGCCTGTAGCAGATACTTGCTACAGAGACCAGGTGCTGCTTACCCAGTCTGACAGCCTCCAAAGGAGATTCTGCATGTAAATATCTGTCAGTAATGCCATCATTCTCTGGGACTATGAAATATAAGTCCAATGTAAGTTCTATCTTTTCATTTAGTGTTCGTGGCTATGTGCCTTTTCAAGATTTCCAGTCCTGGTAGGGATCTTGACTGAGTTCCTCTTTTAAGAACTGGAATGTGCTGTGAGAAACCACGTCCAGAACTGTAGTAAAGAAAGATCAAAATGATTAGGGAAAAAAGCAAACTGGTTTCTTTTAAGAAAATGTGGAAGCTGTAGAACTGACCCTAAATAGAACTTGAGATAGGTGGATAAATAGTTTTGGCTATATCTAGAGCTGAACAAGAGAAACAGCATATACACACCTGTAGAGTCTAGAGCTAAGCCAAGTGTTGTCTGGTCTGAGGGTGAGCTCTAGCATCCCTGCAAAGATTTGCTCTTGGAAATATAAAACCCTACTGTTAAGTTCCTCTGTCCTCTATTTCCACCCCTACCATATTTGCTTTACAGCAGAAGATCGGTCAGAGAGGATTGTAGTTTTACTTATGGTCTCCTGATTATGGTGCCTGTGGAGAGTAATAAATAGGAAATATTTAACTGGCATGCTGGATATTGATTGAAGATTACCAAAGTGAAGCATGCTTATCTTTTCAATGGCAATATAGTAACAAAAATGGTGTGTAGCCTTGATCAATGTAGCTTAAGTCTTTTTTTTTCTATTATCTCTGAGTGCATTACTTTCATTGTCCATGTGTGAAAGATGGTTAGGGTTGCAATACTGCAGTTTAGAATAATTTATTATATTAGAAAGCAAACAATTGTGATAAATTAATAAAAAAATATTTTCACTTTTTGCTTAAGACATGTATTTTAATACCCTTGATTAAGGTGTATGTCAATTTCTAATTGATGTGTAGGAAGTAGGATAGATTTGTGGGGGCTAAGTCCCTTGATAAGAAGTACAGGGAACAGATGACAAAAAATGTTGTATGTGAGTAATAAGTGATTATGAATCTCCCACACATCTTTGAGCACAAAGAAACAAGCAAATAACTTAATATCATAAACAAAAGATTACACTTTAAAGCTCAACATTTCAAACTATTTTTACTGCCATTTAGCTTTACTTTTAATGTAATTAGTATCAACCAGACAGAATTTAATGTGAACGTGTGAGAGCGTATGAATTCAGCCAGACACATAGGAAAGCGCAGATAATATATTTAGTGCTCGAGCACCACTAGCAGAACGATGTCATCGCGCAGAGAGATGTTCACACTGTATAATTACCTTATGACAAACACATATATTGGGATTATAAAGAATATTCAATCAAAGAACTATGCCATTCTGCACAGTATATAATTTTAAACAGAAGCATTCCAGCTGTTGCCAGTACTGCTGTCAAGTTCGTATCTAAGCACACTCCCAGCACTAGAAAGCCTGATTTAATGCAGCTCCTCTGGTCTGAATTTTTAAGAGTCCAGTGTTCTTTCTGAGCTATGCAAGGCCAGCTCTTTACAAGTGTCAAAGCAGCTAAAAATTTGAGATTCACCCACCCAGTGATGTTTCCAAAACCACTTTACCATCATCTACCCTTTTACAGTGTGTAAATAATTTTTAAAAGTGTCTAGTATTGATTATATCTGATGACTAAAACAAACAAAAAAACCAGCATGTATGAGTGAAAAAATAAGGATGACATAATTCCTGGGGAATTATTTTCCCTTTTATTATCCTTCCAAAAACTGAGGTTTTATAACTCTGGGTTTAGAGATAGGGACAGAGACTGGCCCAGTGGTGAGAACATTCGTCAGGTGTATGAAAGGTCGAGGTTAATCTTTAGTTCTACGCTTGTCTATGTGAAAGGAAAGATTGTCAAGGCTAAGACTCTTCAACAAGTTCATAGCCAACAGTAGGGGAGTATGGAATCCAGGCACCTTACCTGCTTCGTTCATAAATCTTGTACTCCATCACCTAAATCCTTGAATGATGGGCTATTATGAACTGCATTAGAAGTAGAAATATAGACAGCTACCCATCTGTCTCAAAACTGGCATAAATCAGTCTATGTAAGTGTGAAAGAAGCTGTGTGTACGTACAAAGTTATGTGTATGTTCAATTTGGTGCCAATATTGTTGCTAATAAAAAGTCAGAAATTTCCAGCCTGCTCTTAATGATTTTCTGACAAGCACCAGACTAATGTAAAAAGAATGATGTGTACAGCTGGGACTTCTGAATTTTGGTTTCCCTTTGCCTTTAAGATTTAGCTAATGCCAATTAGTTTTCCATAGTTAATATAAAAGAATCTGTGTTTAGAAGCTCATAAGTCTTTTCTTTCTTAGCTCATTAACAGTGAAGTGTTAAATAAGTTCTAGTACTTTTCAAGATGTTCTCCAGAAGAATTAGGGATATAAAAACTACTGTTTCTGGTTTTTTGGAAGACTGAAAATGAAATACATGTAAAACCACTCGAGAATTATGAGAAACAAAGAAAAGGCACAGTGAATTGCTATACTTATACAACACAAAGGTAGAGGAAACTGTCCCAGCACTTAAAATGGTGATTCCTGGTAGCTCACCCTTCCAACCACTGTTTATAACAGAAAAATAATTTTGCTTGGCCCATCTAAATAGAAAAAGACTGTTTTGATGGGTGGGTTTGCAAAAAAGAAAAAAGCAGAAAAGTTGTCCTTCAGTTCTCAACCCCTGTCTAAGTTGACAAAAGAGATTTTGTAGAGAGCACCAAAAGATTTAAAGAAGAATTGGTGGCTCATCAGTATTGTTCAGCACAAAGCTGCAAATCAGCCTCTTTCTGAAGAGCAGATGGGCTATATTAAATAGGCTTATTGTTCTGTGCCGCCAGATTCACATAACTGAGTGCTGAAAACAAATCCCCTGGTATTTGATGAAATCCCTAAAGAAGGGTCATGAGGATACCCTCCCTACCTTGCTTCCCTGCCTTCACATTACTTTTTGATGACCAGAACCTGAAAAAAGCTGAACTGGGAACTAACATTTTAGAACAGGCTTTGCCTACTGAAGTTCATTTAACTGTAATCTGGTGATATCTGCTGTCAGGAATTCAGGTCAGGTTCCATGACACTGAGGACAAACAGCAAACATCCTCTCTGAAAGTACCACTACTTTAATTTTGACAAGTGTGTACTTCAAAAAAAACCAAGAAATGGGTAAATTGTGCAGCCTGAAATTTCCCACAGGAAAGGAAACATCTCCAGAAAATTGCAAGGACACAAGAAAAATAGTACTTCTCAGGAGAGTTCTTCAAGTGAAACTGAGGCCAACTCCAACCACCATCTCTTATGGCCAGCTTTAACCACCTAGAGCTTCGCTCCTTTCCGTTGCCAATCTGGTGAAGGGTGGGGAGGGATAGGAGAGAGGGAAGGAGGGAGTCAAGTCAAGACTCTTCTAAGTTTCTCATGAAATTTAATATCTTTAGATTCCTCTTGCATTTAGCTCCTCTGAGAATATTTCATGCATCAAAGGCTGCCTACTTATGAAGTTCATTTCAAGTGAAAGTTGAAATTTCTACAGAGAAAATGAAAATTTAGTGAATGTAATTTACTTTGTTCTATTTCCAAATTCACCACCCTAAAATTTTGCTTGTTTTCTTGGAAAATCTGACTTTCTCTCTCCTATAGTCAATTCTCTAATTACATTTATAAACTTCTGAAGGGCTGTTGAGGTTTACTTTAGTTGGCCAAAAATATTTGTACTCTATTTGATTTTATTAATTCACAAGTTAAAAATGACATGTCATGTTTTGTGTGCACAGAGACCGTGTTCTACATTGCCAACACATTGAAACATTCATGTGAATTGTGTTGTATGCTGCCCCAATTAATGGATAAACTTCTCTTCCACATAACCTTTACTAATTGACAAATATAAGAAGAAAATAAGCTATTGAAATAATTAGTGAGGTGCAACTCAGATTTCAGGTTGCTTATCAGAATAGGACCATTTTTACAATGCTTCCCTTTTGTTATGTAACTTTTGATTGTCTAATTGAACAACAGCTATTTTCAAAATTCATTTAAATATTATAAAACAAAGGTTTCAATATGCATTTAAATATTTCAACACAATTTCAACTGATTTACCATTACTCCGTTAGAGATTATTTTCTCCTTGTGACCAAGCACATATACTGATTTCGGATTATTTAGTTATGGTTTCTTTCTGTCACCTGGAAGGGGGAGGGGGGAGAAATGACCACTGAAGATATTTTGGTTTGGTTTGGTTTTTCCTGCCTTCCAATAATCACCAAGAGCAGACTGTGCTGCCTGTAATAGCTGATACTTCACATGTCAAAAATTTATGAAGTTCCCAGCCTTCAGCTGAGTGTCCATTCCAGTGCTCACCTGAGCCTGCCATGGGTGTTTGCTCTGCACACATCTATTTGATCAGGGGAAATGGTTCCTGAACACTGATGTATTAGCAGTACTGGTCCAGAAGCAAGATGTTTGTTTGAATTTATTATGTTCTGGTATTTACTGTAAATGTAAAATGTTCATGTGACAGTGTTATCATTTAAAATAGGTAATCATGATGCTATAAAACTGCTTTGTGTAGATGCACACCTGTGCTTCTCCATATGTGGGTACTTGTTATTTTTCCCAGGTAGGGGTGCATGTGCATGCATGTATGTAGTATGCATATTTTTAATATACATATATATGTGTAATTATGTATATTTATACATATATACATACATACATAACAGCTGTGCTCCTTTACTTTAACAGCCCTTGCCTCTCTCTTTTTACCTTTTCCTGCAAATGTTCTTGGTTTGGTTATCTGGCGCCAGATTAGGTTTCTGTTAATAATTTAGTGAAGCCAAGAAAGGAAGGAGACAAATGTAACTCTGAGAAGCACTGAACATCTTCTTGTAAATTCATATCCTAATTCCTTTTCTCAGTAGAATCTATATTGTACTTCAGCAGCATAAAAACCTTCTTTAATGCTCTTTTGCCTCATGGTTTGGGGAGAAATCTATGAAGTAATGTTTGTTTGCGAGCTCAAATTATTTTTATTGATGAGAGAACATTTCTGGGGAACTCTTAACGAACAGAAATGTGTATCCTTTCAAACTTAATTTTTTTTCTGAGAGTTTTAAGCATTAACACTATTGACTGCAATGGAGTTTCTGAGAGGATCAATGTGGTGTGCTTGTTGCGTTTTTTTCCTATGTCTTTAAGTACCATTACCCTCTAGTGATTTGATTGGTATTGAATGATTATTACTTTTGCACTTTGTATTTTCTTCATAAAATAAATATTGAAAATTCATGAGGGTTTTTTTAATTGCTTTCATAACATTTAGAAATGGTATGAAAGTAGTTCAGAAAGACAGCTGGCCTGATAGCGAGAAGATGTGAAGGAAACAAAAAAATTGTCAGACTGGGGAATGCACAATGATACACTTGTATGTCACACATGCAGCCTGTGTGGCAAACGTCTCTATGGGCAATACAAAATCCTACCTTCTGTGGAAAGCAGAGGTACATCCTCCAAATTTTAGCCTAGAAATCTTTTCCAGTT
This sequence comes from Ptilonorhynchus violaceus, assembly GCA_013397565.1. Taxonomy (NCBI): domain Eukaryota; kingdom Metazoa; phylum Chordata; class Aves; order Passeriformes; family Ptilonorhynchidae; genus Ptilonorhynchus; species Ptilonorhynchus violaceus. Next base: position 411,206 of record VZRJ01006789.1, read on the forward strand.
GCTAACTGTAGTTGGAAGCTGCAAGCCTTAAAGCCTTTCACTAGCACGCAGCCCACGTGCCTTTATATTCTTGTAGCACAAATACTGGTCTAGCTGTTTCATAGTTCTCTGTGCCTACTTGTTAAATAATGAATCCATTCTCAGCCTAGTCATGTGTGGGTTTTTTTCCTTTTCCTTTTGGAGAATATCTCCCTTACTCGTTTTCAGATTCTGAGTGTACTGCTAGCAGTGTGTGTGTGTCCTTCAGCACTCTCTTGTCTGGGGTTATTGATTTATATGGAGCCAGTTTGTATCCACAGTGTCGGAGGTTAAAGTATGTTATGAAAATGAACATCAGCCACATCTTCCCTTAAAAGGGTATGCAAGACCTCGATGTTCACCATTAGAAGACTGTAGCATGCTCTAATGACTTGGGCAGACAAAATGAGTGAACATTTATGAGCCTTTTGTCACAGGAAACCCTGAATGTCCTGGCATAGGAAGCAATCATGTTCTAAATTAACCAAGTCAGTCATTGAAGACAGGGAAAAATAGAACAATTTGTCTAGAAAAAAAAGGGATTTAACTTTATTTTTTTATTGTAATTTTTAAAAAAGTGTGTGTGTGTGTGTGTGTGTGTGTGTGTGTGTGTGTGTGTGTGTGTGTGTGTGTGTGTGTGTTTTTTATTCAGGCTTCCTTTCTGGAAGTTACCTTTTCCTTTATTTTGCTGACATGAGACTGTAAACGTTATGGATTGGAGCCGATCTAGAATATAGTCTGTTACTGAGTTGTGTGTTTATCCAGTCCAGGTAATTATTTTCTTAAACATTTCTGACAAAATATTTCTGAATTGCAAATAAAACCAAATGACAAACAGATATGTAGGAATTGCCTATCGTAAAAATCCAATCTGTACTCCTAAATCTCAAGGGTTTCAGCTGTTCAGCCCTAGTGCAAGAACACTAAAGTCTGTTAGACATGAGCAGCAAGTAATATGATATAGAAAATGAGAAAAATATGTAGAAATTACTCACATTGTTCTGGATCACGGTGCAATTCACATTGCTTGATCACAGGTAAGTTATGCATCTGTCTACTACATGATGTAAGTTATCAAGCAGAGACCATAATTTGCTGTTGGGTTTTATTGATTCATTGAAATGCCTGCATTCACTAGTTTTCTACATATATGGACAGAGACATAAAGTAGGAGGACAGTATTTTGAATGAAGACAACTTAAAAAAATTATTGTGTTCAGAATACACAAGTATTCACATAATTTGAAAAAAATACACTACTATTCTCTTCTACTTGGGTAGAAAACACACTAATATTCTTCCACTTATGTCAAGCAACCACTAACTCTGTTTTATTTTAGTTATGTGGAGTAGTAGCAACTGTCTCGTTTGTCACTTGTTCAAGTAATAAATGTTAAATATTAGCACGGTGTTAGTAATTTGGAATTTTAGAAAATGCATGATGAAATGGTTTTGTTCTGTTTTGGGGATTTTTTTTCCCAGAAGTGATTATAACAAAACAGGGGGCATCTGTTCCTTGGTAGATGCAGTTTTACTGCTTGTACAGGAACCGTTGAAGGTAACAAAACACTTGTTTTAATAACAAGGGGAAAGTTTAATGAATAGCGCTCCAAAACACCACAGCTGGCTTTAGGCACAGAGTATGTCTAGGACTTGGAACAGAGGTAAATGGTGGCTGCATGATTCTGAATCTAATATTGCCATTTAGGTACAAAGTGTTCCAAACACTGAAGTCAGAAGGTGTCTATATTTCTTCAGTATGTGGAAGGAATGACAGAATGGATGTGGCTAACACACATATTCCTCATTGCATTCGAGGATGTGGTAATTCCAAGCACGCATGTGTCTATGTAAATGTGCAAATAAAATATTTCATAAATAAAAACATACTTTCATTAATACATTTTAAAACTTGCTTTTATGTTGTGAAATCTATTTGCTTGTAAGCCTTTCTAGTAATAATTATAGTTTCTACAGTTTCTGAAGAAAAACACTATTTTCTACAAGATTTAAAATGCTTATTGAGGGCAGAATTTCAATAATGAGTAAGTAAATAAAAAATTACATAGTTAACTTCCTACTGCTGTATGATGAATTTGAAAAGTTGTCCAACAGCATGTAAGTCACGACCATGAAAATGTACTTTAGTGTATGATGTGATCTGTATTATTTTGTAGGGGGTATTTATATACAGAATTCAGTGTTATACCTAAATATTTTACTTGGTAATTCACAAGTGTTTTTTTATTCTCTTATGCTTTAGGGAGTTATAAACCAATATTAATTTACCGTAAAATATTGTCCCAGTTTAGTGTTTGTTGGCACCCCCTCTTATTATTTGTCTTTATTGTTGCTAATGGGGTAACCGTGTAAAAACAAGGCCTTACCTAGTAGATCTTTATCTCCTCACTCACAGCTGCCTCCTACACAGGTTCCCCAGTCACTACTGATGATTAGAACAACTAATATATACAAACAAGCAAAACAAAAGCAGTGTACTGGATGGGATTTTACTGCAGTGTACGGAATCAGTTGCTCAGGCCTGCAGGCAACTGAAATACTTTATATGTCTCAGTGAAAGAGTGAATACTGTATAGTGTGAGCAGGAATAGTCTGTCCAATCCACCTAGGACCTGAACACGTATATTTTCTTTTCTCAGCAAGGGCAGAATAAGTCTCCATATGAACTTTTTCTTAAGCTTGTAGTAAAATATTTTAACTAGCCTTTATTAATCTACTAAAGTAGAAGTCACCTGTCATGTTTATATGCAAAGTGTAGAAGAAAAAACATGTCCTTAAATGCTGTTGAAACCTCAGAATTTAAATCTTTAGTTTGACTTGCAAAAGAAGCTCACAGATGTGCAGTCTGTGGGGTTGCTGTGTACACGCAGGCCCTTGGACCCTGGCACTAGCCAGGCAAACTTCTTCCTTTCCTTCCCCTAGACCTGTTGGAGAGGGTCCAGAGGAAGGCCACAGAAATAATCAGAGCGATGAAACACCTCTCTTACGAGGAAAGGCTGAGAGAGTTGGGATTGTTCAGCCTGGAAGAGAGAAGGCTCTAGGGAGAGCTTATAGCATCTCATAGTACCTAAAGGGGGCCTATAAGAAAGGTTGGGACAGATCTTTTACCAGGGCCTATTGTGGAGAGGACAAGGGGTAATGGTTATAAACTAAAAGAAAAGATTGTACATTCAGACTAGATGTAAGGAAGAATTTTTTTTCAATGAGGATGGTGAAACACTGGAACAGGTTACCCAGAGAAGTGGTAGATGCCCCATGCATGGAGGTGTTCAAGGACAGGCTGGACGGGGCTCTCAGACACCTGGTCTAGTGGAAGGTGTCCCTGTCCATGGTCCCTTTCAACCCAAATTGAATCTATGATTTTTTTTGTGGAATAGAGTGCCACCTTAGCTAGCTTAGAGAAAGAGGTGTTAATTGTCATTAATAAAATGCCTCAAATAAAAAAAATAAGTCTACATGTTTGGAAGGCCTGTTGTTACTCAGTCTTCCTGCCCTAAGAGCTTGCAGGGAGGCAGGTTGTACTCCTATTCCGTATATAACCTTTCTCTCTCAGTCAGCTGTGCCAAAATTCTCACCCTTCACTCACTCCTTTAAAAAGTAAATAAAAGCTCAGTAATGCTTTAAGAAAATAAGCATAGCAAATACTAAGTTAAAGGGAAAAATACTGTAAAGTAAAAGAAAAAATGTCCCTTTGGAGTGCTAATATGGTTTGCATTCAAAGAGGAAGTCATTTTTGATTAACAAGGAGGTAATGTTTCCCCACAAGGGTGTGTCGTAGATGATGAATAAATAATGCAATCAAATATTAAATTAACTTTATTTAAAAAACTGATTTGCATGTTAAAAGCTTATTGATGTAGTATTTTGTTTACTGTTATTGTTCTGAGGCAATTTTGTAATAAATAGAGACAGGGAGAGGTAATAGCATTCAGTCTTTCAACACAAATGCATTTATATTGATTACTTCTTTTTCTAAAAAATTTGTGAGCTTTTCCACCTTTCTGCATCAGAATTTCTTCAGGAACATTTTTTTCTTATCATAATTGAATTTTTTTGAAATGGTAGCATCAAAGAAATTTTTATTCTCCATTTCTCTTTATTGTTTTGTATCACACCAAAGAGAAGTAATAACATCCAGTTTCCTGACACAGTTAGGTCAGGAGGGAAGGGTCATGCCATGCTAAAGGGGAGGAGCAGCTGAAGGACATGGACTGCACTTGCCTTGTCTAGCACAGTGCTCCCCTGGGACTTGGATTAATTACAGTAGCCCATCGATGGGGCCAAGGCTGGGGCAAAGGATCAGTGAGATATAAATGGCTCTGCTCTCCACTGCAGACCGCATTTAGCCTTGGGGTTTTCCATCGAGAGGATGGGAATTCAGAGTATTTTGGTAACACACTTAGCCCTGGTTTTCCATAATCTCCTGTGAAACTGGTACATTCTGTAACAGGTTTCCAGCAGAAAAGGGAGGAGGGTTCTTGTATTGCTGTTTTGCTTTTCATTGTGCAGCATGGTAGTGTTGTGGGATTCTTCTGTGATTTAACTGTAACACTTCCACTATATTTTAGAATTGCATAACTTCAGGGAGCATGTCTCCCAAGGACTGTATTTCATGGTCCTATGTGACACCAGGAAGGCTTCATTAATAAAAATTGAGAAGATATAAAATGATTCTTCTCCGAAGGAGCTCATTGCTTCTGATTAACATGAATAGATTTGATAGAAGTGTTTCTCTAGCTGACTTGTGTAGTAAATTAAAGGCTGAGGTTGCAGGCCCAACAATAATTGAATTTATTTACTAGCTTGTGTTTCTGTTTATGAAGGTGAGTGATGGGTTTCCATTACAACCTGTTTGTGTAGCAATATAGCATGCCTGCTTTGCAGAAGACAGTATCATAAAGTACCCACTTGGATTGTCTTGTCACTCACTGCAGAGGTCATTGTATCCTGTGCTGTATAAATGTAAATAAAAGAGCCAGAGCATTTAATAAATCTGGTTTAAATAAGGCAATTAACCCTGGTAGTCATGGTAGATATGTCACAGAACAGGATATAGCCTAAATTTTTGTGGAAAAGCTGAACAATTTAAAATGATTAGTAAATCGATAAATCTGAAACTGGCAGATCTAATAAACACATCTCACTACTTAGAGATATTTAAAGTCCTTGTTGCTCACAGAAAGTCAGATACTTCAGAGATCAGTGAAATCTTTGATATTATACTGTGCAGTAGGAAACTGGAAAGGCAGTATGAACATGAACATTTTAAAGTGGCTTATGTAATTCCTAAAAGGATTAAAATTGTGGAAGCAGTGGAAGAAATTTGTGAAATGATACTTTTAAAATGGTTATCTTGGAATTTTTGCCAAAGTGATGATGGTGTGCAATAGCTGAAAAACAGCAGGACTGACAGGGTTCCGAAAGTACTGGTGAAAAAACACAGTCCCATTACGTGAATCTGTATAGAAAAGGAAAACATATTTGGTTTTTTCTTAAGTGGTATTTGTGATGCCCTTATTTCAAACATGAGGATTTCTACCTTGCAAATAAGACATCAACACTGCCTGATTTTTCATGGCCAAAGTCATTGCCAATGACAACTGTGAGGTGCATGTACACTTCCTTGTCTTTGCATATCCTGCAAGCTAACTGTGAAATCCCGTGCTTACCTCTAGCTTGGCACTAAAACATAAGTAAGCTCCACGAGTAGAAAAGCTATAGTGCAAGGATGCTGAAAAAAGGATAGAAAAGGCCTATCTCTGAAGGTAAAAGTTGCATGCACGGGGCTCAGAGCCAACAGATTGCTTCCATTTGTGGCTGAAACATAGCTAAAAACTATTTTGCTCCTGCAAAAGTTGAGTGTGGGTGGGTAAGAGAACCTTCAAACTGTGTTACTGGGGCAAAGGGAGGGAAAAACACAGTGAAAACTCAACTAGAGCAAAGAGGTGCTGAGAAGCACAAGCTGGGAACACTCCTGGGACTTCAGTATTTTATAGTATAGAGAAATGTCCACTAATATCTTTGGGACCTGCACCAGACTGTACTTTACAACAGGTATGTTGCAATGTGCGGTCGGTGTACCTGCAGAGATAACAGCTGCGGCTAATGAATGTCCCTATGACAGGCCTGTTGCCATGGAAACAAGAAGGGTTGCAGACTACTTGATTTATAGAAATTACGGCTTCAATAAAGCATTTCTTGCTCTTTTGAGTTCTGATTTAATTAGAAAGGAGAGTGATCTGTACAGTGTAGATGCTATCTCCAGCAGTTATTGGAGCTGTATATTAACACAGTTGTTGGCTTGCTCCATCCTAAATTGTCTGTGTTTTGACTGCTAAGCAGATCCTAATCTACCTGTCTAATCTACTGGAGCTGTTACTTTAGGGTAACCCAAACTTCATAGTATGATCTGTGGTTATATAATCACTGTCTGCAAGCATGGCCACGATTGTGTTAGAAGGAATCTAGAAAAGAAACTGGTGACTGGTCCTAATTTGCACTGGGCCATTAAAATTATTGTGACTATAAGGTGATTTTCTTATAGCTACCTTACATTCAGAAAGTTTTGTTATTTTTTATATAATTAAGACTATACTGGAATTAAGGTGTTGGATCTTCTATGCTTCTTGAAAGCAACTTTTCAACCCTAATATATATATTTGACGAGTATGGCCCAAGTGGTGTAGTACTTTCCCCTCTTTCTTAGACATATGAAGGGTGACAAGGTCAGAAATTCTGGGTGTGATAGCATCTAAAAATAAGTAAAACCCCTCGTAGCACAAGTTCTGTCTGATGGCACTAACATCTGTTGCACTAATTCATAAGCCAAAGTGCCAACAGTTTGCTGCAGAAGTCAAAAGGAGCAGTGCAAAACAGGCAATGTTTATATACACAGAATAGAATGATATGTACATACATATGGAAATAAAACAGAGTTGTAAATGGTAATATCTAATTTGAAAAAAATTGTTTATCTCAATGCAAGATGCATAGCTCAATTTGAGAAAGAATTTTAATAAAAATGTGAAATAAATTAGACCCTAGATTCTATCTGACTTCTCTCTGTACAAGTCTCTGCTTAGAAGGATAAACATTTTAGAAGTTCCCAAATATGGAAGCTGCTATGTTTTGAGATTCGCCAAGTACTGCCATTGCCTCCTTTCTTCCTCACTCAATATGTTGTGAATGTTTTAATGCAGAAATAGCCATTAAAGTGACCCTACATAATGCACACTCCTGTTAACATGTCAGAAAAAACCCAAACTTTCTCTCAACTGCTGTCAGCAAAGAAGTTTAGAATAAATCTATGAGTCGACTGTTGCAAGTATTGAAAGGAACAATTACTGCCATAGGGTGATGTGTGAGACCATTACAAATAATTATTGAGAAAAAGACATTCTTAGTAAGTGTTTATACCCTCTTTGTCCAAATAACTGTGGTCTTGTACAATTAATCACATATACTCTGAAGTCCGGATCAGTCATCTTCATGTCACATATACACAGTATAGCAATGTTTCTGTGGGGCTTAGGAACTAGCCTACTGTACAGCATGTATATAAATTTGTCCCAGGAGTTATTCATCTCAAGGGCATACTATGCATCTATTTCCTTTTTTTAGTGCAAACTGGGAAGGTGAAAATTAGTATTGATGAAAGGTCAAGCAATATAACCGCAGTTTTAAAATTTCTCTGCTGTGAGTGAGCTCCTCCTACTTGGATTACATTTGGTGATAATGTGCTTTAGCAGAAGGACTCAGGTCTCAGGACCAAATTGACTGTTGATTTGTTCATTAGAACTGTAATATATGGTTGGGATATGGCTTATGGTGACTCTCTTTAGATTATGATAAGGTTGTTAAGAAAGAGCTACTTTTAGTACTGTTACACCCCAGTTACTTAAAACTAGGGCTAAACCAAGGTTCTTTTGCTCTGGTTAGGGGCAAAGGAGAAAATTCAACCAAATATTCTCAAGAGGTAAAAAACACACAAAAGTTTACTGGCAGACTGTAGAAAATTAAGGAACATTGGCAAAAGAGTAAATGGTACATAACATCACTTATCCCAGCATAGACTTAGCCTATGAAACATAGAAAATCTTATAACCCATTCGATGTTATGTTCCGTGAGAAGAGAGTTAAAAAGGAAGAAGAAAGGGAGGAAAACAGAAAGATAGGAAAGATATAGAAAAACAGACAGAGCTACCAGCTCCTGAGTTCCAGCAATGTCATGCTCCAGGAGGAAGGTGTGGTGAAAAAGAGAGCCCAGCTTCCTGGTGAAGCTTCTTAAAACCTTGGTTCCTCTCCCGGGCCTTCCTCCCAGGTGGGACTTCCAGGCTCTCAACCAAACACGGGTGGGGAAGGTGACGCCAAGGGCTGCCCCAGTGTCCCTGCATTGACAGGCACTGTGGAGCTGGGCGGGGCAGGGGCCAGGGTGCTACCTGACCAAAGCAGGGCCTGACCCCCCCCGGCACACACTGCAAGCTCCTAAAGGTGGCTTGAAACACCTTTTCCAGTCTCTGGCAAGTGCTAAGTAGTTACAATGCTTCTGTGCTCACTTGGGCTGGTTGTCTGTTCACTACCCATTATCATTTCTACAAGCAGTGTTGTGTGAGTACAACACTCTCTGACCAGGTTTTTGTAGATGTCCCTCACACGGAGGCTGAAATGTTGGATGTCACATTTACTTAACCGAAAAGTTTTGATTTAGCAAACGAATGCAAAATATGCTGGAAAGCCATAGAGATATAAGTTAGACTTAGTGCTACCCTTTGGTCCCCTTTGTGTTGAGATCAAATCAGCTTCCTTTGCAAGAGGGATGATCAGTCACACTCTGCATATTCCCAGAGCTTCACCCACCCACTTCCCCTGAGCCCTCCTCCACTGCGGGGATTTACTGGTCTGTCACGAATGTCACAGGCTGTTTGTGAAGAACTGGATACTTCTTAGGCTGCTTTTAAAGAGTAGTGAAGGCATAACCCCAGTGTCCAGATAAAAATACTCTCCTCTTAATTTTTGAGCATCTAATAAATTCTTATTATCAGTATTTTAATGTTTACCAAGAGATTTATCACCTATCGATGTCTTGGGCAGCATACATATATACACACACAAGTAATATATATTACACCATCTTTTTAGATTAATTTCTTAATTTCTCAGAAATAAACATGAAAAGCATTCATTCTGGGCTAAAAGAATACAGCTTAAATCATTTATATTGTGCTCACTTGTGTTTGCTAAAGCAAAGTACTAATAATTTTTTGGCCAAGTTTCCATTCCATATTTATTTCAAGATGAAACTTGTGCTTTCAGTTCTACGAATGCCTTATTTCAGTCACCACAGAATTGAAATTGCCAAGGGAAGTGTTAGAGAACAAAGCAGTGGTTAAACAGTTGTCTTTATTACCTGGGACACATGACCTTGAATCTCCTGCAAAGACTTCTTATAGGAAAGGAAGTCTGCCTTCAGGAGTCTTGCAGCAGTCACATCCCATTCCTTTATGCTTGGGGTGTGTATGAATTCTCCATCTCTCTGTCTCTTTCTCTCAGGCAAGATGAAAGACACCCTTAGAATTCCAGTATGTTTCTTTCTAGGTAGCAAATTTACTCGTTACTAGAAGCATGCAAACATGTTGTTGCCCTGTATTTTTTTAAACACATATTAAACTTCTGGGCTAACATAAATAAACTTCTGGGAAATCCTTCCCTCATAGAACACCTTTTACAGGAGTTTGTTCATGACAGGATGAAAGATCATCAACCCACCTAAAAATGATACTAGCAGTTATTTTCCATGTGTTTGGAATGATATCATGAAGCATGTAAGAAGGAATGGTTGGTGAACTCCCTAGCAAATACAGGTATGGGTATCCCTATCTGAACATGTTCAAGCATCCCTACATTTGTTCTATCCTGGACTAGAACAAAAGATTCCTATTTGAGAAAAAAGACCCAATTCAACAGTGTAAAATTTTAATCAAAGCAAACCCCAACCAGTTAAATCAAACAGACCTGAAAACCAGAAATCCTTGTTTTAGTTTTTGAAGTCCTTTTTTTGTATAGTTTTATTCCCTGAAACTGGAAACAATCTATTCCCATGGAAATTTTGGGTTTCTTGAATGAATATTTTTTTCAAAGAAAGGAGCTTATTTCCAGACTATACCTTTAGTATAGTTTTTGAATATACCTTTCAGCAGTAAACAAATTAGAAATGCACTTCCATATTTCAGAAATCTCGTCTCAGATACCATTTCAGGACAAATAGCAGGCTGGGAGGGATCATCTGCCAGTGTAGTGACCCATGTAAGTGCTGTTAATGATGGACAGTGCATCCCAGAGTTATGACTGTCATGGTTTAACACCAGCCAGCAGCCCAGCCCCACACACCTGCTCACTCACTCCCCCACCAGTGGCATCAGGGAGAGAATTGGAATGGTAAAAGCCAGAAAAATCATGGGTTGAGATAAAAAGAATTTAATAGGGAAAAGAGAAACACATGCAAGCAAACAAAAAGCAAAACAGGAAATTCTTTCATTCCTTCCCGTGGGCAGTTAGGTGTTCAGTCATCTCCAGGAGAGCAGGGCCCCATCACATAGTTCTTGAGAAGACAAACACCATCACTCCAAACATTTCCCCTTTCCTCCTTCTTCCCCCTACTTTATACACTGAGCACGATGTCAAATGGCCTGGAATATCCCTTTGGTCAGTTGGGGTCACCTGTCCGGGCTGTGTCTCCTCCCACCCTCCCAGGCTCCCCAAGCTTCCTCACCAGCGTGGTCAGTATGGAAAGCAGAAAAGGCCTTGGCACTGCACCAGCCCTGCCCAGCAGTGACAAAAAACATCTCTATGTTATCAACCCTGTGCTCGGCACAGATCCAAAACACAGCCCCACACCAGGCACTGGGGAGAAAATTAACTCTACCGCAGCCAAATCCAGCACAAAAACCCAAAGAAAATGTTAATTGTTTAATACAGTACATATATGTATATGTACCTACAACTGGATTCAGTTAATAAGATAAATAACTAAAATTATTATTAGTCAAAATGTTTTAAGGAGGAAGGTTTTTAAGCGAGCATGAAAAATTACTTATTTGTGGTGTTGAAAAAAACAACACAAAACAGGGAACAAGTTGATATTTACAGATTCATATTTCTAAATTCAGAGGTGATGAGATTTTAGAAGAATATGGATATGATATGATTGATGATTGATCTGGTAAATTCCAAAGCAACCATATATCATCTGGACTACACAATGTAGAAATCAAGATCTTTGAGTTGAGGACCTGTATCTAAATTGCACAATACATGAATTTATTATGATCATATTTCATTACATTTTAACATAGCATTTAAAAAATGGCGGCATGTCAAAAATTAAGTACCAAAAGCATATATTCCTATGAATAGATCAAATAATTGGAAGGAACTTCATGGTCAGTGAACCTCAAATGGTAGACTAGATGAAAGATGGTAACAATAAGGCCAATGAATATTAAATGAAACAAATGATAAGAAAGAAAAAAATGCAATTAGGGAATTAGTTTTAAAAGTGTATCTAATAAGTTCAGCCTGATAGCCAGCTCATTTTAAATAATAATACAGGCTTTTCAGCTTGCTCAACCACTGATGCAACTCAGCTTTTTCCATTTTAATCTGTGCTTTGATTCATATTCAGGTATTGTAGACATCCTGATAAGATTAACATAAATGTAAATAATATTTACATTCAAGATGGCTTGGAGGATTTTTTAATGGTTAATATAATAATTTGAATGTTTATTGCTTCAGTGGTTTAGGAAATGAATACTCTCAATTTCTCTGATAATAAAAATCTTTTCACCTTGTGTTTAGACAGAGTATCCTGAGTTTTGTGTGTCAGGATACTAGAGCAGAGTTTTCCTAAAGTTTGCAGAGGGCAGATGAGGTGTGATTCAGCTTGTAAATGACAGCATGATTCTATAAATAAAGAAAAATAAAGTCAGTGCAGAACTGTAACCCAGTCTGAAGAACTCTCTAAATGCTGGCACGTGTTCAATACACTATGTCTACTAAGTCAGCGCTGTAATTGGCACTTAAGAAACATTCACAATGTGCTCTCTCTTTGTGTATTAGGAGACACCAAAGAGATATTGGGTCATTATGTAAAAATTGGTAATTGAGAGCAAGCGATTTTCCAGTTAATTTGCATGTTCATTATATATTGAATATTATTTTGGTTTTTGTGTCCTTTTTGTTTCTCATAAACTTGACCCAAGGGATCCTACATGGTAAAAAGACATATAAATTATAAAATAAGACATATATTTAACCGACTCATTGAACTTTTGTTGTGACTAATGATTCTTCCAGCAATCATTGCATTAGGGAAAACATTTCTTTTTAAGTAAATAATGTTCACTACCTTTTAGAGTTGCTGTCAGTGAGAAAAAAATAATCTACTGAAATATCTATATTCTTTGATGAGCTCTCTGAGGGCATCTTGTAGATTTAAATTAAACTGATCAAATAGAAAGCAATATACCCTTCAAAATACTTTAACTGATTTGACTACAAAGAAAACTAAAGTCATTCAATGTGGTTATGAGAAACTGCTGGCAGGCTGTTTCAAGAAGAAAAGGATTGATTATTTTATCAAAATTGAAGTGTTTTTCCTTATGCAGTTTACTAATATATGGGTCTATTAATGAAGCATCCAGCTCCGCAGGAAGAAGGAACTGTGTCACCTTTACACAGATGTGGTGTGCTTACACCTTTACTCAGATGTAGCATAAATCAGGGTTGAAATCTGTATGGACTCCAAGATGAGGAATAGTCTTTCTGATAACCTGAGTTTCCCATGGGATTGATTGATGACATTCTGTTTGAAGCTGATGGGAGGCTTGCCATTGATGTGAATGACAGATGTCTGTATATGTTGGAAATCAATTTCTATATGGAGTTTGCTGCTGATTGAATTTTATTTGGATTTTTTGAAGGATCTTCTTTACCTTTTATAGCAGCTTCAAAGGTTCATTCTATGTGCTCCACTATGCATCCTTGTACGAATCATTACTAGCTGCTTCTTTTAATTAATGTGATGATAAAGTTTTAAGATTTTTCATTTACTGATTACTTTGTTTGCTAGGAAATTTTAGCCACATCTAGACCTGACGTTTTGCACACTTGTATTTAATGCTGATGAAAGGTGTAAATAAGGAATGATTTCATAAACTTTATATGTGAATAATATTTTATTTGTCCATGTCCCCTAAATTCTCACAGAAGTGATTTTCAAGCAAAAGAGAGATGTAATCTAAAAAAAATCCCACAGAAAATAGTCACCCATACATTTTGGTTTCATGCTTTTTTTTTTCCTCCGTATGGAAAAGGAAAAAAAAAAAGTTACTAGTTCTCAGTCAATAAAATACTATGAAAAAGACATCAATTTCAAGAAACATAACTTATTATTGACATGGACTTTTGCCATCTGTTATAGACTTTATAATACAAGATTACAAGATACAATGGTGCATCATGTAGCAAAAACCAGAGTTAGAGCATTAAAACTGTGTTTACCTTCCTGAATAGGATTAGCAGCACAAAATAATTCCAATTCTCCTTTGGAAGAATGGAAACTGTTGTATTACAAGGCAGATGAATGAAACGCAAGATGAATTTGAACATTTATTATCTAACAGCACAAAAAAGTTCCATTTTACCTCTTACATTCAATGTCTTTGAGAAATTGTTAAGTAAATACCTTGATCTTTTACAGCAATCTGTATATTCATTGCTGCCAAGGATTTGGCATAGTTAGCTGTCAATAAGGCTGATCTCCTGTTTTCCCATGCAAAACCAGGGATTTTTGTTATATGGGGATTCTGTGAGATCCACGCAGACAGGTTCATTTGCCTCAGTCTTAGAGAGTAGTACATAAAGCGCTCTAATTCTTACATTTCTCTTCATATATACCTGGTTCATCTTTTCCTCTTTTGATTTGTTTGAGTTCATAATACATACAATGGATATAAAGCACTATCAGCCTGGTAATCAAATAGACTTTTCATTGCTTCCTGAGTGATGATCACAGGCTTTCTCCACCCACATTACATTTCATTTCTTAGGAGGAATTACACGGTCTGGAGTGTTTTCACAGCCAATGAATCTAGGTTGAGTGAAATTAGGAAAAAGGCGTGTTTTAGATCATAAGTGCGAAATCTGGACCTCATTTGAATTCAATGACAGTATTTGGTTGAAGACTGTATTAAAAAAAGCCAGCCTTTTGAGAAAAAATTATCCTACTAACACTTCCCTCTCATGTAAATTACCAGAGTTTCAGCTCTTAGTTCTGCGCAAGGAAATATGAAGTTTGTCAGGCAAACAGAGATCAAAATTCATAGGGTACTTTAAAATTTAAAACCAGTGCCCCAAATTCTACTTCAACACTTACAATATTTACAGAGCACCCAGAGTTCAGTTTAGAATTTTTAATGGTGTGACTACAGATTTGGTAGGTGGGGAGTTGCTGCCTGGCTTAGGTTCCAGTGTTCTCAGGAATGAGCTATTTATCCAACGTGTTGCATTCACTTAGTTTACATATAGAGAAAAGGAGTATAGTTCCTGAATCAGAAAGAATTAGTTTTTTCTATCTTCTCGAATGTAGGTGGAAATCCAAACCACTTCCTAGAGACCTGCTTTAATAGTGCTGATCTCAAAATAGATGTTAAAAAAACCCTTAAAATCCTCATATGAAGTTATTGCAGTAACCTACAAGAAATAAAACCAGCTTAGTTTCTTATATTTAGCTAATTTAGTGTATGGATAATGAATGTATCAGACAAAACTCACTCAAAACAATAGTAGCGGTCTGAAGATTCAACAGACCTAAAACAATAAAAAGGAGGCAAGAAATAGTATGTCCACCATACCAATTGAAAAGTTAAAAGGACCCAGGAAGGTTTGGAAGCTTTGGAAATACAGAGACTTGAGGTAAGGTGTTCGGGGATGTGTTTATAAATATTGAAGTCACAAGGTCTGTGGCATGAGTGCACTGAAATGCAAGTAGGTGATTTCTGAACAAATTAAAGAATAACAATGCAAAAGCTGCAGCTGCCCTGTCTTTGGCTGATGTGTCTGAGCCTCCTTCATATGAGTGTACTGCTTTAATCAGAAAAGTTTGCTTTGTTTGTTTTTTTTTGTTCATTTCTTAGTCTTCCCATCATTATTGTTAATGAGTTCCTGCTTCTTTAAGAAGCCAGAACTGACAGTATGTCAGAACCCTCAGTATATTGTAATGCAACTGGAATATGTACTAGGAAAAAAAATTATAAATCAAATCTCTGATGCACTAGTGAATGTCAGAAATGCTTTTCAGAGATAAGACAATCCCATTACAAATGCTGATTTTTCAAAATTATTGTAAATTATGACCAATATTCACTGAATACTAAAAATTCGATAACAGTGTATGCCATTTCAATGATGCTGCCTGCAGAGTTTATGTCATGCTGAGTTACCGCCTGGCAGCCCTTCAGAGCAAGGATATTTTTAATATCTCAGGTCATGTAAAACTAAACAGGTTAACCCGAAAACCTGTGCACTATCATTTGTACAAACTGCCAATAACCATCACAAGGTAAGCAGTTCTCTCCTGTGCTAGGGAACGCCACTAAGAGGATCATTTTTCTTCTCTTCTTGGTTGAATCCGATTGTTTCACTCAATGGAGCTTCAATTCAGCCAACAGCATTCTGTGCACTCTAAGATAAGGCACGATCATCAGCAAAGGAAACACAGGTCTCATAAGAAATTCTTTAAATTCATGGTTCTTGCTATAAACCACACTCACTAAATAATCAAATCCACATATATATATATGTATATATGCATGCATATACATGCATATGCACCCCCATATATACATGCATATACAAAAATCACTGCCATCAAGAAATAAAAATACTTTAGAAGACTTGCACACTTTAATACTCTGTAATCTGAGAAACTTTTGGTCAGATTGTAAGAATGAGAGGTTAGAATTTGCTAGAAAATTGGTGTTGCAATATTCGCACAAGGGGAATGTAAAACTTTAGGTCTTTTACAGTTTCTGCACAATATCTTGTAGTGGGAGAAAGAGCTTTAAACAAATCTGAGGCATGTCTCTCTCTTTCATATATTCCTCCATATATTATTTGTTTTAATGAGGTGTATGTTTCATAAGATATGCATTCAAATAATATAAGGATTTTGTGTAAATATACATTAGAAAATAAAATGTTTGAGTTAAGCTCCCTATGACATTTTAGAACTTGTCGAAATATCCATTCTTCAAGTTTTTGTCATATTAACTATCCATTATTTATTAGCAGTGTGTGCATAACTGTTCACACAGCTCTGGAGGAAGAGACCGTTCAGAGTAATGCACTTCAGGCATTTTCTTATTGCTAGAGGAGGCTTAATTTTGCTATCTTCACAAATGTTGTATGTAATTGTTTGGAGTGTAGAGAAGTTGAGTGTGATGGGTTGTGTGTGGCAACTGGATTAAAACTGGGAGCCTGTGCATCACGGCCAAGGTGATTGCTCACAACCACCTGCCTCCATTCCCTAGGCACAGAGATGTGATGTGGTAAGAAATACAAAGGCTTTGGGAAATCACCGAAAGGCATAGTAAGCTGTCAGTCATCCAAACTGTGAATTAATCACGCCAGTGTCCTGATTCTGGCCAGGACAGGGTTAATTTTTGTAGTAGCCAGAAGGGGCATGGCCAGGACACAGAGGTTGTTGTATGCCACCTCACATCATTGCTGGGGACGGAGAGAAGGGGTTCCTTGTGGTTGAATAAGCACATGGAGCGGTGGGGTAACACTGGCCCCGAGCCGGAGGGAGTAGTCAGGGTGGTGTGGCTGGAGGGTAGGAGAGCTCTGCAGAGGGACCTGGACAGGCTGGATAGAAATCAGTTCACTTGGTGAGGGATGAAGAGGAAGTGGGGCCCAAAATCCATCGACCTCTGGGTTATGGGCCCAGCACACTTCCTCACAACTCTTAGAGCCACTAAAATGATTACTGAAGACAATATGTATAGATCATATTGTGTCCAACAATAAAATATCCACCTCCAGATAGTGGCTGCGGTACACATAATTGAGTGAAGCACAGAGGTATGCAAGCCTTGGTATCCAACTCTAGTCCCAATCATATCATGTCTAATCTAATCTCTTGCCTAAGCATGGACAGGAGGCTTTTCAGCAGCCTGGGTCTGTTGTAATGGCTGGAAATGAGTCTAATGTGCCATGTTAGAGATGAGAATATTCTTACAGAGAGCCAGCTGGAGAACTCTTCTGTGCATCCTTCAACTCATTGGGCTCTGAACAGGCTAACTATCCCTGGCCCAAAATAACTTTGTGGATTTGGGTTGTATTTCCCCATAACTAATAAACCCTCATAGCTAAAAAACTCTCCTAGGGCACAATTTACTGAGCTGCAAGAGCTCATTGGGTCCATGGCAGCCAGATCCAGCAGACTGCCTGCACTCAGTTCAGTGAGCCTGGCTGAACCCCAACCCTTCCTGGAAATACGTAAGTTATCCTGCACTCCCCAATGCACTGGGATTCAGATTTTTAATTTTCTACTCCCCCATTATGCTATGCAATTGCATCCTGCACAATACCTGTTATTTTCTGTGTGTTGAATGGCATGAGTTCGATTTCTCAGACTTTTCCCCATTTAATGGCTATTCTCATTCCTTTCTAATGCACAGGTTTAAACTTAGGAATTCCTCATCTAGCAATTGCACTTCTACTATGAAATTCACCATGCATGCTATGGGGGAAAACGTCATTAAGGAGTTAAGGATCTCAACCAAGTTCTCTGGGTGCATTTTTCTCCTTTTGTTTTTTTTTGGTCAACTGGAGTTGTCTAAGACCTTTGTTTTTCAAAACCAGAAATGAAAGGGCAGCGTATAAACTGCCCATTTGTATAATCAACCTGTAATTATATTAACATTCAATTTTATAGTTAAATTAGCGACTGGTTTTCCTTTATTCGGCACTGAACTTCACTTACACTTTTCCCAGCACTTCTTTGTCACCTAGGTTGCTGGTTTTGCAACTATTCTCACACAAAAGCCTCTTTTCTGATCATTCTGGAAAGTTTATGAATCAGAAAGAGAATTGCCCTGAAGATTCAGCTGGGGATTCCTCTTGAATGAATGAATTTTCAGGTGATATAATCCAACCCAGTCTTTTTCTTTTCTTCATGTACTTCATGTTGCAGAAGACAAACCTTCATGCTAAGATTTAGAAGAAGCAAATGTTGGGACTGTAAGTGAAAAGCTGTTCTTCTCTTGAGATCTTGTACTAGGAACTTGGACCTCAGCAAAATTTTCAATCTGTTGCAAGATTTTGAACAATTAGAAGAGGAATATGGCAAAAAGCCATTTCTCTCCTGACTGTACTTCCATATGCTGAGAGTAGCCTGCTGTGTGTTTATTGCTGCCTCAAGAAGAGAGGGAATTTTTGAGCTTCAGATTTTAGAACTACCTGAGGAGCAGGTCTCAGTTTTGCATATATATATATATGGGGCTGTGGTATCTATATTAATTTCTTTTTATTTCCCTTTTTCCTAAAACTCCAAATCAAAAGTGTGCCTAATGAGATTAATCTTTAATCACTCCTTAACTGCCACTAAAACCATCAAAGCTGGCAGACCCTGTGACACTTCACATGAGCCGAGTTTACTGGCATGAGTGTTTTTCAGGGAGTAAATTTTCTCTCTCTCGCTGTGTAAGAGCAAGTAGCAATGCAGGGAGGAGGCAGAGAACTGACAGGAGCTTATTGGCTTCTTGAGTATTCCCCTGATTACCTGTGAGAGACATGGCTTTTGACAAATGCTCTGAATATTAAATGTTTGATTTCCTGCTTGCCTCTACATTTTGACACCATGTAATCTTAAGGAAGTGGAAACAAGTAGGATCTGGTCTGAAGTTTTAATCATTCCAGCATGTTTCCCATCCTGAATCTGACTGCTATTTCCCTCACCACTTCCCAACATCCAGCTTTGTAGCGTGTGTGATTACCTCCTACAACTTACAGCGTTACCACCACGGGGGTACAGATCTGTCTCAGGAAATTGACCCGGTTTTGCAGATCTCTCGTAATCAGGTGGTGGATCTGGTTTTGGGAGACATCATTGCATCTTGGTTTTTCCTGCTCAGCTTTCAGTCGTTTCTGCCTACCTCTCCTTGCTTTGCATCTCCCTTAAAAATCTCTCAGAAAATTTATTTGTAAATATACCAAGTCATGACACCAATAATCTAAGTAATATTTTCTTTAGCAGCATAAGACCCTGAACTCCTTCTCACTTTACAGTATTTGGGAACACAAAAGGAGTTGGATTTTGATCTGCTTTATTTTATGAGTCTAATATTTTATGTGTTTGAGTTGGGCAAAATTCCAGTAAAAATAGACTGCTTTTATAAAATTCTACAGTAAAAATGAGCTTGTAGTTTTATGAATAACTTTGCTTTGGCTGTTACTCCAGGTTTTTCTAATAAAACTTATGACAGTGTTCTGAAGAATTTACTAGAAACTGCTAACTTGATGCTTTTCAATATAGCCACAGAATACAATATAAAAATACTCCAAATTATATAAAAATATTACTTTAGAGGAACTTCTAGAACCAGTATAGATGCATATGAAATTCTTGGGTTTCAATTCTTTCTTGGGTTCATGTCTATTATAATTTGCAACAGAAATCTCCATTATGGATAGGTTTTTTTGCAGTTTGGGGTATAATCTGAGTTGACTAACATCAAGAAATAAAACTGGGATAACTTATTTAATTCACTCCAGCTTATCAGAAACTTCTGAGTACAGATGATTCAAGTAACTTCAGAATATCTAAACCAGCACTTTCTTCTTCTATTTAATTTCCTTTCACTCTGTTTTTCTTTTCTAATACATTCATTTTCTCACTCCATTAGTAACAAGTTCTCCCATATCACTTGGATATTGAATTGAGTTCAAATGGGTACAAATGCTCTTTTGATTCATATTGAATATTGTCTGAAAATCTCAGTGAAGCAAAATTCTCATCTTTTTATTTCTTGACAAATTGCATGAGAAAGTTCTGCAGAACTCAACTCTAGAAATCAATAATTTCTGTAGACCTTTTTTGCTGAAAGGAGTAGAAGAAAAAGTTGCCGTTTTAGCTTTCTCATTCGATGTCCTTCTTGAGACTCTTTTCTAGCTATCACCTTGGCATAGATGCAGTGCTAATATAATATTTGTCTTACTGAATTCCTCAGCTAAAGTTAACTGAAGTATAAGAGTCCTCCTTCAAATAACCTGTCTTGTGGCAACATCCCTACCACACTCTCTGTGCTGCCTGCTGCTGTGAATCCAGACTATCTTGGTTTTACCCCATGAAAAGGGTCTTTTGGGCTGGTAAGAGTAGCTGTGGGGCTGTATTAAGCTGCATATTAGATTCCCACTATTTTTAACACACTGAAAATATGGCAAGAATATTCTCACTTTGGGAATTCCCTGCGCCTGGGGAGTAGTTTGCTCAGAAAGGAGACTTAAACTATTTTGAGTCTTAAACAAAGACATTAAAAAAAATAAAATTATACAGACCAGTTACTAGCTTTTGGTTTATTGTGCTTATCATGGTAAAGCTATTTGCAGTGTTTTCAATTCTGTGGCAGTACCTGATCTCATTTGTTTCCTTTTTGCTCAGTTTTTAAGGAATTGTGGTTACTGGATCTGTAGGTTTCATTTCTGTTAAGAAATCTGATACAAAACCTTTTGTTGGATAAGGATGTTTGCCATTTGACTTCAGATATCACTAAGCCATTGGTACATAACTGGTGAGAAAGAGATCTCAAGAAAAAGTGTTCATTGCTCCTGTTTCTCTTGCTTGTAACCTGCCCTGCTCATGCCATACTTAAAGTGGAAAAATCTCAATAGTTTTGAATAACTGTGCCTGTGCTAATCTGATTTACTGTCTAATCCTTCTTTTCCCTTTTCCTACAATGAAATTTTAAAGAAATATCCAGGCAGTTCCCAAGCAGGAGTTTGATGTAGATAAGAGCCTTTATTAACTTCAAAGGATGAGCACAGCAATTTCAAAAGACAGTTTCAGTCCAAGCAGAGTAATTTTCAAGGTATGCCACGTAACTGCAGGAATATACATTCATCAGCCCCCTTTTACTCCCGGGATAGATTCCTGTTGTTCGTATCAATAAGGTGTTGAATTAAGCATGCTCGTGGATCATAGCTGTGAGAACGGATTTTGAAAACCAAATTCATCACCAACTTTTGACCTTGCTCTGCTTTTCTGCATCCTTCCCTTCACCTCATTGCCTTCCTTCCAGCTGTCCCAGCCCAGACATGTGGGAAAGCTGTCCCTGGATGAAATAGTGACCTAGTGCAGTGGCTTCCACAGACCTTCATTTCAAAACAGGTAAAACTGGCTCTTAGAGATATCAGTTCCCAAACGGGTTATATCGCCCTCTTCCATACCATCACCTATGTTCTGTATTCCTCGCATGAATCAAGGAGGATTTTGGTATGTAGAAACTGTGCCCTTAATAGAACAGTTTCATTGTTGTCACATGGAAGAATGATTTGCTATTTTAGAGTAGGTTGGGGAGGAAGAGAATCAAAATGCTCTGCAATTAATTCATAAGCTCTTCTGAGGTTTACCTGGCAAAGGATTAGAAGAAGATTAATTTACAGTGTAGGTAACACTATATAGCTATGATTTTTTTGCTGATGTGGTCTTGTAGAAGAACTCTCCTTCGTTCTTAAAGAGGTTATTTCAGAGCAACATTTACATTTGTGATATTGATTAAATAGGTGCTTGCCAAATACATCTGTGTAATAGTTTCATAAATAACGGCTGGCACTGCGTAATTCTCATGTAATTCAAAGTGCACATTTGGTCTTTGAAAGAGAGAGAGATGGACTGCAGGAACAAAGCTTCTCATAATTACAGTGCAAAAGAATGTAGCATAACACAGGCAGGTTTCTGTCCCTCTGTTAATGCTTTGCAAAGACAAGATTTTCTGAGACTTCCGTAGCCATTATTACTTCAATCTTAACACTGAGGGTTCAATAAAATTTTACTCAAATCCTGCTTTTTGAATATCACATGATCACATTATAACTATGGAGACAGATTTTAAATTGTCATGTAAATTGTCCCAGCATTAGCTTGAAAAGTTTATTATTGCTTTATAATATTCATTGCTCCTAAGCTTATTTATAGAAGCAGTGTGTGTATTTGGAATAACTGTGATAAATGGAGAGATTAAGGTAATATTTCTTCTATCAAATCTTTTTATTTGGGAGCCAATAAAAAGCTAGGGTTTAAAATTTTTGTTGTTATTTATTTATTTGTGTTTGTGTATGTATGCACGTGTTTTAATTTCAATTCGTACAAGTGCTTGAAAGGTGGAATTGTTAAACTTGTCCCAGGCCATCAGCAATCCTTGGAAACTAATCCTGAAAATACATGGAGAATATTACAAAGGTTCATGTAGATACCAGGAGAAAATAGACTGCCATTGAGAGCTTTAAATCAATATCCCCTATCTTTCCATGCAATTTCACAACAGGATGAACGCATTTTTAGGAAGAAAAATATTGCACGCCTTCTCAAAAATATGATATTTGCTGTTTTATTGAGTACTTTTCCACAACGTTAGTAGATAATACGGCAGTTCTGGATTGAATTTGTGAGACATATTTTAAAGTTGAGCTTGCAATAGTGGTGCCATGTTGCCAGTACAAGATTTCTGGGTTTTTGTACAGTTATGAATGATTCTTATTTCATTGCATTTCATGCTTATTTATTTCTGTGATTTGCAAAATAGGTTAGACCTGTATTTCCTCCTGACCAGCACAGTCTGTGAAACTCTAGGAAGTGTGATAAGAAAAGGGATGGTCTTCTAAGCTACCAGTCATTTCAGAATGAGACACAGCAAGGATAGATGTGAAATTATTGTAATTATTTTCTCACTATCTATTTAAATCTTCTGCAAATCTAAAATATTTCGTAAAGTTGTTTGCAATTTGAAGATGCATTAGAATCATTAAATATGATTGTTTAAATTAAAGTTGCATTTATAGTGCTTAGTCTTCTGTAAGTTACAGTTGGCCCCTGTTAGCTTTTTGATTTATCTAAGGAATAATATACTTAAAGATCAGGTGTTTTTGAAGAGTGTGGTCATTGTGGTGCAGGGGAGCATGGCTTTACTGCTTTCAGATAGCAGGCACAAGTATATCTACTTTCCCATTGGACAGATATAGATGTATATAGAGACTATATATATGTGTGTGTGTGTACATGCAGGTGTGTTTTTGTGTAGCTGTGCCAGAAATAAAGCACAACTCAAAAGGAAATGCTGGCTACCTATTACTCTCAGTTGATTGGCCATCACAGAAGCCTGCTGGCCTCAAGTACTGATACTTGAGTTTGGTGCATGAATTTGCCACATTCAGCAGATAAGGCATTCCAATGCAATTTTTTTCTGAAATGGTACAAAACTGTGCGGATGCCCCTCAGAAAAACTGCTGTAAAAAGCTTGTGGATGTGCACAGGATTAAGTCACCCATTGAAGCTAAGTGTCTGATCTTGGGAAATACTAGATCTGGAAGAGACAAAGCCTCATTGTTTTGAAATGCTTCATTGAGAATCTTCCCAATATTGTCCTTGGGAGATTCCCATCAGAGTTTTCTAATTCTCCCTCCCTCCCACTCTTCTTACCTTTTTACATTCTCTCGTTTCCTTTTCCCTTTCCTTTCTCCTTCTCTCCTTTAGAAAATGTCAAACATCACCAGGGAGGTTTTTCTTTGAATGTGCACAGAGGATTCCATCCGCTCTGTGCTTGAAAGCATCACTGCCTTAAACATATTTTGTCCTGACATTCTATGATTCTATGATAAAACTGATGATTATTTTTTTTAAACCTGCAGCCCATAAATGATTCTGTGATGCTATCTTTTGAGTAATGCATGAGAAAGATGCTCTGATGTTCTATTCAAACATGAGTTCATTCTAAGTCAGAGGCACTAGTGCTCAGGCAATAGATATTTTTGTATGGGACAAATGCTGTAACAATGGTTGTAAAGATAAAAATATTCATACTAGCCAACCACGAAAGACAAGGATTCTGTTGTTTAATAACTATGACAAAGACTCATAAATACTCATGTATACTCATGTATACGAAGCATACAGCGTGGTAAGGAAATTAAATAGAAATAGAATGAGATAAGAAAAAGAACATATTTTCCTGTCGGTTCATATTTACTTAAACTTTTATCTCTGACCTCTCTATAAAGCAAGATTTTCATTGTTCAGTCCCTGAAGAGATATGTTTTATTCTTTCAAATAAG
This sequence comes from Ptilonorhynchus violaceus, assembly GCA_013397565.1. Lineage (NCBI taxonomy): Eukaryota > Metazoa > Chordata > Aves > Passeriformes > Ptilonorhynchidae > Ptilonorhynchus > Ptilonorhynchus violaceus. The sequence goes on from VZRJ01006789.1 coordinate 435,629, forward strand.
AACAGAAGCAATGAAGAAATATGAATGCAACCACTACAAATGCAGTGACAGCCAGTTGGCTCAGCCACGGAAAGACATTCTGCCTAGATCAGCAGCACCAGAATACCAAGCAGGTAGGAGGTGCAATAGGCACTGGCTAACCCTCATATGCAATGCTAATCGTACCTTTTGCACCCTTTAAAAAAGCTGAGGTTGTCATTAATCAGTCTTCAGGAAGCCTGGCACAATCACTCCAAAACCAGAAGGAATTCTGTGACCTGGATATTAAAATCCCCGATTAAATAAGGTATTTTCTTAACACAGCTCGTTATGCAAACTTGTCACTCTTTGAACTAGTTCATTTCCCGTCTAATTTTAAAACTGAAAGAGTTGGATAATTCTTTCTAAGAAACCAAGGAAAAAAAAGTAATATTAGTTCAAAAAGGCAAGATAACCTATATTCTGTGGTCACTTTTAGAATTTTGGATTGACTTAGACTGGTTAGCTTCCTCACCCTCCTGCTCTGCTTCCTCCTCTTTCCAACCATGTAGGACGACTTGCAAGTTCCTTTTTTTGTTTAGAAAAACTCTTGGAAGTATTTTTCAAACTATTATGCACACATTTTACAAATTTTCCCAGATTTGCAGGTATTTCAATGTCTTAAAAAAGGGCTTTTGCTTCAAAGGGTGTAGGTGTTTTAATTCTTATTTTGTTATTTCACATTCCAGATGTGAATTCACCACCCACTCTTCCTGAACACTTGCTGTCAGGCAGATGCCACCAGCCTAGGCTGTGGCATTGATGCAGTGTATGCAGTGGTTGTGAAAGTTCCTGCTGGCTATACAATGGCTGTCAGGTTATTTCCAGAACCAGAAGGAATACACTTGGATATCCTCTAATTTTAATACCTGGTTATGAGTTAGGAAGCCAAAATGAAAAGTTATATTTTGCTTAAAAGCAAGGAAAAAAGGACCTGATTTAAGACATTTGGAAGAGGACCACCTGCATTCAGTTTTCATCTTCATATTTAATAATTCCGTACGTCTGCTAAAATGATTTAGCATAAAATTGTATTGCATTGCATTCTTTTCTTCCTTTCATTTTGGATTAGCATATCCCACTGCACTTTAGCTAGCATGGTTTTGCTGTAGAACTCCCCAGTGATAAAGTGTCTGTCTGTGTATATGTGTGTGCTTTAACGCTGCTTACTTTTCTCGTCAGCACAGCGTCGCTTCATGCATTGTATCAACCTCCGTACATGCGGTCTCTTTGTGCTGTAGATCAAAAGGAAGAGAAAAGAATGGAAAATTTATTTTCCAAAGTGTTAGTAAAAAGCTTATTTCTCCAGCATAATGGAGTCCAGGTAGCTGGCAGGCAGGCTTATGAAACGTCAGATCTCCCAAGCTGGTGCACAGTTTCAATTCAATAATTATTCTCATTCCCACTATGCAGCTACTCAGCAGCAAGTGGCACATCCAAACTGCACCCCGTGACTAGAATGGCATTAAAAAGGAAGGTGAAAGAGCTCTTCACCTACATGCTAATTTTCTTTCTTGCAGTAAAGGCTCGAGTTTCCCCTTGCTGAAAATAAATAATTACCAAATGTAATTGAAGACAGGCGTGGCCTTGTGATTCAATACCACTCTGAAATCAACATTGTAACAATTCAGTGTAATAATCGGCTTGATGCAATGAATGGGCTTTAAAGTCCTTAGTCGGTCAGGAGGCTCCAGTGAAATCAAAAGACAACACAGGTTTCCTCTGGGCATGCTCCGCTGCATTAGCATGCGTTGTTGTGTACTGACAAGGCATCTATAGCCATTGCTGCTGGTTTCGTTTACAGACCTGCCAATAGTGGCCAATCAGGGCCTATGAAAAGCCATTATACACTGGCCCATAAAGCCACACAAATTTTCATGATGTTTCACTTAAAAAGTGCTTGTTTTGCAGGATAGAGGCCGTGTCAATAAAATGGATTGGATGTCACTTAAACCAAGTGATGTGCTAATCTCCTGGAGGCCTTGTGTCCTTAATCTCTACAGGACACAAGTCAGTTTAGAAGCATGAGCTGTTCTCACAGGTAGCAACTATTGAGCTCTTTAATGTAAATTCAAAGGCAAGGCTTATCAGTGTGTTTCAGAAATTGCTTCAGTGTGGTTGCTGTCTATGGGAAAAAAAAATCCACACACTTCCCCCAAAATCCCTGGGCAACTTCCAAGCTTTCACTGTGCCCACAAGCACCTTTTAATTATAAAGAAATTGTTTTTGGTGATATGTGCCTTGTGACCAATTGGATTAGAGGCATTTCTTCTGGCTATTATTAAGCTAACTTGACTATTGCCCTTGTGTAGCTGAGCATGATCAAAATGTAAAGTATGGGAGAGCATCTCAATTATGAACCATAGTACAGTGCTCCTGCAGACTGAATTCTTTAGTTCATTAAAAAAAGCTTCAATGACTAGTAATACTGTAATGAAAGGGCAGAATCATGGGCACAGGATCAAGGATGCTGTATCTCATTGGGATGAGTTACAAAGGCTGTTGAAAGATTCAGAGTGGGGTTTTTAACATTTCAGTGGTCTGGTCATTATTAGACAATAGGTAGGGCCACTGGAAAGCTGTAGGCAATCTGTAACTTCTTAGAGGGATCTAAAGATCAAGAACTAATGTCTTCTTGGGAGGACTGTAATAATCTGCTAAAAATTCTAAGATACTAAAATACATTTTCTGGTGTAATTTCTTCCCTATTTTTATTTATCTGTTCTCTCTCCTAACTAATGATTGCTACTTTTCTATTCATTTGGGCTGTAGCAAGTTTTCTATTACAGAACTGATCTGTGAATTAAAACCAATTCTTCAGATCTTGTAAGTCCAAACCAAGGAGCAGAATGCTTATCTGTATTTCTGACATTCTGATATACCTCACTTTGAAACCATGAACTGAAACCAGTGCAAATGGATGGGCTCCATTTATTCTTCCGTCATCATTTACTGACAGAGGTGCAAAAAGCAGCCTTTCTGACTGTCTGGGACTGTATTTGGGATGAATTAAATGAAAACAGTGAGCCAACTCTTCAAAGTATTTTTACTGCTCATACATAGTATGAGGAGGGTAGAAATGGGAGAAGGAACAGAAGAACTTCTAAGAGATCTGAAATCTGTTCATCACAAAAGGAGGGAGTTTGTTTTATAGAACCAGGAATTAACTGCAAGCAGTAACATCAGAACATGCTTCAGCTAGCATAATTCATTAGTAAAATAAAGTTTTTGAGGTATTAGAAAAAAGTTTCAGACTACATCCTCTTTCTTCTGTGTGATAGGTCACTGCCATGTGATTGAGAAGATTTATTGCTACTGGACAGTATCATTGCTAGCATTACCTCATTATAACATTTACCACCATGAATAACAGCCTTGGTGTGGAGGTTTAATTAACTCTTTTCTGGCATTGAAGTTTTACAGATTTTTACCATGTCCTATTATTAAAAAAAAAAAAAAAAGGAAAACCTCTTCAATTAATTCCAAAGTATCATTCTATGCAAAGGTAGAAAGTGTCAGATCCTCCCCATTTATTACACACAGAACCAGAGTTTGGGGTGTGCAGCTGCTTAACTATCATTGTTCCCATTCCTGAATACTGAAAAATGTCTTCCATATTAAAATTGATCACAGTACATTTGTGCTCATCTGTTTAGACCCTGTAATTTTCCTTTAATACAAATAAATGCCTCTACTTTCTCCTGTTTTTCTCTTAGGATGTTTGTAGGTCAATTTACCCCCCTCTGGCATTTCGCTAGATTGAAAAGCCAAGGCCAGAAAGGTTCTTGTTTTAAGATGTACTTTGGTGTATTCCTTTGATCATTCCAGTAGTCCTTCCCTATTATCCTTCCCAAATTTTTTTTTTTTTTTGTAATTGTTAAATGGAGTACAATTAAAAGCTGAAGTTTCACCAGTGACTCAAATAGCTGCACTGCCATTTGGCAATTTCTGCTGGAAATACCTTGTGTGATAGATACTTGGATTATGTTTGTCTTTTGCCCAACTGTGTTACACAGTACCTAAAAATTAGTGTTATATGGCATGGCTGAATTTTCCCCTGTGTTCCTGTGTTACATTTGTCTGTGGCATTAGAAAAGAAAATAGAAAATAATTATTGATAGTAGCCTGTAATGTGTCATTTCATTTCATACCTGTGGCACATCCTCAGTGCCATCCCTTTTTCCCCCCATGATATATGTATGTGCCTTGCTGTTATTGATTCAACATTGCATTATGAAGAAATGCAATTAGTACCCAACATTCTAGTGTGCCAAGGGTAGCTGTAAAATTATTAAATAAGATTGATCCTCAAAGAAAACTTGGAGAACTCAGCTATTGATCTCGTTCCAGTACAGTTGCTGGTTCAGGACAACCTGTCATCATCTGCTCTCTGGTGAGGTCCTTTGGCGTCTGAGATTTCCTGTACTAGTCCCTGTCTTTTCCAATTATAGATTCTATACAGATTAATCATATAATTATATACAGAGAGTGAATAATCCGTGATACAAGCCACAGAATTTCTTCTCCAATTTGATTAAGGAGGACTTGGTAGAAGTGTTGCCTTTGATGAGAGCCAATAGAGCCCTGCACTGTTTTTAGCCCCATGTCCTGTGTAGGGCTGGTTGATCCATAGCAGTGCTGGGTATAGGACAAAGACAGCGAGGAGTTAATGGCTCTGAGTAGCAAGGTGCTCTGTGCCAGAACTGTGCAGCCATAATAAATTGGCTAAAACATTAGCAGTATAAAGTAATTCAAGATTGAATTTTATAGCTCATATTTTTACAGTGAGCGTTACCCACTGATACAAGATATCTCCGTCTCATATTTCACACCATTTAAGATGAACTCTCATTTTCACTGAAACCCCTTCTTGTTGGCCCAAAGACATGTCCTATGTGAGAAGCCAAAAGCAAGGGAAAATACATTTAGAAACTTGAACTAGAACTGTCTTCAGCTGAATATATTTTTAATCATCTTATTTGGCAACTGTTAAATTATCCACACTGTATCCTGTGTCTAACATTCTACTATTGCAACATGAAACAGTTCTTTCACAAACATCTCAGTGTTTCTTCGTTCTTTTGAGATATCAGGAAAATAGTGTGTCTTAAAAATGTATCTTGATACCACAGTTTTATAACCTTTGAATTTGCTTCCTTTTGAGCTAGTAGGATAGCAAGTAGTAAATGATCAAGTTGATCAATGTGAACTCAACAAAAAAGCATATACTGACCATAAATCAACTTATGCTGAGATTATTTTACTGCTCTTCTGGTTTTTATTCTCTGAAGCACCCAACCCAAAATGTTATGTCAATCAAACACTTAATATTATATAATATCAGTCTTTCAATATATTGGTTTAGTTGAAAAAAAATGTGGCATCTGTGTTTTAATTAACATTTATTTTAGTAGGAAGATGGGCACAGGAAACAGTCTTTCTTCACCAGCCATGTTTTTAAACTCCCACATTTCCTCTTCAGTTCCATAATTTCTGAATATGGATTTATCAAAAAGGATGAAAAAAAAAAAGAGCAAAGAACTGATCCAGGTTAAAGTCTTAAAATTTGGCTCAAAAAAGGCTCTCTTCACCTTTGCTAGGACCTACAGATGGTTGTGTTACAGTGGCAGTGGGAATTGGCATGACCAGTAAGGATTTGAGGCAAGAAGAAGGACTTGCATTTAATTCTGGGATTCTTTTTTTTTTTTCCCAAGGAGGGAAAAAGCAGCATGAAAAAATAAGAAAAAGTGAAAAGTCAAAACTTTGGAGAAGATTTTAAAAGTGCAGGTTTACTTTTGCTAAGGAGACAAGTTCTGGTTCTGACATTTGTCTCTAGAGTGTTCAGATTTTAACATACTTCTGCTGCCTTCAAACTGATGTTCAGCAATTGGAAAATACATTCTTCTTTGAATGAAAATTGGTCATGAATGTTGCTGTTGGGTTGGATTTACTATCCTTCTAATACCTGTTTTTAGGCAGTAAAAACAAAAGTCAGCCTGACAGGCCCTTAGTATATTTGAACAGAGGAATGAATAAAGAGAAATACCTTGAGGGGCAAATATTGAAAAACAAAAGCCTTCTTGGAAGAGAAAAGTCCAGCAGAAAACCGATTTACAAAGTGGTGGCATAATCTGTTAATAGCTGTGCAAAGTTTAGTGGTACAAGGTCAATATGCTATGAAGGTAAATTAGTACTAGGTACACTGAGCAATTGCAGAAATAATCATGCTATGGAAACCACTATTTCAAGCAGCAAGAGGAAAGCTTTTACACACTGAAACTTTTCAGTGTCACCTTTGAGAGGACTACTCTGAAACTTCTCTCCTGAACGATCACTTTAGGTTGTCTTTTTGCACGTGGCAGGTTTTTAATTTACATTTTCCATCCGGATAGAATGGTGCCCCAGAGTGTCTGGAGTGCCGCCCATCAGTACAGCTTTCATCCTCTTACAGCTTACTCATGTAAAATCTAACTGTCATTTGAGTGGGTTTATGGCCTCTCAGAAAATATTCTTTCCTTCTGATAGTTGCCAACAGTGCTGCCTAACTATGTGCTTCTAAAATTGTGCCCTCAGTCCCCTCCTTTTCCTTAACAGAAGTATAAAGGAAATGGGCTCTTATGGGCTTCACTGTAATTAGGGGTCTTAAAATGCTTTGGAGCAATAAAACAGGCAACAGGGTTTTTTCGTGGGTTTAGACTAAGCTGAGTAAACTGCTCTTTTTTCAGATGCTACCAAATGCCTTCTTTTTTTTTTAAATAGACTGCTGCAGGCTTTGTTTTTTTTATATGCTTTTTACTAGGTCATGGAGCCCTGGTAAAGTTGTTTCCTTTAAAGCGTAAATGGAAAATATCTGCTATTTATTTATTTTGATGTATTTATTGCAATTACATTTGCAACTCATTTTATCTCACAGATTTTTATTTCCTTCTGAAGGAAGCAAAAGGCAAAATAAACAGCTTTTGAGACTGAAGCGTTTTCTCTGGAGAAATAGAAAACACTTCTTCCAAATTACTGAGAAGGCGGCTGTGACAGAGAATGTCAGCACTTGCTTTTGTTGAAACTTTATGGAACATGGAGCAATGGAGGGACAAAACAAGCTTCCAGTCCTTTTACAGCAAGGGTCTTGGAGGGGCAATTTGCAACCATACAAATTGTGCCCACCACCTTAGAGGATAACGGGTCTCTTGCACTTACTTTAGATAAAAGAAGCTGCCTACAAGGTTTTTAAATTTACTAGCAAGATAATGTTAATTATTTTTTGTCATGGGCTATGGAGAGAGGTTAAACTAAGACAAGTTTTGTGTTTAAGAATCTCTGGCCCAGTCCAGGCTTGTGACTTGAGATAGTGAAGCAGATTCCTGACAGATGTTTTGACTGTGAAAGGTTCCTAAACAATGCAAATGCGGAGAAACACCATCAAGGGAAATTCCCTTTGAGGAAACATCAGTGTTTAGTTCAAACACCAGTGAACCCATTTGGAACTGACTGGTGGATAGGTTTGAGGATGAGTTTATCTTCTCTTCTTCATCCACCATGTTTATAGCAGGTTTTCAGTCTCCCTTAAGAAACAAGGAATTTTAAGTAACTTTGTATAAAATCCAAGCTTAAGTCTTCTTCTAAGGTGTGTGTATATTCCTGAGTTTTGCTTTATGACTGCTGTGTACTCTTTTTTAGAGAGAGACTTCGGGAGGAGTTTTCAAAACAGCCAAAAGATCTCCTGTCTTCTGACTGATGCTCTCATAATGAAAAGATCCACTCCCAGTTCACAGCTGGTTGTTCTGGGAATTGCATCAACTCAATGCTGTGAGAGTGAGGGATCTGCATTTCTACAAATCTTAGAAAGGATGATTATTTCTCACTATATCCTCAGGGTTTAAACCCCCCACGAACAGCATGTGACTTTGAACAGATACACACCCCACTCTCACAGCACCCAACTGGAAGAGCACTTAGGAATGACATCATACAAGAGGAAGTGCCTGAGCAGTATGTTCTCTTTCTAATTTGCAATAGGTAGCAGACTGATCATTATCTGTGTTTCTTTGTGTAGGTGATGTGTGTCAGTAAAACATTACATAAACAGTTATAATTGTTATTCAAGCCCTAAACGCAGGGCTTCAGGAATGGATTTGACTCACTGGCTTTCAAACATGCTCTTCAGAAGGAAGGTCAGTGAATTACCTGAAAGGCAGCCATACTCATAAAGATGACTTCAAATTTTCATCACAAATTTGTCTTCAGCTCACATTACAGACACATTACCTTCCTAGCTTGCTTTAGGCAATCTTATGTTAGAGATGCTCTATGTTACTTTTTGTTTCAATGAGTGAAACACATCAGTAAATGCTGCTTATCCTTGTTCTTCCACCTCCTGCTTCTTACACCATGATTGTCTGATGTATCCAACCTAGTAATCAAAAAACATAAACATGCATAAATCTGTATATCAATCACATCAATATAGATACACAACAGTGGACTGAGTTTCATTCTACGTTTTCTCCTGTTACTTGACAGAAATAGATACAATATATATAGGTAGAAGGGTTTCAATTTTAAAGACAATATTCAAATGAAATGATTTCACTTAAAAAACCTTTTATTGTCACTAATAGTAACAGCTCATTCCCCTCATATCCACTCTCCGGTCTATGGGATCATAACATGATAAAAATCTGCACAGAGGTTTTTTATAAACACAGTCTTATTCCCATAAAAGGCTGGCCAGAGAACTGAAAATCATGTTTGGATTTAAACACGGCAACTCTCACTAGCTGAAAGCTGATAAAGCTTTCAGGAATCTCGCATGATCCGTATGTCTGGAGTGATCCTTGAAACCCAGTGGCCAATTGAGCTGTGGCTGTCGACCACTCAGCGTATTAAAATGAAGACACAAACAGAGCCATTTCTATTTTTCACAGTTTCCCTAATATGGATAATTGCACAGAGTATTACTTCAGCTGCCAAGATGATATAACCACACAGAACTGCGATTTCAAAGAATACATTTTGAGAGCTCAGTGTGGTGCACGTTCCTTCTTGTGTCGTGTCTGTTCTATTTTTTCACTATGTAAATAGCTTCTAATGTCTCTTCTTTCCTTCTGCCCCTCAAACAGTGGATTTTGTGATGTGAAACAAAAGTAGTGCTAAGCACAAGCTTATTTTTTTGGAGCTAAAATAATCCACCTCGAACCAGAACATCGGCAAACCTAAACCTGTTGTTGAAATTCATCTCGGGTACCCTATGTATTTTGATTCCTCACAGTCTTAAAGAGCACTTGCTTTTATTTTGTATTACTGCTGATAGCCCAGGCACTCAAGCTTGTATATGCAAATATTAGCTGAGATGGGGTGAGAAGAAACCTTATTCTTCTTGCTTTCCTGGGACAGTGAACACTCACAGCTGTGTTTGTTGCACTTTCTTCACTGCACAGGCTACTTTGTCTGGATACCATCAGGAAGGAGGTGCTTGGAAAGAAAGAATGTGGAATGATGAGAGCACTTTTCCCCAAAGCAGGATCCCAGCTACTTTGGCTGTGGCGTCTGTGATGCACGGTTTTCCAGTTCTGCAACTGTAAGCTGCTGCTGCCCTTAGCAGAGGAAGTTTTAATTTTCAACACCTGCAGTCATAGTGCATTTAAAGTGCATTTAATCAGGTTTATTTTTTTTTTAGTCACTTATATAGAGGTGAATCTTAGAAGATTAAAAGAGATTTCAAGTTTGTTTACTTTCAGTGCAAGGAATCAGGATGAGTTATGGTGCATTTTTCAGTTGCACTCTGCCTTGTTCTGAGTTTTCCCTTCCTCAAGGATCTGCATTCCATTCCGTGTGTAGCTTATACTGTGCCGTACCTCTTTTCTGCCTTCTCATTGCCTCTCACCCACATTCCAGGGATCGACATCCAGCACATCCCTCAAGGAGCCCTATCGCCCACCTTTCTGTAAATATTTGAATTTCAGTTTTATCATCTGAAAGAAGTCATTCCAACAGTTGTATCAAATGTAATATTGGGAGAAACCAACATAGCTACAACCAGAGTAACTCATACAGGTTAAACAACAGATCTAAGAGCTTCCGTGTCTCATTCCTAAAGACAATAGGAGATTTGTGCACATTTATGGCATCATATGGATAGTGCATCATATTAACAGAGGCCAAAAAATCATGTTTGTCTCTAGACATGTTTCTGTGCATCAGCACCTGTACAAAATCACTAGGTCATCTTTACCCACTCCCCACACACCCTGCCTTGGCTGACACCTGACTGGCAATTTTAACTGAATCAGGTAACCACAGCAAGGGGGGGAACCTTTGTCATCGCTATTTTCCCGTGGTATTACTACTGGGAACGCTCCTGAACCTTGCCTTTTCTCAAGAGTGGTTGGAACCCTCCAGGGAGGTGTCCTGGGACACCAGAGGTGGAGTGAATGCTGCCACCAACATGTCTAATCACTCCCTTCGAGCGGGGAGGGACAGAGCAGCATGGGCAGGGTTTGGTCTGGGTATGGCTCCGGCCTCTGCAGTCATGCACTTAGGCAGAAATCTTTTGCTGGAGTTCTTTACTCGGGTTTATTGTTTCTGCTGAATTCCAGCCAGGAAGCGGAAATTCCCGCCAGGAAGCAGGAGGAAAATAAGTAAAAAGACATCGAAACCAGAAAGGATAAAGGGCAGAATAAATGGAGTGACCACCAGCACATACAGAATGAAGAATGAGAGAGCAATCATCCACTCCTGGAACTTAACAGGATTTATTTTAAACTCTGACTGCCTGTTCATGAAAGGCAGGCAGAAAGCAGAATAGCATTCTCCTAAGTATCAATTAGTGAGCAGTGGAAGGTGCAGGCCCAGACATGTGAAAAATTGTGTATAATTTTTAGGTGGGTGACACTGGTGTTTCTCTTTTGGAAACAAATCCATTCAACAGGTAACAAGGAAGAAGCTTCAGATTCTTCTAAGAGAGAGCTGAAGGCACAAGGTAATGCCAGCAGACTTGTTTGCATTAAGACGAACAATTCCTCAGTAATGTTTTATTTCAAATTTTATGTCAGAAGGAAAGGCATGTATTAATCAATTGATTTCAAGATCTAATACTTTTTTTTTTCCTAATACAGTTCTCTCATAAAATGAAAGTACCCTAACGTTTAGAAAGACTAGCTCTCCACACTATAAAGACTTTCCAAATCCAGGAATATCCTTCCAGGTGAACATTTATCAAGAGGGAACCACACTGTGAGATCTGAGAAAATTGTACCCTGTTTTTCCACGTTTACTCTTTCAAGGGGAGGATAGTTGTGTTTTTTCCTTGAGGCTTCTAAAAATGCAAAAGGCTGTTTTTACTCAAAAGTATACTGTCATGTACCAGGGGTCTCCTGTGTGTCCTTTTATTCTTTATTCTTTCGGCTAAGAACTGGAGCCATAAGCCTTGCTTGTAAAGTGTATGCATAAACCCCCTGTCACACGCTATACTTAAGGAACTGCATTTGCGTGGCAGAGATTAAACATGTAAGAAAGGAAAAGCTGCTAGTTTAAGAACTGAACTCTTCCTCTCCCTGGGTATCTAATTGATTGTGTGGAAGCTGCCCACACGCAGCACTGTACACTGCTGGAAGCTGCTGATCCTCCCTCCAAGCTGGCTTGACTCAGCGGGTGCTCACACATCCTTCCAGTGTCCTGACAACTGGCTTAATGCTTATGGGATGAACTGTCTTCCCGATACACTTCCTCAATTCAAATCATAACGTGGAGTAAATTAGGTGTCAGTGTGCTTGTCTGGACAGTTTTAAAGAGGGTAAAATGGTGATTTGCAACAGAATGGGTAAATTGGCGATTAGGCCAGACAAAGAGTAGCACAAATCTCAGTAGCCTAATTCCACAGCAAAGAGCAGCAGGAACTGCATCGTGGTCAGCAGCATCTGCCCAGAATCAAAAGCAGAAAATTCAATAAACAAAGGTAGAAATACAGGTGCTTTAAATAGCACTGCCTTACAGAAATATAATTCTGTTTCATCATACAGGAATATTACATTTTCTACCTGTTAAAATTTATTGAAGGCAGCAAGAATTATTACAGGGCAGAAATGAAACACATGCTCACGTTTGAGTATCTTAAAATATATATCTGTATGATTCTTGCCTACAATCGCCTGGGAACATTGAGCGATGATGTACCAGTGAAGACAAAGCTCTGCCTTAAATTCCTGTTTGATGATTGACTAGCAAAAGAAATTCACAGAAATGTTATGGATAAATAGCATGCTATATTTCTATAATTTAAAATGCTGCTGGAATGTAAGAATAATGAACAGAAAATAAATGGTTTATAGAAAGGGAAATACATTTAAAGTGAGAAAAAGATGAAGATTAGGAGATTAGTATTTGTGTTGCTAGAATGAAGTGCATTCAATTCTCTTTTGAATCTTTGTCATACAATGGGAGAATTCTTTTAAATAAAAAGAATAGTGTTTTGAAGAAACTCCAAGGGAACTTATTTTGATTCTTCATCATTAAAACAGCCAAAGGAGAAGGCTATCTGCAATTTACTATTTACGTGTTAGTAGAAGGAGAGGGTCAAGTTCCTAGACTTTTTTCAGGACTAGCTATGGGTAACTATACGAAAAACTTCACAGTACTTGTTATGGAAATGAAAAATCAAAGTGAAATCACATTCCTCTCTTGAGAGAATAGATTAGAAAAGCAAAAATTACTGTTAGTGGTTGCCCTCATTTTAGGCTTGAAGCAGACTGTGATAGAAACTACATTGTGAAATAAATTATTCCTTTTTAATTACCTGCAATAGAAGTTATACCTTTATCTATAAAATCAAAGTAACAGATAGATAAGAGGAATGTTGACTTATTTAATGGCTAAACTGATTTACACCTTCAATTCATGAAACATGGAAGAGGTCTTGATCATCTGTTACTCGAGTGTAGGAGTCTGAGCAGCCCCGACGTGCTGACAGATTGCATTCAGCAATATGCTTCTTCTCCAGGGAAAACGCTGGTTCTTACTTTGAAAGATTCAGGCACTGCTCAAATATGAGTATCTATAAAATGCTCATTAGGGACAATAAAAATCATTCTCAATGACTGCAGTGATATTAGGTGCCTTCAGAACCTTGATTAATTTTCATACTTGTTTTTGGGAATTTGCCTCGTGAAGAGATTCTGCAGTCAGGGCTAACTTGTCTTTTGGGTTTATGCTCTCATTTTGAGCAAAAGAGAGGATTTTTTGTGCAGGGCTGTCTGCAGCTTGCATTTGCTCGAGCTCCTATGCTGCACCAAAGCACTAAGACCACAAAAACAAAGCTGCCATCCCGGGTGGGCCAAGGGAGACATCTAACTCCATACCTAGGCTGTAACAGCATCCCGGAGCTGAATTATGGAAAAGGCTGAAAACTGGATGAATGCAGAGGGATAATTCTTTGCTGTCATTTTCAGCCCCCAGCAAGCCCCTCTATAAAACTGCGGAGCAATTACAGAGCAACCATTATTTGGTGCAGGAAGAGGCCATGAAGAAATGGCATCTGTCAGGGTGTGCTTTCTCCCATCAGCTGAGTGTTTCTCGTTAGTGAGGCACCAATGCACGTTATTGGGAAAAGACATCTAACAGGCTGGAGAATCTGGGAGAGGAGGAATCCATAAAAGAGTGTTGATGGATGGGTAACCTGTTAGCTTTTTGGACTATCACCTAAAATAAAAGGGAGTAAGAAAAAAAGCTGGCTTAATGGTTAATGATATACTCCCTTACAGGGCGGATTTTCGGCAGAACCACTGCAACTCATTCTTCGTTCTCCTCTGTTCACAATCACATTCATTACTAAATCACTAATTCCATATCATGTTTTTTATTTGAGTCAAATATTCAATCTATATGTCTACTGCATGAAGTGAAAACACTTAAAAATTTCATTGTAATACTGAAAAAAATAATTAGCTTTTTATTTAAGTAATATTTAAATGAAAAAAGTAAGAATACATAGAAAATTTTAAGAAACAAGATGCCATTTTGCCTACTCCCTCTCATTCCTCTTTCCCCAAACCCTATCCTACTGGGCTTATTTAGATCTACCATTAATAAATAAATGCAAGCATATAGAAATTATAATACAGCAACAAATTTCATGAATCATCTCTGCAAGGGGTAGTTAAAATAAGACAATACTTGTCAAACAGTATCAAATAATAAAATAGGAACAGTGCTTATTTAATTAGATTAAAGTATCAGTTAAAAACTCTGTGTATTATTAAATGTATTGATTTATCTATAAGTAAAGAAGAATATTTATGTCTTGGCAGAATGTATTTTTAATTTCACTCTCTCTGGCACATAAATGGGTTACGATAGCCAGAGAAAAGACAATATGTTCTGAAACTGGTAACGATTAAGAAAGGGAGTTAATAAAGCCTTTGCCTACTCAAATAAATTTAGATAGGAGTAGATGGATGTCCTGGTTCCGTCCAGGACGGGGTTAATTTTTGCAGTAGCCAGGAACGTGCATGGGCAGGACCCGACTGTTCTATAGGACCTCACGTCACTGCTGTGGGCGGGGGAAAGGGATTCTCTTCCAGGGAGAAGGGTTTCCTTCCAGTTGAGCAAGCGTGGTGCTCTCCTGACCTGGAGGGAGTGGCAGGGGCCATGTGGCTGTGGTCCAGTCGTGGGCTCCATATGGCTTTTTTGCATGTGAATCGCTCTCTTTTTTGTACACTTTTATTATTAATATTGTTGCTGTTCCTGCTCTTATCTCATTGCTGTTTCCAGTAAATTGTTCTTATCTCAACCCGGGATCTTTGCCTTTTGTGCCTCCAGTTGGAGGGGGAAGGGGAAGTGGCATCTGGTTTTAGCAGGAGTACTGAACTGGAAAATGCCATTCCTGAACAGGGCAATTTAAGGACGTGCATACAAATTTTTAAGGGAGGGATGGAAGAAGGGAAGAAGGGAATACACTGTCAGAAAGAAAGATTTGTCAAGGACACAACTAGAGAACTACTGTATACTTGATATATATCACTTCTGAACTTAGTGGCACTGTTCCTCCGTATATATGAGGGTCTCTTATTAAGTAAATGAACAAGTTAATAGTGGGCTCGTGCTGGTTTTGGCTGGGGTAGAGTTAATTTTCTCCCCAGGGGCTGGTGTGGGGCTGTGTTTTGGATCTGTGCTGAGCACAGGGTTGATAACACAGAGATGTTTTTGTCACTGCTGGGCAGGGCTGGCACAGAGCCAAGGCCTTTTCTGCTTTTCCTACCGACCACGCTGGCGAGGAAGTTGGGTGTGTGGGAGAGTGGGAGGAGACACAGCCTGGGCAGATGACCCCAACTGACCAGAGGGGTATTCCAGACCATATAACATCATTATATATCAGTATATAAAGTGGGGGGAAGAAGGAGGAAAGGGGGGACATTTGGAGTGATGGTGTTTCTCTTCCCAAGTCACTGTTATGCATGATGGGGCCCTGCTCTCCTGGAGATGGAGGGAACTATCCATCTCTGCCCAAGCATGGGAAGCAGTGAATTCATTCCTTGGTTTGCTTTGCTTGGGTGCGTGGCTTTTGCTTTCCCTATTGAATTGTCTTTTTCTCAGCTGACGGGTTTTCTTGCTTTTACCCTTCCAGTTCTCTCTCCAGGATTCTGCTGTTGGAGGAGTGAGTGAGCAGATGCCTGGGCCTTGGTTGTTGTCTGGGGTTAAACCACGACATGGTCAGACTTGGAATCTGAGCAGCATCTTTAGGCAATTTTAACTGAAATGTAAAAATAACATTTTAACAGCCATTTTTAGACGCATAGAGATATCTCCAGGAAATATTTCACAACTGAGAATCCAGACATAAATTTAATCACATTAATTATCAAATACTTGGTATTTTCTTTACCTCTCGTTCTGCTTAAAAGGCAGAATCCAGCCATACGAAGATACTTTGATTACAGGAAATTGAGTGGCTACAGTGGAACAAATTGGCTGTAGTCTTTCTACTAGAACTCTCTCAGATAATTTGTTTTCTAAATACATATATGCAAATATTTACATGGAGTTATAAAATGCATGACACATGTCTATTTTCTATATTCAAAAAAATCATGATCCAAGTCTTGAATGCTTCTTTTGCAACAGGCTTAGATTTTAAATTGGATAGTGTGCCCAAGGACATGAGACAGGGAAGATAAATGTCAAGACCCTTCCAAGAGTTTATATATAGTATGACTTACAGGGTTTGAGGCTTTAGGTTGCCTCAGTTCCTTTCCTGAGGTTAAAAGTTGGATTTAGCTTGACTCATGGGTGAACAAAATGTGTAATAAGCCTTCCTGCCATTAGGAATGACCAACAGCTGACTGGACATAAGCAATTCAGTCAGCCCTTGACAAAGTTATGATTGTGAGTTATAGAAGTAAGAAAGTTCTTCACTGCAAGACCAGTAAACAAACCTGCCTATTTCACATGATCCTGTGTTGAGGCTATGGTTTTCTCATTTTTCCAGCCCGTTATTCTGAAAAGACCACGTTTGGCAAGTTCTTAGATATTTTTTCAGATTCCTATTAGTGGGTGCCAAAGATTTCTGAAGTTCAGCAGTTCCTGCTGCCTATGGTATAATGACCTTTCTAATACCAGGGAAGCAGTGGCAGATGTCTAATATTTTTTGGCCAAAAAAAGAAAGAAAAAAATTCTTTCCAAATGTCAGATGCAGAGACGCTATTCAGATAAAATAGTTGTTTCTAAATTTCATAAAAGTTAGGATCGTAAGGAACCATTAGTTCCCTTAGCCTCCTGTTCTGCAAGGCTCATACTCTGTCAAGGTTTTTCTCAGGCTTTAATAAGAAGGATTTTGTATCCTAAAGATCATGGCAGGAAATAATATTTGCTGAGAAGTTCATTCGGTAGTGATATCACTAAAAGTGACCTCAGACATTCATGGCTATGTTGGTAATGATATCAGCTGATCTTTTAAATCTAGTCTATGAATTTTCTGTTTAATCTTTTATTATTAATTACATATGGGTCTAACCTTTTCTGTAAACCACTTTGTAAACACTAAATGCAAATGCCTCAGAAAATCCCAGTGTACTATACCATTTACTGCTCAGATCCATAATCCCATCAAAGACCCTCTCTACCCTCTTTGGAGCCCAACTGATGGGCAGTACTTACACTTCTAATCAAATAAAGATCAGAGTGGCCAATCTGTTATTCCCAGTTATTCTTCCAATTCTTTCAGAATATCCAAGGATTGATAACTCTCTAAACCTCTGGAATGTCCCCAGTTTTCTGAGGACCGTTAGATATTAACATGAGAGAATCAAACAGATTTTTTACCATTTTCTTTATGGCATTCAACTGTTACTTCCTCTGGCACAGTTGATTCAAAAATACTTACTTTTTTATGATAGTGACTCTTATCCAGTCTTATAGCAGCTGGCAATATGTTTATTACACTGAATATATGTCCTTAATGTACCTTCACTTACCATACTTGTGGATGTAATTTTTCCAGCTTTAGAGCCTTCTACAGTTTGAACACTGATGGTCAAGAGCACTTAGCAGGCAGCTTGCCTTCAAAGAGAAACATGAGTTTTTATCTTCAGCATAGCTCTTGTGTTCACAAGGTACCCTGGCTGCCTTCAAGGTTTTCTCTCACCTTACATGATATATTGCATATTTTAAAGTGAAAATAAAACCTTCCTTTTACTTTTTTTTGAAGTGCTGCTGGACAAGATGGTAGGGTGAGACAGCTGTCAGAGGACATCTAGGAAAATACTTTAGGTTTGACTTTGATAAATATAGATGCACGGTCATAAACAAAACATTAACAACAGCAAACCACTGACAGCAATCCATAACATGCTCATTTAAGTTTTACTGTAACTTATTTAGGGAACCAGAATAATGAGAGCCACAGTATATTGTATTGCTTTGCAGTAACAGACTACTTTGGGATCATTTTATGTTCTTGTAAAAGTAAATGTCTGTAAATGACAGTCTAGGGTGACAGACAGCAGAAGTGAGCACTAACATGATGACTGACTCTGCACATCTTGTTGCTTATAAATTGATGGTGTTAAATTAATCTCAGTTCGTAATGGGGGACAAGAATGTAAGTAGACATAACAAAATTCCTAAATGCAAAAGTCAGACTTGATAACATCCTGATGACTATGAAGCCATTTATCTGTTTGGTGTGAGTCTGCATACTTCTGCTTATTCACACGTAGCAAAGACAAAGGTTCACTTTTTGCCAAACACTTATTAAACTTTAGTAAAACCACTTTGAAACGATGTACTCTGTGAGAGTACTAATATTTCATGTTTCCCGTAAGGACCAAAGGCATATATGCCAAGAAACCAACAGTATTTTAGACTGGTGTCTTCCAAATTTAAAAAACATGGCAGTTGTACTGCAGTTACGTACACAAATCCACCCTGACTTACACATACATAAGTAAAGCTACTCCAGTCATGTCAGATGTAGTTTGGCATTAAGTGAAAGAGTAGATCAGTCTCATTTTTAGTGATGCAATATTACTTTCTCTGGTTTGTTTACAGACATCCATTTTAATTTGTCTCTCTGAGTTATGCCAAGCATAATCTTTTTCACCATCTGTATATAGTCTTTCATATATACTTATGGTATTTCTGTCACTATAAATAGCAGTTTTGATTCTACTTACTAACCCACAATATAATTGGCTTTGACTAGGGTTGATTTCATAATTAGTCTCAGTGCTTATGTTAGAAATATTATGTCAATATTAAGTAAGGTTTCTCACACACATTTGGTCGCTGAAGCATTCAACTTCTTCATGGGTAGGTGGCTTTAATACATCTCAGATATTGCTTATACAGTGAGACTCAAAATCACCATTATCCCAAGAAAAATAGATTTGTCCCTAGATGTAGAGTGGATGGGTTCAGCAATTACCTTTCTCACACCCTTTCTATTTCATACTGAGCAACAAGGGGATAAAAAAATCAATAGATCCCTACAGATTTTGCACACTTGAAAAAATGCAGTGGCAAATAGGAGGCAGAAAAAGGAGAGCCTCACTGTGTGTACAAATTATGTTCAGCACTAGCTACCCTGCAATTTTGAAGAGAATTATGATGTGCTTTTCCGTATTTTTTCCTTCACGATTTATTAAGGAGGCAACCCTAATGCTGAGTGAACATTACAAAGATACAGCTGCCTCTGCTGTCCTTTGCAGCCCCAAAAGCTGGAAGATTTAGGGAAATCTCCGAGAGTAACTTTAGCTTCTTTCAATTCTTTATTTAAGCTGTTGCATTATTCAGAAAGAGAGTCTGGATTTTCCCATACTGGTAGAGATCCAATAAGCATTTTTTACTTTTTAAGAAGTCTTCTTTACCAGAACTGCTCTTCTGTATGTGTAACTGTTTCTCTTTGCAATTATTCTGGTGTGCTATAGAAGATTTGGCAGAATGAAAAAATGCTCCTCTTACTTGTTTTGGGCAGCAAGCACTCTCCTGGCCTACTGTTCAGAGCTAAATTTGAGATTTGAGCATTTCAACAAAACAAAGTCATAAAAAAAAAGGGAGGTCTCTTAACACAGACCATTCTTCAGATTCAGGTTCAGAGTTGAATGAACAAATAATATGCTTGTTCTGGTTATTTTGCATGTAGAAAGGTGAGTGGACACGTAAAATAACCACAACTGGCAAATTAATTATTGATTACAGTGCAGCCTTCAACTAAATGCAAAATTAAACATTTATTCTGATCAATAAATGATGTGACAGTTGTGGCTATTCCCTACGTCAAGTTGGATTTCCATATATCTGTGTCCCAGTTCGGTAGCCTGAGTTCAGAGCTGTGGGCAGACACGCTGGTACCTAAGACAGGAGGACAATTTTCCTGGCTTGCTGCCCCTCCTTGCCTTCACAAGTATTTCACCCTGGATCCTTTCCAGGGTAGTTTCCCACTTCTGGGCTCAGAGGGAACCCAGGGGAGCTCAGGGGAGCTCAGGGGAGCTCAGGGGTGCCCAGAGTACCCCTCTGTAAGGAGAGAGCATCCTTCCTGCAGCATGGACAGAGGTTTCAAGGTGTCTCCTCATTGCCTCCTGCCCTTTGGGGGTGCTAAATTTCTTTAGAGAGCGTAAGTGATGGACAGGGTAAAGAGCTGGTTTTAAGTTGCCATTTCTACCCTTACCTTCCCCATTCAATTCACTCCCTCCGAAGAAAATTTATCATTTTTGTATTGTGTCTCTTCTGGCCCTCATTGAGTGTTTCACTTGCTGTACCTTTCCATTTGATCAGGGCAGTGTTAAGAGGCAATACTCCTAGCTAGAGACAATTGAAGGAGAAGAGAGGTAGAGAAACTACAATGGTTTTCCTCAAGAAACCAAATAAAGTGAGGGAACTTGCTTTCTTGTTCAGTGCCACAATCAACCACACTGCGCGTGAATTTGCAGTTGACTACTGTGCTCACACTGTCTACTCGAGGTACAGAATACAAGGGCAGAAAGCTTTACAAAAGTGGGCTTTGCATCAGGTTTTAGTTGCAAAGTAAAACTAATATTTGAAAAGTGTAATTATTTTGTACGATGTGCGGCATACCTGCATGGCTTCAATGGGGAAAAAGAATTAAAGTTTTCTGATGAACAGTCAACTGCTTTTGAATTCTATTATGAAGATGATTTATAGGGTTCTAAGTGTTTTGCACCTGCCTCCAGGAATGAAATACATATGATTTATGTATCTGGAAGGGGTAAAAAAAAAAGGAAAGAGAAGGCAACTGTCTGATCCTTCCCTACCATGACAGCATATCATTCTGAGAGGAGAAGTAACTGTTTGAGGTTAATTTAGATCACATCAATCTGTATTACTTGACCTTTTCAGAATAAACAGAACCAAAAAGTGACTACACAAAAAAGTCAATCTTAAAGCCAATTACACTAATAGTATTTGATGTGTAAATGGGTGTTTATTATTAAAAAAAAATAAATTTGCTGCAATAAAGCTGAGGGGCATTTAAAGACAGGAGATGTCTAATTCTAGCATATCCAGTAATGAAATCACAGTCAGCCTAGTAGCTGATTAAGGTTAATTTGAATCACATCAATGTGGATTAACTTGGCCTTTGCAGAATGAACAACACCTTTGTGCCAACATGATCAATTAGTCCCCTTAACTTCATACGTCTGCTCGGAAAGGTTAGATTTATTACTTATCAAGATAACCACTTGGAGATTAAAATCTCAGGCTTATGCGCATTTTTTCCCCCATCATACCTCAAGAAATGAAAAAAAAAAGAAAATATGAAACTTTTTAAATCTCTTTGCAGTTTGATGTTTCATTTAATAAGCTTGAAAAGTCATATTTGTCCTAACACCAGGAAAAAAGATGGTGGCTGGACATATAATGGAATTGTATAGGAAGCACCGACCGTGCTCGCACTCCTGTACCGCTGTTGCAACTATCTATCCCAAAGGCTTGGCTGCTGCAAATTCTTTTTGTGAAGAAACACTCATCCAATGTCAAATCTGTGGTTTGCCTTTACCCTTCTCCATCTTCCCTGCATCCAATGCATGGGGATAAAAAGAGGGGATATTGTGTTCACGTGTGAATGCTGGTAAAGACCTCAGAATGATCCCAGTGGCAACCCCATGGTCTGCCATCAGCTATGGCCAGTGATGGGGTGATGTTTTCCACAAAGAACCTGGAAACCAAATTGTTTTATGTCTCCCCCTGATGATTCCCCATCCATAGAACAGGCTGTTGTGACTTACTATGTTTAATGAAATTCTTGGGGAAAAGGGTGCTGGTATTTTACAGGGGATGTTTCCATCTCAGATTGTGGGACTAAGGCATTATTTTATCAACGTTCTCTATATTGATACCCATTTTTACCTGCTAATAACAGATGTGCCAAGAATCCTGAGATCAACAGGACACAGACTTGCTGACAGACACTCCTTGCCCCATATATACTAATGAAAGACTATATACATTTGACTGGCTCTAAGGCGAGTCAGTAGTTACAGCGATGACAGATTCAGAAAATATAGCTGAGGCCTGACAGCATACCGTGGATTGAAGGTCCTGCAAGAATATTGTGATTCTACTTTGTGAAAGACAGCTTAGCATTGGTGCAGCACTGTCTAAATGCAACTGCACCTCCTTTCAAGCCATGTTCTGTCTGTACACACCAATAACACTGCTGCTATTCAGCTTCCAAGGAGCCAAAAGGATGATGGTGTGAGACCTGAGCAGCCCCGCAGGGGGACAGAGAAACTGCCACAGCCTGCAGTGGTCACTGCAACTTCTGTTTTCATAGAAAAATGAAGCTTTTTTATGACAAAAGGAGAAGATAAATTTTTTTTAAAATGTTGAGAAACGTTACTGTTGATGAGCAAACCTTCTGAGAGAAGGTAATGGGGAGCTGAGGCCTGGGATGCAAATACAGAAAATTGCACACTTCAGCTTAACGCTTGGAGAAACAAGGTGTGCAGGAGAAAGCAATAGCTGCAGCTAAATGAGGCTAATTTATTTGGAGGTCAGCTCACACAGGGGAATATCCCTTTGAAAGGAAGACCTGTGAAGTGGTGCTCTAGTCACCTGTATTCTTTGCACAGTAGAAAGTGTGGGATGGTGAATGTGGCAGGAGACGACGCTTCCCTTCCTATTCATGGTCATGTGAATATGCATCAGTCTCATGCATTCTCCCACCCGTTTTCAATCACAGAATAATCCTCTTGTAATTAAAACCATCACTTACATGGAAATAGAAAGAAAATGATTGATCTCATTTATTCTGATTTGTTGTGAATGATCTTTCATCTATTTTTAAATTCTGTCTGTTACTGCAGTTGTATCTAGAGGGCCAGTGTGAGGTTGGAACCCCGATCTGCTGGACAGATGTGTGCATTTTGTCCAAGGAAACTGTTCCTTACTCTGTGGATGTTTGCTCTTTACCCTGTCTCCCTTCCCAGCAATCTGCTCTGCTTCTCTCAACTGGAAATCAGGCAAAGGGTGGGTGCCACTTGTGCCACCAGCTCTCCTCCGAGCAGATGCAAATGCTTTGCAGTGTACCAGTTGCTGTGGAATAGGGTGTGGGGACTGCCAGGAGTGAAGCAGCAGTGGTGGCAGCATTTCCCATGCACAGACACCCAGTGCAGCCTTTGCAGAATATTCTGGAATACTGTCATCTGGACAGCGTTGCCAGTCCACACCGTACCTGGAACAATCTGAACTGGAGAGGTGACGTGTTAACTTCGTGACATTTAGAGAAAACGTAATCTCCTGCTCTGCATCACACAGCAGTATGCTTCTTCAGAATGGATATAATGGAAGTGACTCATAAAATTACACAGAGCTGCCTTAAAGCTTGTGTTATCTGTGGCTTCACTAGATTCAGTGTATCAAGGATGGTATCTAAACTAATTTTGTTTCTTGTTTTAATTTTTATGAATGATGTTAAAATACATTGCACGTTCTTACCTGGATCTCAGTGTCACCCCTTAGATGATTCACAAAGCTCAGCATAAAGAGGGGCCTGCAAATCAACTCTCTTGATTTGGGTTTGCTTTGTAAAGAAGCCTTTGCTTTGTAAATTCTGGTTTTGGCCACGTTACTGTCTCAGGTGTTACAGTAATTTCCTGGAAGAAGAAAGAAGTTAATTCAACATCACATATAATTTGTTGATGATGTCTGACTTAATTCTTAAGGCAAAAATTTTCGGATAAACTATTATTTCTTCTTCTCTGTGTAATTCAGTTTGCTATTATTATCATCCATTTTCTAGCAATCTTTCAAAGGTGTGTGTTGTGTATAAGACATTTCAGATTGCTCTTTGGGCACAAGCATCTGGAGTCAACAAATGACTTAAACCTTACTGCTGTCAAGCGGAAACCTGTGAAATCGGCCAAGTATTATTCACTCATCCTTGACAGTACTTGAAATATGAACCTCACTAAACAAATGACTATTTTCAAGCCCACCAGAAAGACAAGGTGAAAGAACAAAGGCCAGCCAGCGAGAAGAACAGAAAAGACACTCAGGAGTGAACTCACAGAAACAATGTAAAAAAACCCTGTGCTTGGAGGAAGTTGTTTGTAAATTGGTTTCACACAGGTAATCAAAACATTTTTGTCTGGTTTCGTAAGTTTAGTATTCTTGTAGATTTAGTCATATGTAATACATCTCATATGTAGTCCAACATGGTTACAATATGTTCCTACGAAGAGGTGTGAAACATCATTCATATTTGAGGATATATTCTTTACATCAATGTTAAGATATTTAGCAAAAAAAAAATTTGCATATTTACTGATGGCTTTCAAAATAGTCTTCGAGCTCTCTTCCTATCCTATAGGATTTTTTCTTCTGTAAGCAATCTAAGTTGGCTTTCATCAGGGACCTAAAGCTGATCCTGGAACATTGGCAAAAGGCAGATTAGTGTGGAACAACTCTGAGATCTCTGATTCTTTCTTTATGTGTTACACTGGTTAGGCTGCACTATTAAATGAAACAAGAAATGGCTGATAAATTAAATACCCTGAAGTCTTTTTAGTTCTCTTGCATATCAGATTGCTACTTAGAAAAAAGAAACCCAAACAAAACAAACCCTACCAAAAAAAAACCAAAAAACCAACCTACAATTTGCTCACAGAACTGACTCAGATTTTACAGTTTTAGACTGAAAATTGAGGGTTTTTAAATAACTTTGTTTCTTTATGAGTAAAAATTTTTACCATTTGTAGAAAAGAAAAGCAAATATTCAAAAGACTAAAGAGTGAGGAAACCATGGCTGAACCCTCAAAGTCATTGACAATAATAAAAGTTAGACCAGGCAACCTCAATCTGGTATCAAAGTTTAGACAGAGACTAAAAGCAGAATGATGGGTTTCCATGGCAACCTCCATCTCCTGCCCCATCCCACGTGTGCTTTGCTATGCTCAGTTGAGTCTGAGAGTTTCAGTGATCAGCTCCTCCCTTCAGATGGGTGTGTACAAAATAAGATGGTTTGTCACAAAGATGGGGAGAACATATGAGAGGCGTAGAATCACAAGATGAGAAATTGTAGTGCCCTGATGAGGCTGCATGGATGCTCTGGTACCCAACACTCCTCTGGAATATGGTGCTAGGAACCTTGCACGCATAGCATGGGCACTCTCCAGCCACTGCTGCTCTCTTTACCCTACTTTCCCCATGCCGACTCCAAAGCAGCTGCCAGGAGTTTTGAGCTATACATCATCCATTGCTTTCTTGAGGTTTTGTCATCTTTCTCCGGGCTGCTGTGGCTTCCTTTGACTTTATTTACTGGGTAAAAGCATTGGTTTTGTTCAGAAATTTGCACTGTGTGTAACCCAATGTGATCTTAACCTACAGTCAAGGCTGCAGGGCCCCAGTGCTTCCATAGGGCAATGCTATATTCCCCCTCTTCTGTGTAGGAAAGCCATCTTCAGGAACTTTGACTTGCAACCTTCCTCCTCTACCATTCTTTCCCATTAAAATAAAGTATTTCCAGCCCTGAAGCCATCATAGCTGAGGCAGTGAATGTATATATCATAATATATTTCATGTATCTGTATGTATGTTTATATATTGCTGAAGGGGTATAGGCAGATATTTTGCTGTTGATATGAAATAATGCTTTAGGGTGTAGATAGATTTTGCACTTTTGATTTTAGTATGGTTAATAGCAAAGACAACCTCCCCACCAAATATTTGTTCATGTGAGATTATAATCCTTGGTTACTTTTTCCCCCTTAGATTTTTCTGCCTGACCAATGGAGTAATACCTAACAGCCACCATTATCACACACTTTGGGCAGCATTACTTACGATCCTTGGTGCTGGTGTCTTTGAGTCACTCTGTACTCCCTGCGACCCACACATCTCCTTCCTCTTCACTGGTTGAATCACAATATCCTGTGCTGATGAACCCAAGGAAATGGGAAACATATCTGCATTTGCTTTTAAGTCTCACAGTTGTCTGAATACTGAAGAAGCCTGTGGCAATTTATGCCCTGCTGAAATACAGTTATCTTAACTGATATATGGGGATTACCATAATATTTCCTATTAAGTTGATGTGATTTTCCTCCCATTTCCATAGATAAAAAATGGTAATGCATTATCACCAGTGACATTGCAGGCACTGACTTTAGCTATGAAAATAAAAATCTAGCTGTATACATAAATAATGTTGAGATTGTTGCTGTTATGTGATGCTGATAGAAGTATTCAGTCTTTGTGATCCAAGGTTATGCTGAACATACTGAACCTTCCAGAAATCTACTTTAAAGATGCTTGCAGTTGAAAATACCCTAACTAGCTCTTCCAAATTCAAAAGTTAGCAGACATTATCATTAATAGTTGTAAGACAGCCAACAATGCAATGAATCAAAATGCAGACAGCAAATACTATACAGTGTCCCTCTAGCTTTTTAATTCATGCAGAGTGACAAATACACTACATTAAGTTGGTGCTTAATCATTGTTCGTTTTCCCATATTCCTCACCACAAAACAAAATTCAGTACATGATAAATTTGTTACCACTCTTCTGGCTGGTTGCTGGAAAATTTTTTCCACAGTACAAAAACAATATCAAAGCCATTATTTTATTTAATTACAGTGTTTTTCAACAACAAAAAAGCTGTGATTCTTTTTCTTCTCAAATTGTCACCTACTAATTGTGTGTCCCTGCAAACAATGCTGCAGTTTCACATCTGTTTGTCCCTGCAACTATGCTGCAGTTTCACTTCTGCTCTCCTCTTCTCTTTACTTGTGTTTGTGTAAAACTATCTCATCCCATCTCTCCAGATGAATTACACTTTGCTTCTTTGTTTATTGGAGGATGAAGATTATAGCCAACTGGTTTATTTCTGAATTTTTGTCAAATTAGGTAAATCTCTGCATGCTAAACCTGTTCTATGTCTCCTTGAATTAAAGAAATGCTGAAATTCAGAAAGGAAGAAAAAGTATTTTTTCTGCCTGAAATTATGTTTTATTTTTTTATACACTGGTGCATTCAGACTTTGAGTCAATAACAGAAAAGACATTAGGACAAGGAAGGAGTTTTTTCATGTTATCACAATGATTTTCCAAAATAAATTTAGTAGTACAGTGGCTGTTATCTTCTGGTACTATTAGGAGTAGGTTATACCAAGGGACAGAGCTGACAATATATGACTGGCATAGGAAAATATCCTACACTCTCCTGTCTATTTTCCTTGTAGATTGTACAGCTGTTTGAAGTGGCCAACTGTTCCTCCAAAGAATGTTTCCTTGGTGCTTTGTGTCCCTTTCAAAGCAATCTGGCTGCATCAAAGACTTGCTGTGCTCTGGTGGGGCACTTGCCCATGCAAGCCTTCCTAGTGTGCTAAACTGACAGAGATTCACACTGATAAAGTAGAAACCCTCCTCTTCAGCCAAAGTATTCACTTCAGGCTAAAATGCTGCTTGATCGTGGTTGGCAAGGAAATAATGTGTTTGTGTGATGCTTGGACGTAAGCAGCCGCCTCTGGAGCTGGGATCTGAGGGGACCTGCTGAAGTTGGGCGAGTAGTTTGAAATTGAACTGCAGCCAGTGGAAATTGAACAGCATTTCTGTAATGATAGACTTTCCCCTCCTATATGTGTATGCTGCGTAGCTTTTATTGCATTCGATTTTACAGTACTACCTGCTGCATTGTGTCAAAATGATGTTATGCGTTGAATGAAGATAGTGAGTGCCAAGAACAGAAAGAAAGGAAAGAAAATCCTATTTTCCAAATGCAATTTCTGCTTCTTCAGAGAAAATTGGAGCATGAGGACTCAGTCTGATAAGAAATAACATATTTAAAGTACAGAAGTGGACATTAAGTAACTAGAGAATTGTATGACTCCACTTTAGTGTCAGAGAAGGAGTGCAATAGATGAATTCAGGAATCCCCCAGCCAAATATTTTTTTACCATTTATTTGCCAAAGTGATATGAATTTATCGTTGTCCTACTGCTTATCCCTGTCCCTGCCTATGGAAAGTGGTTAAAGATGGCTGTTAAAAGGAACATTAAATTTTAAAAAGGTATGGTCCAGTACTACCAAAGAATACTTAAGTAACTGTTGAAGCTTAAATACCTCATTCTAAATTAGCAATTTTTTAAAAATACAATAAAAATGTGTTTTGTGATCTAATAGACTACTTGTGACTTGTGGTATAACCTACGAAATTTCATTATTTTTTTCTCAGAAATTATGCTTATTTTATTCCTTTATCAGCAGCCTAGTTACTTTGAATTTTCTAATGCTGATGGTGGTCCCTTCCAGAGAAAAGCAAAAAGTTCAAATGAAATTACATGAAAATACATTTTTACTCCTGATTTTATTTTCTTGTATCCCTTTGCTTGTTTGATCATTTGCTTTCATTTGTAAAAGAATAGTGATGTAATCAACAGGCACATCATACAGCTTCATGACCCTGTTTTAGAAATGCCTCTTCAAAGTATTTGAGTTTCATTACTGCTTTCTTCCTTTTCTGAACAGAACTAAGCAAAGGGGGGGGGCAATTCCAATCAAAGTAGAAGACCTTCAGACTTGTGTACAGAGAAACTACAGTCAAAGAAAAACTAAAAGAACCACTCAAGAAGCTCTCCCATTGCCTCCCTCAGCTCCTTCCCAACTTCTTTTCCAAATGAGATGTAATAAGAGAGCAATTCGTTCCTAGTAAAATGTTTATAGAAGCAATTTTTGTCATGTTTTTTAACTTTGATTGACCCTCCTTGACCCCTCCAATAAATACACCAGTTGACCCTTCCAATACATAAACCAGAGGTAGATTAAGAAATAAAATAAATTTTTCCCGTGATAGTTTTATGGAAACCAAAATACTTATGATGAATGTGAACAACACTTGTGTGATGAAAATTTTCCTGTCCTTTTATTGCATATTAACCTATACATATATTAAATCAAACCACAAACAATGTCTAGTGAATTAATTAGCATAAAAGTCCTAATTTAAAATAGCTGAACACAAGTCTGAACAAAAAGCTCTGATTGAAAATAAATCATGCGTTGTCACATGTAAGAATACTTAATTAATGTGTAAGAATACTCTGTGTATATTGAATGCATAAGAATATTTTGTCAGGTTCACCCAAGCCAGGTATAGTTGCATTCAAGAAAATAAATCTGGTTTAATTAAACAAATCCTTGAATTTGTGGCAATAGCAAATTGTACA
The DNA here is from genome assembly GCA_013397565.1 of Ptilonorhynchus violaceus. Taxonomy (NCBI): domain Eukaryota; kingdom Metazoa; phylum Chordata; class Aves; order Passeriformes; family Ptilonorhynchidae; genus Ptilonorhynchus; species Ptilonorhynchus violaceus. The sequence goes on from VZRJ01006789.1 coordinate 464,817, forward strand.
AACTAGAGATAGAGCATAAATGGAGCAGATTACTGATGATGAGCAAATTTATTGAACTTGGTGTTCCTTTTCATTTCTGAGGAATCAATTTTTTTATGTATGATGGAGCGATTCAGGTGAGCTGAGGAGTGACTGTCCACCTGGATGGTCCCTATTTCTGCAGGTAGGCCAAATGAAGGAATTGTGGGCTGGGAATTTGAGGTGAGGTTCCAGCAAAGAGTGATGGAAGTCTGTAATACTGTGAAAGTTTCTGAAAACGATTACCTGGATCACTTTGGGAGCTGTGGTAAGTTGGCATTGGTGTTTTGGTGCTCATACAATTGCTGTTGATGGGATATGAAATATGAGGGCATAAAAGTAGGTAGTGGAAGTTACATCCATCTAGCTAATTTTATGGGAAATTAGCACTGGGTTTTGTTGGGTTGTTTTTAACAAAACCACAATTTTATTGAAAATAGCTGCATTTACTAATGTACTAATGTACATGAATTTATTCAAAACACATCTTATTAGAAAAACAAATAAAACTGCCAATACCCATACTCAATTTAGTTATCATAAAACACTTTCAGCTGAAATTTAAATTCCTGGTTACTCACACCTGCTTGCAGGGATGGGGGTTTTCAGTAGTGGTTCACTGATGATGATAGGGAGTACCTGGCAGCTTGTGAAGGGTTTTCTGTCAGAGGAAAGAAAGGCAGAAGGAATATTGCTAAAGAGGAGGAAGGCAATGAGATAAAGGATTTTAAGGTGTGGGATGTTTCTATTGTTTTTAGCAGGCTCTCTCTAAAGTGAGGTACAGGGAAAATGAAAAAGTAAATGGAACTGAGCTATGATGGAGGCCTTGAGGCATTTTGTTCTGATTAGGAGTTAAATCCTCAGGTGATAAAATTGTTAGAGAGAGAGTGATATGAGGGGGCGGTGGCCTTAGTGAGAAAGCAGCCCTTATTGCTGCGTGTGGGGGTGCGACTGAGTGGAAGACTTCAGGTAAATTTGGTAGATGCATGTTTTAGCTCAGCTTTGAAATACTATTTCACTCGAATTACGTAAAATACTTTGTTATTATAGCTCCTAAGAGCAGCAAAGGAGATGCTTAGTGTGCATGAGGTAAGACTTGCTGTGGCAGCTCCCTGGACTTGATCAAATGTGACTTTTAGTGTAAGAAGTCACAATGAGGAAATGTTCTTATACAACTGTAGGTATTTTCAGTAGATTTTAGTTCTGATGCTATTCAGTATTTTCACTTACTGATATAATTGTTGGGAGCACTTGCAAAGGGAACTGAGGTGATATACTGCAGTGATAATCTAAATTAATTAGATGAGATTTCTTAGATGAGCTTATTTGAAAATCTCTTTAAATGCTGCCAAATGTTAAGCTTGATGTGTAGGAATATAGAAAGCGGTTTGTGTTTATGAGGGAGAGTTGTCTGGTGTGAAATAAAGATTCTTTGGAGAAGACTTTGATGGAAATCCCAGAAAAATTATAGAAATTTTGAGTATTTCATATGATGCTTTGACTAAAGCAGTGTTTATACTTGATTACTGAAAATCAGGGAAATGAAGCAGGAGTTAAAATCATGAAATTTGCAGTGAAATCACAGTCAGTTGTTATGCTGATTTAATGCTAAAGATATACTGGAAGATAAGGGAGGACTCAAACTGAAATTGCAAGGATACTTTATGAACTAGAATGCAAATGCAACAGCAACAACGACTAGTTTTTCGAGTGGAACTAATGTTTAATTCAATTTTGCATCAATTTTTTTTAGCATTTATACTACGTGCATATATATACTCTTAGTTCACAAATGCATTGTCTGATGTGCATCTATCCCTACAGAAAATGAGATTAGAACTTGGTGGCATTCGATATGGTGTAGCACTGAAGAGAACAGCAGATTATATGGAAGCTAGTTCAATGTGTTTAGAGGATTTTGTAATTATTAAGTTCATTTTGAAGAAGTAGGCTCACTTCAGCCCACCTTAGCCAGCTTCATATACAGACCTCTGCATTCCAGATTCTAGTCAGATTAATGTGGCCACATAGAAGAATATAGCCTGGAAATAGGTTTTAGCACAGTCTGGAATGTACTCCCTCTAAATCCTGAGGCATACTACTTGCCTGAAAAGATACAGCATAAATTCAGTGAATGTTTGCCATTGTAGTCTTGCCAGAAATATGCAATATTCTCCCACAGAAATACATGGATAAGTCTGTATTATATCAGCAATGAAATAATGGTTTTATTAAGGGCAAAAAATAAGAAGCTAACTCAGGTTAAATTTCTCTGGCTATACACAGGACTCAATTATTATAAATTGAACACAAATTAAAACTGCACTGAGTTTCATAGTGTAGCCAGCACATTTTTAGTATTTTAGCCAGGAAGTCTTGCAGTGTACCTGTACTAATGGAGAGCAAACATTACAGTTTGGAAGAGTATAACCAGGCACTTCATCTTGCCTCATGTTGTGTATGCATTCTAGATACTGTTGTTTATGCTGAAAATCATTCTTATTGTTTAAATTGACTCTGTAAAGTAAGACTTTGCACTCGAGAAGCAAACATTTTGGGACACGCTCAAGGGATGTGTTTTAGTGTCACAAAAAGCTGTGTGTGGGTGGTTTTGGTATCTGCCTGAGAGCAGGTAGAACACAACTACAGATGCTTGATGCTCCATTTACTTTCCCTCAGCCTCCCCTTATGCAAGGTAATTGTATATTGGCAGCCTTGCAACCTCTGATCATGTTGACAAGGATAATCATGAAAGTGTGAATGTGATCTCCAGCTTTCTCTTGAAATCTAAGGGAAATGAACACCTATAGCCCTGAGTGAAGGCCAGCAGGGAGTGATCTTGGGTTGTGACTGAGGATGTTTGCTGGGGAACATGACTGAACTCTGTCCTTACCCCTTATGGGTAAGGGGACTTACTCTGTCCATTACAAAAGGGATGAGGTATCTGTGATGCTTTGCAGCATGGATAAAAGATCAAACTATTACTGCTGTGCATTCTCTTAGCTGCTTGACTGATTGCTTTTGTGGTTCAAAATCTGTTTTGTTGGGTTCACAATCTAAAGTATGACATGTTATTGTAGTTCTTTGCATTGCATCTGTGCCTTCAACTTGAGGGGCCTTCCAGCATCCACCTCAAAGCTTCAGCTGTGTTTCCAGAAAAACATTGTCAGAAATGTATTTATCAAATATATCTTTGGAGTTTAAAGCCTTTCTTTTTGTTCTTTGACTAGAATTGGAGGGAGGAAAAAATATTAAGCAGGATCACACTGCAAAAGAATCCAAATGTGTAAAGCTTATAATTTTTTATCTTTTGCTACAGGAAAGGGAGCATCACAGCTAAATGAGCTTTTGAATTGCTGTAAAAGAAAAGCACAATATTTATCTTACCTCCTCCCATGTGGCTACAACGGTGGGAGGGAAAGTCAGGATGCAGTGTGCATCAAGTTCATGGTTTTGTTAATTATCAGAAATCATTTGTCAGCAGAATCTAGCTTCTGAGTGTTCTTGGATTAAAAGAAGGGAACACTATATCTGAAAGCTTTTAATATGAATTTTCACAGTAATAGTATTAATGATGGACACACCTCACACTTCTGTAACCTTCCTGACCATAAAGATATTTTAATTGCTGATTAACCATTTTGCTACAAAAGCAGAAGCCAATTTATTCATTGAGGGAATTCAAATGTATGATTGCAATGTGTCTTAGAAGTACTCTTGTACATATGTAGTAAGCAATTGTGGTGTGCTTTGAAAATAAGGACCTTAAAATGTATGGCTTGTACTACTTTAGTGGGGTGTTGGCTGTCCAAGCAGATCCAGCACAAAGTCAGACATGTCTTTATTCTTCAAAGAGCATAATCAAAAAGGTGAATATATTTAGTTATTAGCTAGGAGGTACAAAACAAGTGAGGAAAGAAACAATACTTTTTTTTTTCTCTTGAATTAGATAACATAAATTTTAGCTGTCCATGTGTCTAAAACATCTGCATAGTTATTGAGGATTTTACCCAACAGTAAGTGCTTATTTTCGTCTTTTAAATAAACACAGTCATCCAAATTCATCATTTGCTCAGTCTTTAAACTCTCCAAGATGAAAAAACTGCATTTGTATTACCTTTGATTGAACCATTACTTTGATGGTTTGTAGCATGTGAGGAAACAGTTGAGTCTGAATTGAATGACAAACAGTTTGAGCCTATGAGAGCACAATGATTTGGGTTTGCTTTTCTCCATAGAGGAAGCTATTAATAGGAGTTCTATAGGTACAGTTCTCTTGTCTTTAATAATTATCAATTATTTTAGACAAATAGATTTTATACTTGCACCAAGAAATGTATAGCTTTTGCTTTCCTGTAAGTTTACAAACTGCTTAGTGGTTATTACACAGGTAGATGATATTTATAGTTTTTAATTCATAGACATGCTCTGTCACTTGTATGTGAACAGCAATATGATAACAGTGATATGAGAACGGGACAATTTTTGCTGTTTGCTTTTTCAGAAGAGAATTTGGCTATGTATCACCAGTGGCACCCTGAGATCAGTTTTGTATTAAGAGGGTTATCAAGTACACTGCCCACTTTGCTCCTCCCAGCCCTAAAATTGATACTAGTGAAGAGGTAAAAATCAGACTCTTACAATTCTGTTATTTTCTGGAAGCAGAGTACCTGTTAACATTAAAATTATTTGGGTCACTTCTTCAGCTAAGCTGCCTCTTTTTCAGAGATTCTCAAACAATTGATCTGAAGAACAGCTGCCCTGAGCACTGGTGGTGTTTGGTAATATGGATGATGAATGACTTCAGTTTCATGGCTAAATTTCTCATCCAAGCATGAAGAAAATGAAATGCTTGTTTCTTATCATCCCCTCTCCCCTTTCTAGCCTATTTCTGCTATTAAAACTTTAATTTACTCTTTGCATTAAATTATTCACTTGGAGTGAGTTTGTATGTTATTTTTAAGATCTTAAAGTGTTATTTTTGCAAAAAAAAAGGAGGATAAATTTCATGTTTTGTTTTATTTTAGCTGGACTTTTGTATGTTGTGCATCTAGCACAAATATGTAGCTCACTAAATGGAAGGTATTTTTAAGCAATTAATCAAGTTTGAATAAACTCAGATCCTTGGGAGAAGGGAGGAACAAGGCCAGCTTGTGTTGGAACCATGAGTTTTCATCCTGAAGACTGACATTTAACATCCAGTGCATTGTACCTTAGAAAATATCATGATGCCAAGGGTTTTTCTCAGCCTAATCCTTTTTGGACTAAGGGAGTAGCAATGCTCTTTGTCTCGAGGGAGGAAGTAATGATTTCTTTCAAACACTACAAGATGTTATTTGCTGTTATAATCTTGATAAACAATGTGATCCAGTTGTGTGGTGGCCCTCTGGGGTTTTGGGTTAGTCCAATTTTAGGATCTCTAAAGAGATTTTGAATTTACACTAAAGAGTAGGGCCTGATCAACAATCCTGAAACAGTAGGGGGTGAGTGCAGGGCATGGGTTGTAAATAATTACGACAAAGATCCTTCTGTGGTGGCGATATACCACTCCATGATTAGCTACAAAAACAAACAAAAAACTCTAGCAAGTGGAATAGAAAGGAAAAAAGAAGTGAAGAATTTTTAATGTTTGTGTGGTTTTTGTTTTTTTCTTTTCTTTAAAAACTTTAGGTGTTTGGGCAAAGGTCTTGGAGTTGCAGTCAAGTCACCTTCAATTTCTGGTGAAATATTAGTATAATTTAAGCACGAAGAAGGTAATGTGGAGTTTCTGAGATTAAACCATGCCGAGTCCATCTAATTTCTTCCTGTGCTTGGGTAATGAGCGCTGCAGATCAAAGAGAAGCTGTAAAGTTTAGGGTGCTTTATGTGATACTCTCATAAGCCTATTAGGGAAACTGCGTATAGGTAAGTTCAAAAGTAATTTGGAGAATCACAGTCTGAAAGTATTTATCTGTCAAATTCAAAGATACATAGGGTGTGATTTTCATTTCCTAAATTCAGTTCTGTTTGATATCTTTCATTAATAACTTGTAAGCTTAGTGATTTTTCTATTCTACTAAAGTACCGGGTACTGCTGTTGTAGGACGAATGGCAGGTACAGACTGAATAGCTGCAGTGTAGAAGTGTCCTGAAAGGAATATTTTGAGAACTGACAACAATTTAAGGGAGTTCCAGCTGAGTTTCTACTGATCAAATGGAAGTCTGAATAACTAGTGAGGTAGATCTGCAGGGAAGAGCAGTGGGCTGCAGGCTGAGAATAAGAGTAGCTTTGACATATGTCTTGGTAAAATGTAAACCTCTGACTGGAAGCAGTGAACAAGATGCCATCCATCTCTCAAGTAATCCTCCTTGTCTGTTCAGACCTGGTAAGCTTCTTTGCACAGCAGTGTGGTAAGGTTTGGACAGCACACTTTCATTTAATTTGGTCTGTTTAAACCATGTTCTGTTTTCTTTACCCTTCTTTCTGCTTTTCCTCTCTTTCCTTATACCTACTGGTATGCAAAATTTATGGGTCTGCTGAGTCTAGAGAAAGTGAGCCTTGGATGACACAAAGTAATCAGAAATATTCTCTTTTCTCCCGCAGAACTTTGCATTAGGAGTAGGGTTGATATAAGGTAGGCCTTGTGAAGTCTTTTTTTATGAAACATGTGAAGCAATGATGCTTTAAAACATCATTGAACGCATTTGTTCAAAATCTTTGATGAGAAAAAACAGGCAATAGCTTTGAGATTTGGCTCTTCTTTTCTCCATTATGAGCTTTAATTCCCTGTGTCTCCTTTTCCTATAATGTAATGACATACAATTTTGAGTCTCCATTTAGCTGCTGTCATTGAAAGTCTGAGACAATACCTTTGGAAAGTGGTTCCTGTTGAGATATTTAGATACTTTATGCAGTTACTGAAACATGCAAGCCTGTTTAACCATGCTAGGTCAAAGCATGTGCAAGTATGTGCAGCTTCTATATATGCAGCTTCTTAGCAAGTCTTGGAACAACTTTATCCACCAATTAACATATCCTGTACTAGATCAGATGTCAAATAAATTTACAGCTGCTCTTTCTTCAGCAGCTCTCTTGATCATAGAAATTCTTTCAGAGTAAGTGGTCTGTGTGTCTGTGGCACTTTATGCCTAATAAAGTGTCTGATGTCTATATCACATCGAATATCAGGTTTCCAGAGGGCTTTTGCATGGCTCACAATGTGACTTTCTTCAAGTTAAAAACAAAAATTTAAAAAGGTAAAAAAGTCCTGTAAACTGTGATGGAGAAATAATATAAAGTTGATAGTTGAGTATTCCATTCATAAGTGGAGAAGGTATGGAGTAGGGGGATTGCCAGAAATTATGAAAATGAAGAAATAATAAATGAGGGGCGACGAAGGGAAAGGTTTAAAGGAGAAATTTTCTTTTTGGATTTACAGGTCTGTTTTCTTTGATCTTGTTTTAGTATCTGTGTCTTCCCTGCTAAGTTTGTGTGACAGATCTGGATTAGACAGAGGCAAATCTTGCAAGAAAGTATTTTTAAACTTGAAGTTTAGGGCACTACAGACCAAATCCTGGCTTGAGACTAATACAACGCCATTAACATAAAAAAGGCAACACTGATTTACATGAGCTATGTGTCTGACCTTTTGTTCTTGAGAAACTTTAGAATGATTTATAATTTAATATCATACATCGTTGTTTTTCAAACCAATTTCATTTTAAATGTTTCTGTGATAACGATAACTTTGCTTTCAACTGTCATGAAAGTCTAAACTAAAGCAAAGCATAACATAATCAAAATACATCAAAAATGCAGCTCATTTATTAGGTAAATTCTAACTTATCAAGTGTCCTTGAGTTTCTGAGTTGCCTCTGATCTTACATCAGAAATTCTCCTTGTGCCTTCTCCAGCACTCATTATTACTCATTAAGGGTTAAGATTTAGACATTGGAAGTAAACATCAGATTTTTTGAAAAGCAACAGAGTTTTCCTCTTAGAAATCATTCTTTTCAGGCATCAGCTATAATGCAAGCTTTGAAAGAGGGCAAAAATGAATAGACATCATGGATACAGGGAAGCGAGTTTTAATTACAAAAACTAACAGACAAAACCTAAACCCGTTCATGCTTTTAAACTCCTCTTTCTATGGGATCCTGTCATCCCTGGGGAAAGCAGTAGATGTGATGTTTTGAGCTCTGTCATTTAAGACTAAATCCAGTAAGCCCAAAAAACCCAGAAGGACAGTTGTGCATATCCAGTAAAATGTATTTCACTGGAAGTAAACAGGTAAAAAAAAAAGTCTCTAGAATTAACGTTATCAAACTGAGAAATCTCAAGTCAGAAATAAAAAAAAAAAAATATGCCTGGGAGTAAAAATATGTGGTCAATATCTACTGTACCCAAAATGAAAACAGAAATTCCAGGATATTGCTTCAACTGAAATTACAGCATCTCTGAGCATAATGGAGCGTAGTTGTATGCCAAAAAGGACAGGTTACTTCTACCCTTTCATCTAGGCATCAGTAATAGCAATGATTTACAGTATCTGTCTAAAAATAAATTCTGAGTTGGATCTCTGTTTAGAGAGGAAAGGATATTTTTGGCTCAGTGAAGACATAAAAACACAGAGCTTCCAAAGCCAACTGTGTTACAAACTGCACACTGGAGCTGTGGGGGGTACCTCACCCACCTTTCTCCAGGGCTCACAGCCCTTGCTCTTCTCTGTGGAACACCAACCTGGAGTCGTGCAGGTTGTGATGCAGAGGGTGACGGGCTGTGCTTGCTGGGGGTGACCTCAAGACTGACCGCACTGTGTACTGCACCTGGAGAGTGGCTACAGGTTGATGAAGCCTGAAGATAATATTTTATTTTTCAACAAAACTTGAATTCCATTTCTAGCTTTGTATTCATGCTTGATGTCTGAGGTGTGAGGTTTTAACAAAACTTTTAATTATTTATACATACATATTTACACACACACACACCTTCTCACAAATGAATGCACTTCTGTGAACATGACTTTAGTATGTAAAATTATCTTATTTATTGAGATTTATATTAGTGAGCCAGGACAGGATTATTTACCTACAGGGAGCCTTGGTAATTTCTTTCTTGCCTTGACCACCCGTCACAAGTGTTTGAAAAAGCTTTATTTATTCATTTATATATAGGCCTCCATAAGAAACAGAGTTTTCCAGACATGTGTCCATACAGCTATTGTGACAGTCTGGGTGTTTTCTATGGGGTATTTTTTTTTAATGTGAATTTTTCCAAGTTGTTTTTCTGTTTGCAATTTGTGCTGCTGTAGTACTGCTGAGCATTAATCAGTATTGTTTGAGTAAGGAAGAGGAAGGGGGTTATACTGCTGATGAAAATTATGTAAAATGTGTAATGCCTCTAGAGCATAAAGGGTGTGCTGCTTTGTAATCCTGTGTGCCATAAGTGACCTGAAAAGAAGGTGATGTAGGAGGACTCAAAACTAAATAGCTCTCTGTTCATATCGAGAATGGAAAGGGGAGAGATGTGAGGGAATTGCTGGCTGGACCACTTGAAGACCAAAATCCCCTTCAAGAAGGCAAGTAAGATGTCATCTGTTTCTCAGGCATTTTGGAGTAAATACATTTCCTAGTGGAAACACTAATAAGAATTATAACTGAGATCTGCTGTGACATACGGGGGTTTAAATCATGTGTTGCTCTTATATGGGGGTGACTTGTGTTAGACTGTCCCAAACTGAAACAATGCAAGTTTCAGTGGATTGTTCTTTTCCATACACCTCCTCTTCGTCCCAAAAGATAAATTGCAGGACTTTTGCAACATCTGCTGCTAATCTGCAGTCCAAACTGTTCTGGTCCATCTTGCAGCCAATAGCCACTTTTCCAGGGAAGCTGCTGGTTTAGTATGAGCTGACTGTACTTCCCTCATCCAAAGAGATGTCCTGTTTAAACATCAGCTCCTCCCTAGGTGCTAACACATTGATAAGCTGAGCAAGGCAATGTTTTGTAAATGGAGAGCTCCGTTGTCACCTTCCATAAACAGAGAGCAAATCGTGGATGAGCATTTGCATAGCTGTGCTTGGTTCCCTCACCTGATATGTCAGCCCTTGGTGCTGACTCCGTGTTTTGTGCTCTCTGCTGATTACCTGGATTGATGAAGAATAAAAGCTTTGCTTCCATTAGCATCTATCACCATTTTGCATGCTTGTGCCAAAAAGTTTATCTTGCCACAAGATAAAAAAGTTTATCAAGTCCACAAGCTGCCTCCTTCCTCTCAGGAACCTGGATGGAATTTTCCGGTGCCTATCTTCTTTCTTTTTTTTTCCCTGTTCTTTTTTCTCTCCTCAACTTTCTCTGGCTACAGCCTACCCTTGAATTACAAAGTATTTGGTTCTAGTAGTAGTAGTCTTAAAAAGAGAGACACAGAAAAAGGCAGCTTCCACCCAACCCTTCAACTTCCTTACGGACTAAGATATCTTTCTTTGCTCTTTTTCTAGAAAAGCATTTGTCTCCACAATATGGAAATAGCTGTTTCTGAGGTGCTCTGTAACTGATCCTACTAATAAGTATTGTGATGCCAAAAAAAACCAACACCCTACCAAACTTCTGTTCACCTGCCAAGTGATGCAGTGTGTGTGCTATTTGTGCTCCATATGATGGTGGTGTCATTAATATTCCCATTCTGGTGAAAGGAGGGAAATGTGCTTTGATAATTTTGTGAATCCTGATGAAGTATAAACATCACATGTTCCCCTTACCCCTAATTTCCTGGTTTTGGAAAGATAACACTTGCAAAGAAGAGGGTCCTTAAACTAGTGAGGCGTTAAAAAGCGAGAACTGTCATCTTTAAGTGGTGGAAAAACTCATTTCTACTACATACATGTGTATATACACTGAAGGTTAATTCAAGCAGCTTTTTCCTTCCTTGGTAAAAATGTCCCGATCATGTAAAGCAACTTCTGCAATTCCATCTTGATCTAAGGTTTTGAGTGAATGAAGAAAGTTATGCATTTTACTTGAGAAGGGAAGAAAAGTAATTTTTTCAACAGTTTCCAAGCTAGTCTCAGGGGCTGCATCTTGAATATAAATGGACATAACATTCATTTTCATTTTTTTCCTGCTCTTCATTGATGGGTATTTCCTGCATGCTTTACATGTTAGTCTTGTCTTAAATATAATTCAAGATATTTTCCCATTTATAACTGTTTTCTGTAGCTCCTTGGGTAATTTCAGCCTATTGCCTTTTAACACTCATTGCCTACTGGCAGATGTAACATATTCAGGTCATATGAATTTATTCGGTACAGAGATGATTTTTGAGTGAGAATACTCAAGTGAGTAGCTTAATTTTAACGTGAACTGCCAGCAACAGTAGAAAATAAGTTTTTCAGTGAATTGTGTTTCATCTTATTCTACTAAAATCTTAATTTCTAATTTAAAATTAACTATATGACCAAAATAATCCCTTGCTGCTGTTAGATGGCTAACTCAAAAAATGTATTTTCTATACTTTCAGCTTTCAAGTCACGTAACCTTTCACATGTAATTATTGCAGCCAACAAAGTATGGTAGATGTAAGCTTTTTAATTAATTTACAGCGGTTAGAATCAGTGAACTTCCATAAATATGTTCCTTCAGAGCATGGACATATGGAGGAAAATGACTAAATGTATCTAACTTTTGGAAGCAATCTTATGGATGGATGACATGCCTGAACTCCAGAAAGGATGCAGTCTTTTGGTCTGTTTGGTTTTTTCACCTGTGGAAGTCTCCAAGTGAACTGTTGATTAGGTAGCTGCAGGCATGTGGTGCCACTTGATTTTCAGAGAGGAGATGTGAATCTTGTTTGCTCTAGGTGGGGAAACTCAAATCCTGCAAAGTTGTTGCTGCAGCAAAATCCTCTTCCCTGACTTCAGAGAAACCTCCATCAAGAGATCTGTAAGAGAGGGAGGCATGAGCCTAGGGTTCACTTCTGTACTCTTGTTCTCTCCTCGTACTGTTATTTATTTTTTTTTAAGTAGGGCTGATCCATCAATGTACTCAAAGATTTCCTTTAAAGGCTACTTCTGATTCATTCATGTGCTCATTAAATATCAACTGTGGCCCTCAGCCATTGAAGTAAACAACCAAGATAAAATGGAAGGGGCAGCATTTGGTGCTAAAACTGCCTGAGGTTTTTTCAACGCAGGAGTATTTCAGTTGCGATTTTGCAACCAAACTGCAACTCTTTCAGTGCAAGCTGCTGTGCCAGAAAGGATTTCTCCTACCTTTTTTAGCCCTTCGTGCTAAATAACAGGCAGAAAATCTCCCTAAAAACAAAACTGGAATACATATGCTTGCATCGGGCTGAAAGCTCTGCAGGGCTCTTGCATTATTTTGGTGGCCACAGTTTGTAGGAAGTCTGTGAGGGATTGGCTCATGGGTTTTGCTTGTCTTGGAGCTTCCATGTTGTTGGTTTTTTTTTAATTGAGGGATTCACATGTGCTTAGATGCTTTAGATATGCACTGTTTGAACCTTAATACCGCTATCCTGTGGTGAAGCATAGAGCCCTGAAATGGAGTGGGGTGTGTCTTTGTTCTCAGGGTTTTTTATTGTTTTTAAGGGTGTGTGTTTTCTTGGGGTGTGTGGCTTCTTGTATTGTTATCTGTTGTGATTTATCTCCCGTTGGCAACTAAGCACCAAACAGCTGCTTGCTCACACCCCCTTCCACTGGGGAAGAGAATAAGGGGAAGGGAAAGTAAACCTGGTGAGTTGAGATATAAACAGTTCAATAATTTAAACAAAATACAATATAATAATACTAATTAAATGATAATGTTAGTAATGAAAAGGAGAGAGCAGGAGGAATAAAACCCAAGAGAAACATGCACGTACAAACTGCTCACCACACGCTGACTGATGCCCAGCCTATCCCCAAGCAGCGATCAGCCCTTCCCAGATAACTCTCCCCAGTTTGTATACTGGGCATGACATTCTATATTGCTTGTTTGGGTCAGCTGCCCTGGCCATGCTCCCTCCCAGCTTCTCGTGCACCTCCTCACTGGCAGAGCATGGGACACTGAAATCTCCCTGATTTAGTGTAAGCACTGCTGAGCAGCTACTGAAACATCAGTGTGTTACCAACATTACTCATACTAAATCCAAAACACAGTGCTGCAGCAGCTACTAGGAAGAAAAAAAACCAAACTGTATCCCAGCTGAAACCAGGACATTTTGTTGTTTTGAGTTTTTTTTTTTTTTCCCTTTCATCTGCAGCTCTGGGCAGTTTCTTGGAGTTTTTGACTAAGTATTGGGTGAGAAATAGGTGAAACAAAGCAAGTTTTGGAAGTAGGGTTGCATAACAGGATGGTGATTGGCCAGGAACAAGATGAGAGGACTGGACAGGAAGGTCAAGCAACAGAAACAGAAGGAAGGAGAAGGAGACCAGAATGAAATGTTGAAAAATTAAAACAGATTCAAATAAGATCACTGAGATTACAAGGTCTAAGCAAAAGTCTTAGGTATGCCACAGAGCAGAATCTCAGTGTTGCTAATGTAACTTATCTTCCACTAAAGTATTTCTGCTGCCACTCCATTTTCCATAAAATCCTTTTGCAAGGCTGCTGAAAACATTTTTACCTGTTTTTAGGAAAGAAAAAAAAAAGGCTTATTCTTTAATAAATGGAAGGACATACTATGTCCAAATGGCTTGGATTTCTGTATGTGAGTATCAAATACCATTGTAAAGGATGTGATAAAAACTCAGCTCAGAGCAGTTTACCTTATTCTAGACTAGACTAAATTTACCAGCTGATTTGTTCCCTGTTTTAGATTTGTTCCCTGTTTTAGATTTGTTCCCTGGATTTGCCTCTTTTTGCTGATGCACTGATTACCTGTCTATGATTTGCAGTAAAACACAAATGGCACTACAACGTGATGCTGTGTTGTAACAGATGATGTCTCTGCTGCATTAGGGGCAGCTCCAAAGAGCTGCCAAACAGCTCCCTCTGACTAAGCGATGGAACAGGTCCTTAAAAGTTAAATGATACTTGCAACTTTGACCCTAAAAAGCATGGAGGAATTGTCCCAGTGCCGCATTGTAAAACATTTGTGCTGTCTTAAGATAAAAAAAAATCTGCTGGGAGGGCTTTAATTCCTGTCTGTTGCTACTGTCAATTAGCTGCCTCTGGGCTTATATGGGTGTAATAGAGCACAGCCCAAATAAGAAAGAAAAGGGAGAACATTCTCTCATAGTAAACATAAAAGTACTGTGCTTCCATGAATTTTGTGCTTTCCCGAGGTCAGCATGACATTGAGCACTAGTGAAATTGGAGTATGTTCCAGGAAGCCTGTAACACTTAAGCAAAACTTTTTCTTCTGGGTCGAACAGTTCTGATGCTAAAACATTGTCTAGGAGTCAGACATTAGTTTTTGCCCCAGGTGAACTCCTGGCAATTGCTATGAAATAAGTTTGGATAACAAATACCTGCCCCAACTCATCAGGCAAGTCTTGTTAATATGATAATCTAAAGGTGACTATTCCCATGTTAAAAGTTATTGCTAAAATAAAGGCAAATTCTACCTCCCTCAATAAATCAAGGCTGAAGACAGCTTGAAAAATTTTGAAAACCCATGGAGAAATATTCTCTTGAAAATAATACAGAATTTCTCCTCTTCTTGCAATTCTTCCTTCTACAAAGTAATTTCTATTTTGGATTTGATGAGGCTCAATGAATTTCAGATTTGTACAATAGAAGGAGAAACAATTTGATCAGAAGTCTACCCCTTTCTTTACCTCTTGAAAAATAAGATAACTATAGCTGCTGCTAAGATGAAGTTACAGCTGCACTTCAACAAAGAGGAGTAAATAAGTTGGTTTTATCTCTACTAAAATTGCAGGTTTTTTTTTTTTTTTCCTCCCCAGCATCCCATTTCGTTTATTTTAGAGTCCTTTTTCAATAGAAACCCTGAAGAACTGCCAAGTTGGCTTCAGTGGTGAGTGATGGCTACAGATAACTGGGTTATGATCTTGGCAGAGACAAACTGGAAATGGTACTAACATCCTGCAAATACCTACTGCTTAGTGGCTTTTGAGATGCTTAAGCAAAACCTCCAGCTATTTATTCTGAATGCAAGCAATGGATAAGAAGGAAATGTGGTGTAATCAAACACTAGAAGCCATTTTTAAGAAAATGAAGCCTAAAGACATTAAAAAATAAAAAAGGGCACCCTCAGTTTTAATACCCCTAACGATAGATAATGTGGAAATCAGTATATAATAATTGTGTAGTTTAGAAAATATCAGATAGTTGAAATGAAAGGAATTCATGAATTCTTAGCAAATAACTCTCCATAGAATTCTAACAGTTTTCATTTCTTCTTCTTAGACTATTGGCATTGTACTAATGAACTTACTAACTCTAGACTGATGATGAATTTTCAAACCCTTTTCACAGAGCATTAAATGTATCTGCATGGTCATTGCATCACTGGACAATCAGAGCTCTGTAAGGGAGAGTGCATATGATATTTTCTAGGTCTGCCCTCAGCCATCCCAGCTGGATCCAGCAGGAGGAGGTGGGATGGTTACTAGGAACTTGTAAAATTCTGCAGCATGCAGCAGTTCTATTTTGCAACTGCTTTGGGACTCTGTGGTCATGCGTGATGTTTCTGGTGTAGGCCTGTAATGAGGATAAAGGCAATAATGCTTACTTATTCTCCATATTTTTCTACAACAAGAGCTGACTAATGGTGACTGTGCTTTTCTTCAAAAGATTTTGGAAATATCCCTTTCTTGCAAGGTAAACTTGCAGTTTCAGGGTGGAGACAGATGTGGCTGTGCTACAAAGAGGTTTTTGGATTCCAGGAGACCTTAGTCTGATACTGATACCTGACCAGATACCTTAGTATGGCCAGGATCTGGTATTAATGGAGTGATTGTTTTTTCCTCTAGAGAACTAAAGGAGGAAATGTCAGTTGTTCATTTGGGTTTTGGATGTTCTCTTGCCTCTATCCTGCAGCATTTTACACCTAGAAGTCCAAGTTTTGATTGAATCTGCTTTCTCCCAGAACCCTTTCTCATCATTTTGTTCTGTACACTAAGGCACCTTAGAGAAGCTTATCCCTCTCAGGATGATACAGGCCCATCCATCCCATCGTTAGGTGCTTCCAGTCAATGTGTGTGATCCCTCTCCCTATTTTTCCCTGGTTAACTCCACCACTCAAGATGTTCTATGCTGCTTTATCTACGTGCTCCCTGGATTCCTCCTGAGCAGTGTGATTAAGCCCTGCTTGCTCAACGTGCCAAAATCTCCTGGATGTGCTGTAGCTCATCTCCCAACTGCTTGTTCTTCCCAACATCTCATGAATAATAGGATCTTTTCCTTGCTCCTCAGCCTTAGTTTGAGGCAGAGGTCCAAGAGCTGGAGAAATCAAATGCACAGTGTAGGTGTTTGGGGTTTTTTTTTCCAATCAAGTGAAATAAAATATCAATGATTAATGCATAGCTAAATGCTCACGTCCACTCCTGACTCCAGGCAGCTACTGTGACTCACAGTTTCAAGCATATCCTGGAGCCGGTGCCTTAGAAGATGAGTGGCTGTTTGCCAAACACTTTTTCTTTCCCTCTTTTTCCATAGCAGTTTGTGCTGGTATATGAGCCTTCCTATCTATTCCCAGTGTGTTAGGTCATATCTTCTTAGCACACTTGATTGCTTTTTTAACACAGCGGTTGAGGTTGGAAGATGTTTCTGGAGATCATCAGTTTCACGCCTTCCTCGGTGCAGGAGGATCCTAGAGCAGGTGATGTAGAGCTGTGTCCTGTGGCATTTTGGATCACTCCACAGATTGAGACTCTGCAAACTCTTTGGGTAATGTGGTCCAGCGTTTGATTACCCCAACAGTTAAAAAAAAAAAAAAAGACAAGCAAACAAACACCATAAAAAATAGTTTAAAAATGTTTGAGTTGGACTTTTCATAGAATTATATTTCTCTAATTCAGTTTCTGCCCCCTGCACTGTCACTGCACCCTGCTGAAGAGACTGTTGTCTTTGCTCAGCCCCATTAAGTATTTATGCACTGTGATAAAATCTCCCCAAAACTTGTTCTTCCCCACAGAAAACAGTCCTATTTCTCTCTGCCTCGTCTCTATCAGATGCTACAATCCTTTAATTGTTTTAATGACCCACCCTGTTGGTTCCTCTCCAGTGTAAGCATGTCTGTCTCAGTTGTACTGGGATGCCAGCACTGGTGCTGGCACTCCAGGGCTGAGTACAGGGCGGTTCAGTCAATAATCAGTTGCCCTCAGTGTCCATTTGCCTTGTCAATACTTCATCAGGTTGTCTCTGGAGATGTTTTGGAGGCATATGAGCAAACTGGCTTGGCTTACAGCACCTGTCTCTGAATTTGGGTGGCTGAGGAGGTGAGAAAAACACACAGTTCTGCTGCAGCTTTGGTGAAAAAGTAGAGAAAGCAGTGAGGGTGAGTACATTTTAGCTCAGGAAGTTGGACCTTAGGGAGAAATAAATCTGCATTGGGTCTATGAAAGATAGTCACTGAGTATTTTTTCCATAATGTTCCATAGGAATGCAATAAAAACGGAAAATAAAAAAACATTGTTTAAACATTTTTAATAAGCTAGAAAGTATAAATTGAATATCCTGTGGTTTATGACTATATTAAATACAATTATATAACATTACCTGCAACATCAAATGCAGCCATAAAATGCACTTTAAGTATCTCCACAATAATAAAGGTATCTAATGCGTAAGAAAGTGAATTGTAATCAGCACATCACCTATGGACCAATGTCTTTGGTAGTCACTGACCTTTTAGCTGGAATACGTAGAAATACTGAAATGTGTTAGTTTCTAGTCTTTTCACAAAACTGCGTGGGGCTGTACTGAATTCCCACAATTAACTGTTGTCTCCAGAGCATGACTAAATTACTCTGCGCTTAACTGGGCTAAATAACACATTTGTTTATTCAGGTGCCAAATTTACTCCTCTGCCCTCTCCCATTATGCTGTCTGCTATTTCAAAAGCCAACACTTCTACCTTTGTATTTTTTAGAGAGATAAAACAGAACTCAGGCATTCACTCTAGTATTATGTTGAGCTCTGCTTCTGTTAGTAGATACATAACTTATTTAAATAAGACTCTTTATACACTTGGATTGCTAGTTCCATAAACCATCTATTTAGAACTACTTTAAATTGCTATTAAAGCATTTTTCAGTTTTATAATTGAGATGACAAGTAAAGTTGCTTGTGCAGATAGCTAAAGTACTCATTTGTTGGACTAAGAAGAAAGAAACCAAAAAATGTAATTAATTTACAGAGCCACTGGGTATATATTTTGGAGTCTTAAGCAGAGTAAGAGTTTATACGATGTACAGCTCAAAACTGATTCCTTTGTTTCCCTTTTTTTTTGAGTGCCTGAAGCAGGTGGAAGGCAAATTCTATGGGTTTTTTTATTATTATTATTTTAGAGAATAGGCTACTAATTTGGTATTCAGCAAATATACTGGATGGGATGCAACCAAATTCGGCTTTTGGAGCCAAATGACAGCTGTTGCATACTGAGGTATTTGTGCCTTCTCTAATGCTCTGAAGCATTCCAGTGTTTCCCATTCTTCATAGAATTAAGGAATATATCCTTAATTTATATACAATCAATAGTCTATATTTTCACATGCATTGAAGTATTATTAGCTAGATTGGGAAATTCTGTATTTCATTTACTTGTAGTTTATGGTTAAGTTTTATACACCCAAAATACAATCCCTTCATAAAATTAAAAAATTCTCAAGAAACAAATTTTGCTTGGTTTTCCGGATTTATAAATCAAACTGTAATTGACTTAAACCTTTGCATCATTGGGTCTCCCTCCACTCCTCTCTTCTGTCTCGCATTTGCTCTGTGTCACATTTGGTGACATTCTAGGTCAGGCCTTGGGGAAGAAAGCCCGAACTGAAATGAACTATTGTTTGTGGAAATGAGGTGGAAATCCACACCACTGCACTGAGGGAACTGCCCAGTGCCTGAAAGTCACACTCATTTCATCATATACAATCTTCTATTTTTGCTTGTACGCTAAGATTACTGACTGGTTTACTCTTGATCCATAAGATATATTTCCTTGGCTAGGCTTCCAGCAAACTATTTTTCTTAAACACAGCATAAATCTTTTGGTTTAGTCAGGTAATTGTTATGTCTGATACTTATTTTCCTGCTGAAGAACTTAAACATGGAATTTGCTGAAGGAAGAAAACTTTTACCTCTGTTGTTGCCTCTACTTATGCCTTCCTGCATCCTGTTGTGTGCTGCATAGCATTATTGTAGTGCACACTGAGCACTTTTATGTATAGGAATCCTAACTTCAGCCAGATGGATTCGTCATTGGCACAGAAAAGGTGACAGTTGCAGCAAACAATATATTATTTTTTCAACAGTATGCATTGAAGAAGCTTTTCCAAGTAAGTTATTATAATTTCTTTCATTACTGGAACTCTTGGAATACTGGCAAAATGCAACAGACTTTCAGGAGGAGCCTATGGAAAGCCTGAAACAACTGTCGTGTGAAATACCTGTAAATTGTCTGTGTCTTGCTCAATGTCTTTAATCTGCAGCCTAGAGGTGGTGTTTAACCATTGAGATGGTCTGGTAGCAGTAGTTTTAGAGAGTAAGCGGTTGAATTCTTTCAGTTATCAACCTCATCAAATGCAAGTTGTGGGAAAATGGGCTGTGTTCTTGGGTCATAAACCTGTGCTTAGTTATACTGGAGAAAAATTAACTTGATGGTTGCAGAGGACTGACTACCTTTTAGCTACATGCTGTAGTTGTTTTTGTCATGCATGACGTTTGTCTGTGAGTCCTGAGAAACCATGAAAACCACTTTGGTGTCAATAACAGTTTCACTTCAATCTGCATTAATCTTCCTTGAAAAAAAAATATATATATCTATGAAGATATAGGGAGATATATATCTCAAAAAAGACAAATATATTTGAACACACAGCAAGGTACAAGTAAAGTATCATTTTTCGTTGAAGAAAAAGGACACATTGTATGACTTTTCTTATGTGAAACAAGCATAAACCTAACCAAGCAGTTAAAACTAAATAACAAAACATTGACATGGCTTGAAGTTAATCTAAAACTTCATACACTCATGGAATGGTTTGGGACCTATAAAGGCCGTCCAGTCCAACATGCCTGCAGTGAGCAGGGAGTAGATCAATGGATCAGGTTGCTCAGAGGTCTGCCCAACTTGACCTTGAATTTTTCCAGGAATGGAAATACCCCTCTGGGCAGCCTGTGCTGGTGTTTCACCACCCTCGTTGTAAAAAACTTTCTTCCTTATATCTAATCTTAAATCAATGCTCCTTCAGTTTAAAACCATTACCCCTTGTCCTGTATCTACAGGTGCTCCTAAAAACTTTGTCCCTAACTTTCCTATAGGCCTCCTGTAGTACTAAAGGGTCTCTCCATGCTGAACCCCACTCTTTCAGCCTGTTCTCACTGGGATGGAACACCTCTCCTTTCTTTCCATTTTGACACTATGGGCAATAAATGTACTCTGTTTAAAAAACCAAAAATCTCAAAGCTGTTAAAAAAAATTAGGTGAGATTCTGCTTTCCTCACACAACTCCCCTCCTGTTGGGAGAGCAGTGATTCTCCCCATGGTTCACTCCCACTCTGATGATCCCACTGATCGGAGGAAATAAGGTAAATAAGTTTGGGGGATTTCCAGCAGAATATTCCCTCATTATTTGGTTCTTGCTGTATTTCATGTGCTGACCAAACTCTACAGGGTTTCAAAACCAGTTTGTACAAATGGATTGTTTAATTCTTGTATTGTTTTCACTTATCTGTGTCAGTGGGATGGCTGCAACTTCTTAGGGAAGCTCAGCAATTAGATTGATTGTATCTGTGATTGTGGTTTCCAAAAATACTTTCTGATTGATTGATTTAATTGCGAGTGATTAGAGTTAGGATGTCCATTTAACGTGTGAAAAGACAGTTTATAGCTTAATTACTTTTTAAAGCACATCTTAATTAAGAAGTGACTATTCCTGTCAGCAGTGTTGTTTTTAACTACAAACAACCTCAAACGTTTGTATTTTTAACAGGTATTTCAAATCATGATATGCAAGTCATAGCAGGACAAAATGTAAAGAAATATAATGTGGGTGTTAGGTTTTTTAACTGCCAAATTCAGATTCACGGTAATAATGTGGAATAAAATAAGCTTTTAATGAAGAAGGTGAAGGAAGGGTATTTTTTGTGTTGTTTTTTGTTTGGGATTTTTTTTTTATCTTTTAAACCTGTAAGTATGTGATCTTTCTCCTCAGTTTTATCCAACTTTGTGCTTTAAGTTATAAGGCAAATTTTATGTGAGTATATTTATTTAATGATAATTTATGTAAGGATAAGTATGTGAACCTGAATGGAGTGAAAGATGTCCCTGCCCATGGAAAGGAGATGGGAACTAGATGATCCTTAAGGTCCCTTCCGACCCAAACCATTCTATGATACATTCAGGTTAAAAGGAAGGTGTTTAGCAGACCATGGCAGCAGTGCAGGGAAGGAACTCATCTTTAGTGAAAGGGTGATGGGGAGTGGAAATCTGGGCTCTGTTTCAGTGTCCTTCCCCATCTTTTTTACCTACTGGCAAACTACATGTGGGTGGCTAGGCCTCATCCTTTCCTAAGAATTGTGGAGGGAGGGAAGGTAAAAAAAGGCAAGGCACAGTGGAATTGACTGCAGCAGAGAGGGGTACCTGAACTGGCCCGAAGGGCAAGTTTGTGATAGAGGGAATTGCTGCTGAAGTGTGGTTTTCTTACTTAGAGAAGAAGAAAGTAATTATTTATGGTCAAATCTAGGCTGTAAAATAATCGCCACTAATTTATTAGAAGCTAGTTTTATTAGTTAATTCTATGAAGGTTTAGATGGAATAGGTGGAATACCATTCAATCTTGCTAATTTTTATCCTTAATAAGTTTGAGGTTTTTTTGTCAGGGGATCCCTTCTGTGTCCTGGACTTAGCATTGTGGTATTTGGGAGATTTGCTGAGGTATCATCTTGTCAAATTTAAGGTGTCTTTATTCAAAGGAGGCCTTGAATATTAAGAATATCTTCAACATCAAAAAATTCTTTGTATTTCAGGAAGGTATTGCTTCCCTATTAGCTTATAGTCCTTACTCATTAAAAAAAAAAAAAAAAAGGAGAAAAAATCTGCCCCATAACCTTTTCCTTAATTTTAAGATGACTAGCATATGTTACTTTGCCTTAGGAAAGATAAGTGTACAAAGAAGATAAGAGGCTTTAGTTTTACATCTAGAAAAATCAGGAAACAAAAATCCCTCCCGGTGGGGGAGCAAGGTACAAAGCTGACCTCATCTAATTTATCTGAAGGTATGATAGAAGCCTTTTTTGTTAGGTGGCTCTTTCCATCACAATGTGCTCTCTCTACCTTTCCTTGATTTATCTTACATCTTTGTTATCCCAAGGTGAAAATGGCGAATTTATCTTCTACTGAAGACAACTTTTTAAAAAGAGTCTGAATCACTAAGGCCAAGCCCAGAAGCAACTGGAGGCAATTAGGAACACTTTCTTTAAAACTCGCACCCAACCTACACATGCTTAACTTGGGAGATCAGAGAGAAATATAGCTAGAGGACAGCAGGACTAATAGCTACCAGATCTAACAAACCATAAAGGTGTTCACTGGAGAATTGTGGCAATATTGACTGTGTGTTCATTAAGGACATGACTGCCAGATGATGAAAGCATTGCTCTGCTGGGAGACATTTTACTACTTAAAATGGCAGATAAAGTTACTCTCTGCTTTTTCCTGTCGAGGAAAAAAAAAAAAATAATAAAGTGCAAAACTTGTTTGACTGAAAGAGTTTCTGGGATGAAGTTTTCAGCAGTCTCCTACAATACTCTGTGAAGAAGTTTAATCATCACTTCCAGAGCTTGAAATCTATTGAAATTAATAAGTAGTAATGTCACTCCTTTCACTCTTGATGACTAACACTAACAGCCTTGTATATTTAATGCTCCTGAAGCAGAATTTGGTGTCATTACAGCAATGAGAAGTAAATCACTTTTCAGTGGACTAATTTTCTGAATTTCACTGTTTCTTTTTTGTTCTTTGCTGAAGGCTTGTCTTTCAGTGATATTCTCTCCACATCAGAGAAATGATGTTTCTTTACCCTTTAATCTTTTAACACTATCTCCTGCAATTTTTTTTTTTTTTTTACTTCTAGTAATTGTGGTTTAGAATCGTAGAGGTCTTTTCTAACCTTAAAGATCGAATTCAACTCTTTACCCTATCATGTTCACCTCTGAACCATGTTCCTAAGTAGGACATCCACACATCTTTCAAATACCTCAGGGATTGTGATTCCACCATTTCCCTGGACAGCCTGTTCTGATCCCTGACAACTACTTTAGTGAAGAACTTTTCCCTAATATCCAATCTACTGTGTCTGTGTTCTTCCATTCTGGCACACTTTGCAACAAAGTGAATCAAATCTATAATGTCTAAATGAATTACAAACAAATCAGGTGGCTTTGAAGCTTGTGTTAATTGATTTTAATGTTTTCAGTACTCTTTATGTGTTTGATCTAAGCTATTCTATAGAATGGGAAAACAGAACAGACTTGAGATGTCACAAGGCACCATGAGTGAGGTGATTCAGCAACTCCACTTGCATACAATGGTACACAAGTGAATGGTACTGGTGAAACCTGGAGGTCTTTTTCTGCTTTATTTGTAACATACTTTCTTGACTGCCAGGTCTGGAATATAACAATCCCCTGAGGAAAAACCCACTGCCTTATTCTCTTTGCTTTCTCGTAAAAGCAGAGAGAGCAATTCTAGAGTTACATATACATATTTGTACTTCGAGCCTTGAATGCTCTGTCTGAATGCTCCTTGCCACTCACATTTTTTTGTTTAGCAACGGTGAAAATTTATCCACCAGCTAAATTAAGTCATTAGTTCTCTGGCTATTTAAAGACAACCTTCAGCCAAGCAAAAGTCTAAGCAAATGACTGTGGGCTCAGGACGATCTCCAAGCTGCCACTTGTTTCACTTTTTTTTGTATATTTTTTGCCCATGTTTGTTGGTCAAGACTCCTGCAAACTCCAGAGCAGAAGTTAAAACATGTGAGGATTGTCTACATCTGTTTGAATCTGCGGTGAATTAAGAGCTTGCAGCTGTGCCTGGTCCTCAAAACACAATTCTCTCTTGGTTTAATCAAGTGAATTGAAATTTTCACTCAAAGGTGTAGGAGTGCCAATATTGCTCATTCACATATGGCAACCATAGCTAAACCAATATTCACATTTATAAGAAATCACTAAAGGCAATATATAATGCTTTATGAAAATACTAAGTTGTATGTCCACTATATATGAGCAAGATGCTTAATATTGCATTTACAAGGTGTCTGCTATTTTATAATACTTTACAATAGCTGTAGGGTGGGTTAAAATATAGTTTAAAAGCAGAAAAATAATCATCCTTTCTACTACTACACTATTGAGAATTTTTTTCTTTTTCAAAAAAAAGCAACTTTTTTAAAGCATCTGTAGAAATAAAGGAAGCTTGCTATGATAGGTATGTGTATTGCAGATTTGAAAGGAAAGGAAAGAATGGTTATATACTCTATGGGAAGAGGAAAGAAGTACAGTACACTAAATTCTGCAATCTGAATGTGCTGCCAGGTGATGCTGAAGGGCGTTTTACTAGACTGAAGTTGTGGACTTGTCACTTGACTGAGAATTTGGAAATTACCTGCATATTGGGCAAGGTAGTATCTCTGGTTTCTTGAGATTACAAGGGTGATTTTCTGGTCCATAGGTAAAGGTTTAGTGCAAGAGTGAGAGATAAATGAAAAACCTAATGATCAAAGATATGAAATTGTGGTGGCTTTTTGTTTGTTTTTCTGGTTGTTTGTTTATTTTAATATGGCTTCTTTTTAATTTGAGTAATAAATCTATTACTGGTTTAGTAATTCTTTTAGGGCCCCGCTAGCCTGAAAAGCAGTGGAAAAAGCTTTCAGTTCTATTTCCTATTCGGCTAGTCAGCTGGTTAAGGAATAGCATAGTGCTGAAAAGGTGTGAGTTAAAGCACTGTAACTCTGAGCCAGGGCTAAATATGACAGCCTAGCTCAAGTGAAAGGTAACACAAACCTGCTATCTTCAGCAGCAGAGCATGACAACAGCCTGGAAAAGAGCTGAAAGATTTTTAAAGAGGATCATTCCCCACTCCTGCTTGTAACCACTGAATTTGTCTACTTCAGATCTTTTAACCTCAGTAGCTGGTTTTGCTTGTTTATGCTTGGGGTTTTTTCCTGCCCCTCCTGGTTTTTCATCCTGTCTGTCTACTTCTATAGGTAAAACTCTGCCTTCTGCATATGCTCAAATCTACAATGCTGTGTTTTGTTTGTTTTTTTTTTTTTAAAAAAAAAAAAAAGAGAAGCGAAGGCATAGGAGAGTAAGCACCATGCAATGGAGGAATGTGGAGCCACCACCAAGCCATGCTGTGCACGCCGTGTGCTTGAGAGAGCCTGGAAAATTGGTGAACAGCAGAATAGAGAGGAAGAAAAACTCAATTTGCTTGCCAGTGGTGTAATTAAGTGCTATTTATCCTTTTTACAATATTTACATTGGCAGTGCTTCATTAGGGATTTATGGCCATCTCTCTTACAGATTTATTGTATATGTTGTGGATTTAGAGGTTTAAAACTGATTTGGAGGTAGAAGAAATCCCTCTGCTGCATACATCCCAACATCTGACTTTCCTGAGGAGAAAAAGAAGTTTCATGAATCTGCTCACAGCACTTCACAAAATACTGCCTGGGCTGATGCCACACCAGTGGTCAGTAAACTGAGCCAACAATGTGGTATCACTCGGTGTCATTCTGATGTGTTTGTCGTAGCAGCACAGAGAGGAGAGACAGTTTTCAACTGTTACCTGGCTCTGACATTTTTAATGCATCTTCTTCTCTTTGTTTAGCTTAAAAACATTTTTTTTTTTTTAGTGGCCTTCTTTCCACTTAGTTCTCATTTTAAAACTCTTTTTTCCCCAAGCACATACCTCTCTGCCTTTCCTATTGCAGCATTATCTGTGGATGCAGAACACTGTAATATGAGTGAAATTCTGCTCTGACCCCAAGTGACTTTCCCCCAGCGTGTAGCCTGGGCAAAGAGGGGAGGGTAAATCTTGCCCAGTGAGGGTAAACCTGCGTTCTATGGTAGAAGCAGGAGTCTACTGGTTTGCTACTTGTGCTTATTGTGCAAAGGCACAGAATGCATCTCCCACAAGGCAAACTGTACTCACACAAAACAGTTTTAATATCTGTCTACAAACCGTAGGCTTTTTGGTGTTTGCCTGGGGCTGTGCATCCCAACAGAAGAAAGCATTAACAGCAATTAAAACAGTGTGGAAACATTATCATAAAATGAAGTCCAGCAAAAAAAAATTAATTCAATGAAGCCTCTGAAATAAGGGGAAAAAGCTTTTGTTATAGAAACATCAAGAAAATTCAGAGGCATCCAGGACTTCAGGCCTTGTGCTTCCTGTTCCCTGAGGATTAGGCACACAGGACCGTGATTTAGAGGACAGACTTCCTCTACCCCTATATGCCTTAAAGTGTTTACCTGTTTCTTTGCAAATAATTTCAGGATTTAGACACCTATTTGTTACTGACTGGTTTTTGCCAGTACTTTACAGGAGATGAAAATTCTGTTGGTTTTTTTTTTTCCTACCTGTAATAGTAATATCTATTCTCCCAAGGTAATACTTGAAGAACAGTAGAGATCAACAGTGTGGATTAACGGAATTTAATCACGATAGAAATAACTCTTGCACTAAAGATTTTTATTGTGAGACCAAAAAACTATGCAAATTGAGAAAAACAGCAAATTGGACCCATCTGTGTTGTGAAGTCTTGATTTGTGCTATCTTTGATGTACTGAAGTGATCCCATTGTGGGAATGTTTTGTCTGTGCTCACTCTAAAACTTAATTACAGTGTTAGCTTGCCTGCACATAAGTAAATTTGTAACTCCTTTTCCCTTTTCTACTTAGATGATATTTTATTCAAAAGCATGTGAGAGTTGACTTTCACCAAAATGTCAAAGTGCTGGTGTTGTTCCAGCTGAGCTGTTAGCTCCTCCCTTAAATGATCAATGTCAGTACTTATCACTTTCTACAACTCCCTGAAAGGAGGGTGTAGCCGGGTGAGGGTCCGCCTCTTCTCCCAAGTAACAAGTGACAGGATGAGAGAAAACAGCCTCAAGTTGTGCCAGGGGATAATTAGGTGGGCTATGAGGGAAAATTCTTTTCAGAAACATTGGTCAAGCATTGAAACAGGCTGCCCAGTGAAGTACTTGAATTCCCATCCCTGGAGGTAGTTAAAAAGACGTGGTTTAGAGGTGAGCTTGACAGTGTTGGGTTAACTGTTGAGCTTTGTGATCTGAGAGGTCTTTCCCAAACTAAATGAATGTGGTTACATCTCACTTGAACCTAAAGCTTTGCCTCCCGTACCACTGTCACTACAGCCTATTTCTTGATGTATTAAAGGTTATTTGGAGAGGTGAGTGAGGCAGCAGCGGGCTATTGCAACCAGGTAGACCTGAGAGGGTGAAGGCAGGAGATCCTCCTCTTGCCACCAGCTTGCCCGCCTCGTGCTCCAGCCCTTGGCTTGCGTGACCGATGGGTCTCTCACTGCTTGTCATGAGCAGCCAGGAATGAATCAAAGCAGAACTGCTGCCTTGGAAAAATGTCCATGAGAGGTAGATTAAAATTTTTTTCTCTTTTCTCCTTACCCTTTAAAAAACCCACAACCCAGAGCAAATATTAGGGTACTCAGCTGGTGTTTCTCTGGATACACTGTTCTCCTCCCGTGCCCTCTCTGAGCTCTGTCACTGCCTTCTGTAAAGTAACCTGTCTCTGTTCCTCCACTTCTGGGTGTTTCTCATCCTAATACATTTCTTTTCTGATGTGTGGGCAAACAGACTGACCCAGAGCCTGACCAAAGGCCGGCTGCAGCGGCGAGGGCTGCGTGGGCTGCCCTTTTGTGTTTGACCGCTGCGCTGTGCAGCGCTCCTGCTCGGCAATGCTGATTCCTCCGCCTTTGTGTTTTCCTTTCAGCTTGTATCGAGCATATGTTGCTTCTCTGTACACAGGCATCTCATAGAATGTCTCGGCTGCTTTTCTATCATCCCCGAGTCCAAATTACAACCGTCAATTATACATGAAAGGGAGGTGAGATCAAAGGGTTCCCTTAGTCCTGCTACTTGTGCATCTGCTTTGCCCGTAGAACTGCAAAACCAAACTCCTCTTTCAAAATGCTCATCTTCAGCTTAACCTGATACATTTCATCGAAATTATCATCTTGGTAGCTTCCCAGTACTGTGCAGTGGATAATGAAGAACAGTTTATGTGCTTGTAAATGCCAAAAGAATTTAAAATGTGAAAAAGACATTTTGCAATGAGTAGTTTCATGATTCCCTTCAGTGTTTGACAAGGATTTTACCTGGAGTTGGAAATATTAATGAATCAGATCATTTCAGAGTAAGATGGAGAAAGAGGAGAGCAAAAGTTTCGGGGTTTGGGGGAGGGGAGGGGTTGTTTAGTTGTTTGTTTGTGTTTTGGAGGTTTTTTTTGTTTTAAAGGAATAAAATTGAAAAAAAAAGATCATAATCAAAGGTAAAATTCTAACATTTATGCGAACGTTATTACATCCTCTCTCATTCTCTCAGTATTCAACCAGTCGTTGAATGTATTGTTCACATTGACTCCTGAGGAAAATCAAGGAACTCTGAAACAGAACACATCTAATCTTTGCTTTTTTTCCCAAATTAATGGTCCCCACACCTACCAATACTTGAGAATTTTTAAATATTCTCATTAAAATATGATGGCTAAAGTCAGTAAGCTCATTATGTATGTTTCAGCTCCTACTTTAATCTGACAAAATATAAACATCTATTTAAAATTATAGACTCTGGATGTTGAAATGCTCCACTTTACCAATATATATACAAAAAGACTATAAGCAGTACCAAAGCACTGTTCCAGTATCAGAGAAACTCAGCTTGATAAAATCCTTGCAAGGAAATGTGCATAATGTACCATTGTGCTGACATATTTTTAAAATTGTAACATTAATAGTTTAATAAGTCATGTGAACTGCTTTGGTCTTCAGCTAAAGCTTCTTTGTACAGGGATTGCTCCCATGTAGTGATTTTGGTTCCCTAAGGATTTTGTCGTTAATTTGACAATTTAGTTGATGTCAGCAAGCACTCTAATAAAGGGAACTTTTGGTGCGTTAGTCTTCTGGTGGGTTGAGCTGTTGGGGGTAGAGCCAGAAGAGAAGAATATTTATACAAAACACTATATTTGCCTGTTAAATTAAAAACTGCTCAGCCAGATGTTTTTTCTGAGGATTTTTTGTATGCATAACAGTAAATCTCATTTATAGGGTACCACAAGGGAAAGGGTTTGCTCTATTGGTATTAGTGCTGTACTTAGGGTGTGTCGTGACACCGAGTGGCAATTAACTCTGAATCATCATCAGTCGTTCTGCCTTTTCATAGACATTGAAATCGCTTAACAATTGCAAGCTATTTGAGGCTCAGCTCTTTTTATTAGGTATGATTCAAAGTGGCTACCCTAATATCATCAGCATCTTATGTTCTTCTTCAGGTCAGTTGATCCGTGTTGAAGTGCTTTTAAAAAGACCCACGACCAACTGTACACTTACACACACAAATCCCAAGCTAATTATTTTGCTGGGTGAGGTTGAACGTGATAGTGGCTGTAGAAGTGACAGCACTGTGCACATCCTGGATTATTTCAGAAATGCTTTTCATCTTGTTGTTTGCACTAGTCTAGAGAAGAAAGAAACTTTGCATAACGCTATTCCAAAGACGAAGCGTATCTGTTCTTGTTCCACAGATCTGTAAGGTATAGTCGTACATCTGAAGCTTTTTCAAGAAGAATGTAATGCACCTCGGCATATGTTTATTAAAAATGTGCTTTCCAGATTGAATCCTATGCTCTAATCGGACTAGTTAAGGGTGATGATCTTACTTCAGCCGATCTTGTTTGAAATTCAGAGCATCTCCCCTCACTGCTCTGATGTTGCTCTCTATTTACTCCGATGTGGAGGCAGCTAAGGCTTGGCTATCAGTGGTTTGTACCAATATCTGTGAGAAGAATGAAATCAAGGTGACAACGTTTTACAGCATCTCTGTGTGTTGGTATTCTGCACTGAGTGAAAGAAAAGCAAGCAGGCATCTGGGAGTAGTGAAATAAAGGAATTTTTTTTTCTTAATGTGGACCTTGGATTCAGCAGGGGACACCAGTGGGGTTGTGTGTGGAGGGTTGCTCTACACAGCAGATACTTTCCTCAGTGCCTCACTCCCTTTTTCCTCTGCCTTTTTACAAAGTAAAATGACAGCAAAAGTAGTTTCATCTGAAACCAGAACATCCTTACATAAAATCATCCTTGAAGTTTGCAGCCACTCTAATATGAATTTTAAGTATGTTTTGTAGGATTTGTGCAGTCTCTAATATGACTGGCCTCACACTGGGTATGCATAAGAATGATGGTGGAAAAGTGAAGCTTTTGGTGCTCCTGTCTGCTGGTGCTTTTCAAGACTGTTGCTGTCATTATATTGTTATGCACTGAGGAAATCTCAAACTTTTTCATGAAAAACAAGTAACTGGTTCTTCTATTTATCAAGGTAGTCATTACCCAAGCTAGCAGGATACCTGCTTGAACTTTAAAGGACTGACTCTATCTTGATTAGGTGTACTGGAGACTTAATTTTTCACATCTAAGGTGAGCACAGTGACCAGCAGTCAGTTGGTTTCCTCAGATGTCTCTTACTTTCTTCTCTGCTCTTTGTTTTAATTCCGTTCTCCCAAAAAAACGATCAAGCTTACTTTGCAGCTTAGCAGCTAGGATGGATTTCTGGGATGAAGTTGGGTGAGGTGTTCTGTGTTCCAGTTAAGTGCTCTGATTTTTACAGATTTTACTTATTTAGAGGTAAGAGAAAATGGGCTTTTTTTTTGCCCCCCTCTTTCCCTCTTTGAACCAGAAATGGTCTTCTCATCTAAACTGGTTCATACATTCCTTCAGGCAATCCAATTTTTATGGAAAAAAACTTTCATCAGAAAATCCCCGACTCGTCGTGCTCCCTGGAGACCTGTATCTACTAGATTTTAGTTTCTTTGCCTTTGACGCACTGACACAAAAAAAGCCTCTAATAAGCAGAAGCGAGCCCACCATTCATCTTTCTCTGCTGCTCTCCAAGTTGCAAATGAGGAAAGTTTGGTTATATCCTTACATGTGGTAATTATTCTGTCATCATTAAAATACTGGAGTCTTTCCTGGTTCCAACAGTGAGTGTTTTCCTATTGATTATTGGAAGACTATAAATGCAAGGATAACCATTAGTCCATTTTATCCTTCAAATCAATCCCTTGATTTTTAATTTTTTTTTTTTAATTTTTTTTTTTCTGGACATCTTTCTGTTTTGAGACCCATCAGGAAAACTTGATATTAATAGTCATTATTTTTATATGTCAATATTTTCATGTTACCAATATGTCTAGGAGGAACATTAAAAAGAACATTGGCAAGTTCTACCAACCATAACTGTAGAATAATCCACAGTTTGCTGCAGTTTGGTATGAATGACTTCTTAGATCTCTTTCTTTTAGCAAAAACTTTTACTACTATCTTGTGAATTTAATTACAGTATTGTTGCCATCATTGGTTGGTTGGTTCATTTTAAGGAATGGGAAATTCTGAACAGTAAAGCCCGCTAGAGGATTTGTTTGGTGATTGGGAGTGGAGAAAAGAGGAAGTTTGGCAGAGCTTTAATGATCCGTTGATGACAGGTTAATATCTGGTGGTGTAATAACTGCTGGGGAAACTTAAAGTGGTTTGAGGTGGCTTCCAGCTATCCCAGTCCCCTGGGCAGTGTTATGGTTAATGTCAGTTTGTTTTGGAGGGGCTTATTTGGTTGTACTTCACTGTTTCTCTTTTCTGTAGCATGGGTTAAATGTCTTAGCTGGAGTTCATCTGTTGTCAGAAAGGCTCCTGTAGTGTCCTGCAGGTTGTGCAATAGACCCTCTGTCAGTGCTTCATCAGTAACCACTGTAATACCAGTCCAGTGATGAAACTCTGCAGTTTTAATTTGTTCAAGTGGAAAATAGTTGCATTACAAAGTGTTAAGCAAAAATATTTTTCTTGCTATTGTACTCAGTAATGTCACCTGGCTCTATCCCTCTGCACAGGATGGGAAACTAATCTTAATTAACTTAATCTAAATTTCACTTCATATACATTTTCCTTAGTTTTCAAACCCATTCCAGTAATAAAATAGTGAGAAATTTTGGATTTCCATGCATTTGTAAAGAAATGACACTTTCTATGTAATGAAAGTCTTGAGTCTCACAGATAAATTGTAAATACTTGAAGAAGTTTGTGTCAGGGGTGGGAATTCTTTCAGGGTGACATGAACAAGACTGGCACAAACTGCAGCACATTTTCAATTAACTTATTTTTCTTTTCCCTGAGTTTACAATGCATGCAAAATGCTGATATGGTTCAGACAGCTGTTCTGACAGTGCAGTAAAAGCAGGTTTACCATTAAAATTGTCCCAGACTATGAGGTGGGGGTGATGGGAGGAATCTCTGCTTCCACAACCCTGAATTCAAGATAAAAAAGCATGGTTTAAATTAGAATTACAGAGAGAGAGCAACCCCTTTGGAGCACGGAAAACAGGTTCTGCTGCCTCTTACCCTCATCTGAGCCTTTGAGACTTGCGTGTCCATCCGTATTGTGCTGCCTTATTATCATTTTGTTCACTTGGAATGGGAGGAGATGAGGGTGACGTGAGTCCCAGCTCCTCTTGGGTGCAGTTCTGCAGCAGGCAGTTGAGGCTGGTTCTAAAAAGCTGCTGCCTGCCCAAATGCTGGGACAACTGGGAGTTCTTAGTGTAACTAAGTGAACTACAAGGCAAGTCATTAAAGCATGTATTTTACTAATAAATCACATTTGAAACAGTAGGCTATGCAAATGAGCAACTTAAGCTGGGCATGAGTGGGACTGAATTTGTTTCTGTAAAAAGACTTGCACACTTTTAAATGACAGGCTTGAAACTGACTGAGGGGAAAGAAAAGAAATTTTAGAAAATGGTGGTGTAAAATTACAGTAATGGGGAGAGAGCTTATCTACCCCTAAACTTCATTAATTCATCTCATTGGATATTTTTTCTGTTTGTGATACCTTACATGTGATAATGGCTGTAGTGATAGATCAAGAAATTCAGCAATGTGTATGAAAGAAATACCTGAGCCTTTGCCTATTCTTTATTTCCTTACTTTGCCCCAAAGCTCTTTTAAACTCCTATGCAAGTCATGCCAATTTCCAGTAACAGTGGAAGTGCTGTTTGAGACAAGTTCCTGTTGTCTCAAAATTTACAGCGTTTTGTCCCACACCCATCCTACTCTGAGTCCTTCTAGAACCTGACTGATGTGAGCGTGAGCAAAACTTTCCCATTCCTCCCTCTCATGCTATTTCTGCTATGGACTTGGTGTTCTCTTTCTTGCTCTCTCTCCACAAATATTTGTGGGTGTTGGTGGTATACCAAAAGCATTGCTATATTGCACAACCCTCCGAACAAAAGGGCAGTGAAATATTTTTTTCCATCCTTTGGTCTATACGTAGATTAGTCCTGCAAAATACCAAGCTGTATACAGCTGCCTGATGTTGCATGTAGCCATTAAAGGCATCTGTTCACGTGCTTGTCAATTATGTAATCTTTTTTCTTTGTGTGTTGCCCATGCTACTTCTGGCATTTCCCTTCCTTCCAAACCTTTGCATGCCCAGCAGATAGTTTTTCCAGACTTAATGAGACAAATGTAATCAGTGTCTTTGAGATGTCTCAGGATGTATTTTACTCTGGTATATTAAAATGAAGGTAAGGAAAAGTAGTTTGTGTTGTTCTCCAAGTGGACACATATCCTGCTGCAATTATATTCCAGTGAACGTGATCCTTCTATTAGAAAATGAGCTCTGTGTTTGAAATGCTGAGGCATGTGATTTTGGAATGTGCTCATGTAGAAACTGCTGCTTAGGAGAGATTCATGGCAAAATTGTTCCCATCTATGTATGTGTAACTGATCATCAAACACAAATGAAACGTGCCAACACTCACACAAAGCACTAGAGGAATTCATCTCTCCTTTTTTAACAGTGTTACCATCTAGCCAGCTTTTTAAACTATTCTCTCAGGAAGAACTGAGTTCTGTATGAAACCAGGAAGGCTTTAAAAAATTGCAAGGAATGGAGAATAGCAGCAAAACTAGTCTGGTTCATACCAGACACAACCTGCTGATGTGGATTTATCTTCTGTCTTAATCAGGCACTCAGAAAAGGAATGACACCCAGAATACTCTTCTCTAATATGATTTTATTTTTAGTCAAGGAAGAGACAGGAAATATCTGCAAAACTTACATTTCAGCTACTGCTTCAACTCTTCTTTTCAAATTTGACATATTTCTCAGTTATGAAATCATATCAAAACTGGCCAAAACACCCTTTACTGTATTCCCGAAGTTTTTAAGTAAAATCATTTGCCAACAGCAGATAACATTCTGTAGTAATAATGGTTTGGAAAAAAATGTTCTTTCACAGAAATTCAGGCTAAATTGTCAATCTAAATCCAGGCTAAATCAGTGTTGCTGCATGGATTTGTGCTATCTTCAAACCTGACCTCTTACCCCTCCTTGAAGCCAAGAGGGTTGAAGTGTGTGTGTGGGGTAACCTAACACCTAGCAGTGTGTTACCTCACTTGGTCACACCTTGCTCAAGAAACTGGTTGCTGTCACCTGAGACCTTTGTTCCCAGAAGGTGGCCTGATCACGTTGTCAAATCAGCACACTTAACAGGAAGGAATCCTCCCAGAATACCTTAAAGTTCAACATTCCCTGCTGGTATTTCAAATCAGACCTGGGCTGCAATTAAGCAGACAACTTCCATTAATTACACAGTAAGTTGTTTGTCACCTGGGTAAGTGACAGTTGATGGCTGGCACTGAGTAATCAGGAAGAATAGGGTTGGTTCAATATCAAAAGTGAGAGACAGTGAGACAGCCTGCTCTTCAAAATGTGTCACTTGCCACACCTACTTCTTATTGTGATCCGCTCCCTAATCCCCATTGCTTTTTGGTGTTTGAGCAGGAATATATTTACTAGATAGTCACTTAAATGACGTGTGAATAAAGCAGAAGGACGTGATTTGGTAGAGTTACTGTGAAGTTATACTAAAACAATATTCTAAAACATCAGCTGCAGTCAGAAAAATTGGCCTATATCAAGGTAATTTACAACTGTGTGTAGCTGGATATGTGTGAGAACACGAACACTCACCCCTGTACATATGTGTTGGCAGAAGTTGAGGATTGTTTATGAAGAATTCACATTTTTTAGCTAAAATATTTAATAACTGTTTTGTTGCCAGGCTAAAAAATACCAATGTGGCAAATCCACTATTACTAATGTGAAATCTTTCTTCTCCATTCTATTTCTACAAATATGTCCTGTTGTGAACTGGAAGATCCTTCTTTTCCATTTGTGTGACACAGGGGGGCATTTGATTTACTTAATTTATGTTTATGTCTGTGTGTAAAGGTGAATAATATTATTTGAGTCTCTTCACAATTCCACTTAAGAAATATGCAGAAAACTCAAATGCATTTCTGAGAATTGCTAGACTTTGATTTTCCAGTAATACATAAGTGAAGTAGAACTTGCCAAATTCAAATGTTGTCTTGATTTAGTCCAATGAGTTTATTTTGTGTTTTATACTGTTCCTTCAGTGTATTTTGCTTTTTTTTGTTTTTCAATGCTTAAACAATCTCCTTCCATGAGGCAAAATTGTTGATATTTCTTTAAGCAATTGCAGACTTTCCAAAACTGTTTCTTGATGCTGTCAGGGTAATCAGAATTGTATAAATTATAAGTGTGTTTCAAAGAGCTCTGTAACTTGTGTTCTTTGATGAGGTCCTGTAATGGTTGGGGCAAGGAAGGAAATTTATGGGGTACCAGACATTGCACAGTATTTAAATTTCCTTAGTTATATATTCAGTGATTGCAAGCACATGGCAATATTTTATTAACTCTCCTGAAACAAGAGAATGTGTTTATAAAAGAGAAAAAAAAGTATTTTAGTAGAAAAGCCTCATATGCCATAAGATTCATGTACCAGGAAGCAAAATTATTGAAGTATTTTCAGAAAAGAATGCTTACCTCAGTACAATAACAGATTTTCTTTGTTTCCTGCACACTTATTACTGTTAGTGTCTCCTCTCTTATTCAGAAAGACTGATATACTGTGAAATGTAATACTTTTTGCCTGTCTTTTAAGTAAAGCAATAACAGATTGATACCATATTCAACAAAACAGAAAATATGAATGAGATTCTTGGTACTTGAACAAACGAAAAATTCCCTTTAGCAAAGTTATTTTTACCAGTTGCTTCAAAAACAGTGTGTTAGTAAATTAGGTTGTGGAGACTCTACTGCAACACGGAAAACATCTTTGAACTAAACACAAATACTTATTAAGATGCATTAGAGAGGAACACAGATGCTTCCAGCAACAGCCATACATTAGCTCTACCTTTTACTTTCCTTTTCAAATGTTATTTTAATTATCTCAATCTGTTTTCCCTAAGCAATAGAGCAGCTTATGCAATCCACCAAGTTCTGAGAAGATACCCAAGGTACCTGTTGTTTCAGAAGCAGGAAGAAATCAGTAATGGAGATCTCTAAATCTGCCTCTGTCTTACTTGAAAAAAATGTTTTAAGAATGGGAAGCTGGAAGGAAAAGTGGGCTGAACAGAACAGTAGGGGTTTGTAAATCTTGGCAAACAGAGAACCAAAAGCAGTAGAGAATTAGAGAAAAACACAAATGTCAATCATTCAACAAGAACCCAAACCAACAAACGAAAAACCATTCCTTAAGGAATTTTACAGGTATGACTTTTCAAGAGGATATGACAAGGGGAATGTTATGTAATTAAGTCTTCAAATTAATTGACAAAGGATTTGAGAGAGAAACTATCCTTGGCAGAAGAAAAAGACTGAAGAGATAGTAACAGACAAATATGTCAGTTGTCATTAAGATTTTTGAGCAGAAACAACTTACTCTGGGAGCTCATGGAGCCCCTTAACTGAAGAGCTGCAGGATCATTTGGATAAATATTCATTTGGTGCTGCCCATAAATGTAAATAAGCTACATTGTATCTGTGTTTCAAACCTACTTTTCAATAATGTTATGGAAAAGTTGTCTGGAATTTTGGACACTGGTCTTTTTACACCATTGTAGGACAGGTCAGAAAACCACAATCTCTCACTTAGCTAACAGTTCAGTAAAAGACACTAACTTTGAATTAAGTAACTTAGAAAACAAAGGAGTTTCCCTCACAAAATTCATGTTTAAAAGATGCTTTTTTGCTTAAGCTGACTATTCTGATCAACTTTCACAGGGCAAAAACACAAGTCTGGTGTGTCCTGAGAAGGGATCCCCTGGACAGCCCTACTGCCCTACTTTCAGGCTGACACTTTTAACAAAAGGAAAAAAAAAAAAAAAAGAAGCCAAACAGCTTCTAAGCAAAGCCAGACTTCTAACTCTTTAGAAATTTTGGCTTTATAATTTTAGTCCAAGCAGGGAAAAAAAAAAAAGTACCTCAGGTACTTGACTGTGGAATTCTTGTTCCCCTGGAAGATATTATTCTTCTGATCCCTTTGTCAATATAAATGGTTAGAACTAAATAAAGCTGTCAACATTTGAGAATAGACAGTAGAACAGTAAAGTTAAACAGCTGAAACATTCTCTGTGTACCAGTGTACACATTCGTTTTGCAGAGATGTGGATGCTGCTGGTCTTTCTAGTCTATTGATGTTGTAAATATAAGGAGAAACAGGAGAAGATGTATGATGCAATTATTTACTATTGGTAGCAAAATAGTGAAGAGGTGAAAATAAAAAGCATGTAATGGTATATACTTCTTGTTTAAGGGAAGTAAAATCTCAGAACTTATGTGATGAGGGTGTATTAGAAGGTAAAATGGAAGAAACAAATTTTATCCCGACGTGTTGTTCCTGCAGGTAGACACACCACAGTTGAACCCTTGTAGAAATACAAACATCTTGAATTCTTGCTGTGTCTGAGAAGGGCTGAATACCCAGTAAGACTGATTCTGGGTGATTTTCATAGGCATAGAACAACTAAGGTAATATTAAGAGACAGGAGAAACCATTTTAAAATACATAAATTATTCTTCAGGGACATGTCATTCCTGTAACTATCAGGTTTTCTTAGGTATCACTGAAATGTAGAGATGCTAATAAGATTACAATATGAAATGGGAATATATTTATTGAAGGCTTAAAGTTTAATATGGCAATACTTAATACAGAAACAAAAATAATCAGATGGTCACCTATGCAGAAGCTGAGCTGAGCTGACCTGTGCATCTTATTTGTCAGTTTTTGCTGGATCAACTGTGTGTGGTACATGGTGAATGTTGTGTTGGAGAGTCCAAGGCCCCAAGGCTTCAGGGGGGGTGTGCACCATGGAGAGGTCTGTGTCCTCGTGCGTTGTTCATTTTGAGCAAGGACCTTTTGTTGTTCCTTTCCATCATTCACATTTGGTTGCCCTTCCAGAAAAGGAGAGCTGGTGCATGTCCAGGGTGTGTTCTGACAATGAGCTGAGGAATGACCAGCACACCTGCTGGGTCTTGGGAGTGCTCTGCAGCAGAGAGATCCATCCCTATTGGCCATGCAGCATGCTCTGAAGTCAGTAAGACAACTTCTTTTGATTTTTATGAAATGATATTGCTCTTTCATCTATTGTAAGCTACATCTGGAAGGAAAAACAAGCTTATCAGTACGTATTCTAAACGTAAAGTTGGCTCAGAAGACTATTAAACTACAAACACTGCCAGTCCTTTGCAGAAGGTGTGTGTATGTAAAAGCATGTGGAGGAAAAAAAGCAGTAATTGTTGAAACTGTGTACGTGAAGAAAAGGAGCTTTGTGTGCTTCCAGGAAGGGAAAAGAAGAGCTGGAGTGTGAAATTTAAATACACTTTTAAAAGTGCACATTTGTGCTTGCAAGTAAAATGGTAACAGATGTACCAATTCGATGGAGGCCATTTATCTATAAACTTAGCAGTTTCCAGATGATAGCAGGCATCAGTAGGATAACAGGGATGGGTAAAATGGGCACCAATGCCTACCCTTTAGGTAATGTTCGATTATTTCAGGAGTGTCTCACAGAAAGCACCAACAGGAGTGCTGGGGCAGGGATGGTGGGTCTGGGCAGGTGTGGAATAGCAGGAGGAGCAGACACTGGAGGAAAGCTGTTGGAGGGCCAGGAGCTATCAGCACGGTATGAGCTGATCTGCAAGTCGTGAGCACTGCCTGTGCCTCAAGTCCTGCTTTTCGGGATACCCAGCAGGGAGACAGCAAGGAAATCCTTGGCCTTAGGAAGAAGAGTCATTCCAGTCGGCTCCAACAGGCTGCAGAGAGAGGGGCCCAGACCTGCAGGTGTTGGTAGTAAGCAGGGCTGAGTGCCAGCACTTTCGTGTTCCTCGTCATCCAAGGGATGGATCAGTGTGGGCTGCTTGGGTATGAGCATCTGGGCTTCCAGATGGGGACATGCCTCCTTGTCCTTGGGAGTATTTGGGTGTTTGAGTCAGTTGCTGGGCATCAGTTTTGTTTTCAGATGAGAAGTCCCCTTCTCTTCCTGTGAAGTGGTTCTCTGGGTTTTGCTACTTTATTACAGGTGTTGCAATATTGTCTTATACTCTTGAACTTTGGGAAATAAAATGCATTGAGTGAACTCCCCCACCCCACTGTTGTTTTTTTTTTTAACTGGGTGACATCTTAAAACTTTGTCCAGTGAGGAAAACCAAAACATTTAGCAGTTAGAAGTGTATTGACTGTCATACAATGAGGTATTGAAAACTACTTACCTAAGTTTGAAATAGCTGCATTATTTTGCAAATATTATTGTCTCTTGTAGTCTGCATCTTCAAAAAAAAAAAAAGAAAAGGGTATTCAGCTTGCATTTTTATTCTGAGAAGGTAAGCACTCCTTTGTGCTTCACTTCTTTTTGGATACACTGTTGGTGCCAGAGTTTGCCAGAACTTCAGAGTCAATTTAAAATTACCTCTGGCTTCAAGAATTTACCTGAGATGTTTCTTCTTCTTTTTGTTGGCCAGTTACAAGTATGTTCATAATTATCCAAGTAGATGTAAGAAAAATTTCTGCACAATTGAAATTAATGAAGAATATCCCTCTCCACTCCTCTTATTTCTAAAGCTTTGACATATGGTATTACTTTTTATATTGGCACTCAGGCTCCTTGCACAAATGGAAATGAAGACCTAAGCAGTGACCAGCATTTTTACAAAGATAAGTGAGAAGTGGTTTTGATTTTTGGCTATTTAAGTACCTAGCATATGTTACAGTTTATTTTATAAGAAATATTTGGAAAATAAAGCAAGCACTTCTCTGGGTGGTTTTTTTTTTTTTTTCCCTCCTCTCCCACATATTCTAGTGAAACTTTACTAAGTTTAAAAATAAAAAATCTTAAGTTTTTTTCCTATAACTTCTGGACTTTTTTGCTCTAGATGGGATTAAAAAAATATTAGGAAAATGCACAAAATGTCAGTCTTTCACATACCAGCACATTTAAAAAATAGCTCTGCTTTCTTTTGGACTCTTGCAGACACAGGTAACTGAACTAATTCAGGCATCAGTTACTTGAGCATTTGAAGTTTGAGTTACTTGGGGTGGTCAATGCATGACCAAGTTTTTGAGCATGTTAAATGCTTACGAGGCATTGAAGATATGAGGAAATATGGTGCTTAAGTCTCAACACAGTCTTTGGTTTGATTTGTACAAAGCATTTCCAGAAACAATCTCACTATCTAATAAGTTTAACATGTTCATTTATCTGCCTGAGGCTTTGCTGATGAAGGATTTGATATAATTGCAAAGGCCTAGTGCTTTTACCTGAGCAGTTAGGTGTTTTAAAGTTGGCTAATTACTATTTCAGTGTGGGTGAGGATGTGTTTTTTTACATCACCTCCCCATGGCAACCCACCTAAACCCAATAGGAAGGTGATTAAAAGAGCTCTCTCCAAAGCCTCTGTTGCAAGTATCTGCCTGAAGACTTTTTAACCGCATTACAATACTGTGAGTACCTAAGATTACTTCCTCCTGTTTACTTTTTAATCAGTTACCTAAACGTGATCTCATTAAAACCGCATAAACTATACTAAATAGTCACAGATGAGTTCCAGGCACAGATTTAAATCTCAGGTATGGATTTTGTTAAAAGTTGTTTTTGGTTTTTTTGTTAAAGGGCTCTCAGTAAGGAAAGGAATGTGTTATAAATGAAATATAAACTTGCAGTCTTCCTTCTTTGATTCCTTCTGAATGATTAGAAGTTGTTTCTCTATTTCAGGTTAGGGGTTGTGTGTTAAACTTGCTGTCAACTGATTATAATCCTTGTAAACATGAAGAACTTCTGGAATTTGTTATTCTCCAAGTGGAAGATAATGAAACATTTACAGGTAGATATTTTGAATAAAGAATGTGCTCTATGATAGTGCATAAAAAATAATCCAACATTTCTTAAGAATTCTCAGTTTTTTGAGTTTTAAATTCTATTAACTTGGTAATTTAGCTTTGAGTATGTCTAAACATATTTGGACTTTGTCATTGGCTATTGCTCCTGTTGCATTTCCTTGCTTTTACTCCATATATTAAGAGTAGTGTATCTCATACAATTTTTGCCATAAAATCAATCGGAATTTAATCTGTTTCTTTTGGGTCGTAGAAAATTTATCAAACTCATATATTAGTAAGTGAATGTTGTTATCATAATACTGTAGCTTTGTTGAAATGATATTTAGGTCCAGATCTTTCCTAACACTTTAGCAAAGGCCCTGTCTGCCTAACAGTGACATTACTCAGAGAGAAGAAATGTTGACATCAAAGTTTTTTATCTAAAAGACTCTGCAGAGCAAGTCTAAACTCCAGCTCCTTCTGGTAATTATCCCTGCAAAACAAATTTTGCAGAAACACGTGCTTTCTGGTGTGTTGACCTTGGCACTGTTGAGAGGGGTATTTGAGCACTCATGACTCGCGTGCGAGTTGAAAGCGCTCCACACGAGAGCTGTTTGGGGAGTCTTCCACCAAGCTGTCAGAAAACCTTCATTAAATGTTTGTGAAGCTCGGTCCTCTTCATCTTTTTTTTTTTCTTTTTTTTTTAATATGCCATGCTGTGCGTAGGTGTGACTTTCACCAAGTTTTCTGATGTGCTGCGAATGTAATTAATAGACAGTTTTCACAAAAAGCAGTTTTGCGGTACATAGGAAATAGCAAACTTAAGGGAGACCAGAACAGATGCAATGGGTTTATGGAAAGCAAGCCTCCCTTTGCCAAGCACCACGAACAAAACAAGGATGGGGTGAA
The DNA here is from genome assembly GCA_013397565.1 of Ptilonorhynchus violaceus. NCBI lineage: Eukaryota > Metazoa > Chordata > Aves > Passeriformes > Ptilonorhynchidae > Ptilonorhynchus > Ptilonorhynchus violaceus. The sequence continues at coordinate 507,390 of VZRJ01006789.1, forward strand.
AGGATGCAAAATACATGGATCTGGGAGGTGGATTACAACTCGGAGGTTTTAATCAAGGCCCGTAGTTTAGGCTCTGACTTGAGACCGTGTTGCATGTGTTCCAGCCATTGGAAAAGTATTTGCAGAGGGGGCATGTGTCCAGTCTGCCCTCTGCATCGCTGTAGTTGTGTACCCAGTGCTGTTAGCCTTGGAAGTAAGGTGGGGACTGTTTCCCAGGTAACTTTTCCTAAATTATTAGTTCATTGCTTTCCAAAACTTCCACTAAAATTATCAGCTCAAATATTTCTTTATTGTTATTATTTCTTTCAGAGTAATATATGGTGAGGGGTGTGTGTAATCTATCTGTACCTGGTGCTCCATGTACTGTTATCACTCTTCTGTAGAGAATTGAATGCAGGCTTGTCTGGTGCAATGGTTATTCTTAATGCTGTATCTAAACCCCTTAACTCACAGTTATGTCTTACAGAAATGTTTGCTCATTTCATGCTTGCTGCCAGCATGGCTGTGGCCTCATGTTAGTGTGGGGGAACTACACACAGCCTGGTATAGGCTGTGTAGGTCTGTGCTGCTGGGTATTTCTGTAGTACACCAAAGCCAGGGAAGCCCCAGAAAAGCAATTGAGACTTCGGCTTCAGGAAGTGCTTCCAAATGAGCTGGAATAGTCTGAAATACAAAACAAATACAGGTAGATTTCCAGATGAGAAAAAAATAGGAATGATGATGATGATGATGATGATGACGATGATGATACAAAACAAACCTCGCCACCACCACAGCAATACACTCCGGCCAATCAATCAGAAATGCCCCAAAAGCTGCCTTCAGAAAATAGCCAAGATGACTCTAGATGCCTAAATTCTTGATTGAAAGAGACGTCTCCATAGTTTTGCGTATGTATTTATGGCTTCAAGGTAGAATTCAGAAATAGTCAGGGTAACACCTGGGTCTCCCCTGTGGACCCAGACTGATGACTGTGTTCAAAGTGTGGCCATCACAGACTGACAACCTCATTTCTTAAGCAATTTTGTTATGAAGTTGTGGTAGGGGCCTAACCTGCTTGGAACAGCATAGGAGTTAAAGGACTTTGATTGTAAGGGGAGACCCCGCTTGAAACTGAGGGTGTTTAAATGTGCATCTGCCAGGGGTGTACCAATAAACCTCAGTCCATCGGGTGAAAAAAAAAAAGGGATTGTCCTGTCTTCCTCTGCTACTGAGCAGATGAGAATGAAAGATTAATGTGGCCAGATGGAAAGTAGTTATTATTCCTGGTTCCTCTTAAGTGAATTTCTTTTATATTTTAATATTAAGCAACTATTGGAATAAAAAAAGACTTTATTTGAAAAAAAAAGAAAGAAAAGTAGGGTTTTAATGTACTTGCCTCTGGTGGATCTCCAGAGGAAGATTTTTTTCATCTCTATATTGGTTCATTCTGATGATATGTCAGTCATTTCTGTTGCATATAAGAGGCATGATTTTTTATATGGCTTACGTGTTCTCAGAGAGAACAATTATTTGTTTTCCTTCAGGGTGTTTTCGTACGGAATCTCTTATTCTAAATTGTAAAAATATATCCTATATATATGAGATATAATGCTTACCAAGCAAAGATGCTTTTTTTTCCTTTTTTTCTTATCCTCTACATTTTTTTAAATAAAAAAAACCCGACAAAACCCTAAGTATTGAATTGAAAAAGATAAGTACCAAAATAATTTTTATCATGATTATGATAAATGTTTAACATGTGCTAATTATTATAAATACAGAGGGATAGGACAAAAAAAAATGCATGAGAATGGGACAGAGGATTTTTGATTTCACTAAAGCTTTTGGAATCTCAAGTGTAGAAGTCTCTTTTCTTCCCCAAGGTTGATCCTGTTTTTCTCAGTACCACAGGAGCATCCCTTTCAAAGCCTATGACCCATTTTTTCTACCTTCCATAGGTCCTCATTTTTAACTTGAGAAATATGACGGACTTAGAAATTTTAAATAGCCAAATTAGTAAGTTGATAATATCAATTTAAAACAAATTGTTTGGAGGTGTAGCAATCATCGATAAAACTTCTTTGTCTGCTGCAAGATTATATGTTAGAAAAACTTGCTGACAAAGAGAGGAAACGAACAGAAACCGTCAATACATATTGGGTGGACTTTTCCCTCCCACCCCCACTTGTCAGACTTTATTTACAGAGTCCTCTCACACTCATAACTGGATACCAAAAAGAGTTAGCGTAGCATGCTGAGTGACAGGTGACCCTGCGATGGAGGTGTCTGCCTTGCCGTTGCTGTTCCATTTGTAAGTCAAAAGCAGCAAAATCGTGCAGTTTAGAACCTGAGAGTGTGCAAATGGCTTGAAACTCAGTTCAAAAGCCTGGCTTCCAGCTCACCGTGAAAGGAAGCGATTCATCAGGAATTATGCGTAGTCAACTTTTAAAGGTGTTCAGTATGATTCAGCACTGACTTTGCTAGGAAGAAGGTGCTGTAAAATGAGGAACAATAGTTTCTGACTCAGGGGGAGAAGAAAACTGGTGTTTCGAAAAATAAAGTTCTGAAGAATGTAAGACTTGATTGGTTAAAGGAAAAAAAATCCCCTACAAATACAGGTTATTTTTCTCCACATTGCTGGGGTGCTCCTCCTGCTATAGAGTCTTCCTGTCTATTACTGTTCATGGGGGCAGAGTTGTCTGTGTTTTAACAAAAGTGTTCCCTGTTACCTTCAGGTAACTTTGGAGTAGCATTCTACAGGAAGGGCACTTGCCAAGATATTGCACTACAATGGAGAGTGTAGATCAGGGAAAGAGCCAAGGGTGTTAATTGTGTTGTTTTCACATCACTGAATGGAGACTCATTTATTTCAACCTCTTGCTTCAAAATCAGTTTTAACCAGGTGAAGTTTAAAAGCAAATAAAAGTATAATTTTACAAAAAGGATTTCCAAATAGATATGAAATATTAATGGAGGGGGATGGGGGGTGACTGATCTGAATCTAAGACTAAACTTGAATTTTCTTCTCTTCATCTGTATTCAGATGAGCTGCTGGGTTTATTTTGCATTCTCACCTTTCAGGGGCTGTACCTTCCAGACCTTCTTCAGAGAGGGCCCTTTCCTTAGTGAAACAGTAACTTTTCTAATAAGTCAACAAACCTCATTATTTAAATTTTCTCCAAAGCATTTAGCCCATATTTTTGTTGTCTCCTAATTATGATTTAAGTTAAAGCTCAGGAACTGGTTTTGCTTGACTATCTTGTAATATTCTTAGTTGTAACAGAACTACAGTTCTCAAAATGAAGTATCAATAGTGTTGCTATGTTGCTGTCAATGGAAGTTTTATTCCTAAAGAAGTGGCTGGACTCTTCTCACAGTATCAACATGGAAGGATCTTCAAAGGTCAGCTGAGCCAGAGGATGCCAGTGGTCCTTAAACTCACTGGTACAATCCCTCTGGCATAAGGTATTTTTAATTCTTGTGGCTAAAACAGATTTACACACTTGAAATAGTGAGGTACAACTCCGAACTTGGTATAAAATAGTTAAGGACTACTAGAATACAGTTTTGTATGATGTCATTTATTTTTGGGTGCTATGATCAATTAGAGTTTTTGAGCTAAATAAGTCTATGAAAAGAGCATATCAATTTGTGTAATTAGAAAGCCTGAGGAGTATTGATTCAAATAAGATAAAAAGTGCCCCAAATATAAATGTACTGTTTGAAATGTGGGTATATTGCTACTTTCAATAAATATACTAACTATAATAAAAATAACAACTGTTGCATCTGTGGTGGTAAGGATTTGAAGGGCAAAGAAGTATTCTATTAAAAGCTTTATTTTTCCATGCTGGTGAAATTTTGAAAAATCATTGGTATATTTTCTCCAGTTCAGTAATAGTAAACCCAAAGGTTGTAGTCAGCTGCTAAACTGCACCATGAGAATTATTTTCTGGTGATGATGAAAACAACTTTTTTTCTGTTGTGTTAGAAGCATGTGCCTGTTTTAAACTTGTAAATAGTCAAAGCTTAGACTTTAAAGATGACTGCGGAAAAATAGAAAGAAAGGATTCTGGCAAAAAGGAGCTAAGTTAGGACAGCACAATCCTGCTCACCTAATACCTGAGTCCATAGCATGCTAAACTCCTGGAGCAGCAACCTTCTTTTTAGACCAGTCTCTCTGGTCATCGTGTCTGCTCGAGTTATAATCCCCCCAAAAGAAATGTTTCCATCTAAGCCTCTTAAGGATCGCTGGGTCTGGAAGGGGCTCTCGGAGCACACCCGTGGCATGGCAGCGAGATCAAACCCAGTCCCAAAACGCCCTCGCAGCTTTTGCCTTCCGCTGAAAAGGAGTCGGGCTGAGCAGTGGTTTTCCTTTTGTATAATACTCCGGCGGCCAGAGCGCTCATCCAGGCGCTGGAGTGGGTACGTCAGGCTTTCCTCTGCCTGGAGGGCCTCGCCGCTGGCTTAGCAGCTTTTCCAGGGATTTCCTTTTGCGCTCACGGTTGAAGCTGCGCTTAACTCAACCCTTCGGCTAACAGGGCTCCAAGGTGATTATTCAGGACTCGGGATTATTTTCCAGGAGACAGAGTCAGTTACTGAGATGCTGTACGGGCTTGGGCATGGATCAAACCGAACGGCTCCACAGCAGCTGACTGATAGGAAGCATTCACACAGGATGCCAGTGGAACATTTGGTATGATGGTTTATTTCTCATAGCATGGCTGGTGCGCGTGTTAAAAATAAGAGATCCTTCTGGACAAATCAGTCCCGTGTTCTGATTGGCTTCACTTCTTTACACGAGTTATAAATAGAAGTAAAATGTTTTATAACAGAATATGTTCATTTTGCTGTTTGCTGGATTGGAGGAAGGCTGTTTTTCTGCTTTCATGAATTTGGTAGCTTGTTCAAAAATAAAGCTTCTGGTACTGTAGCTATAATTTAATTTCAAAATAATAGATTCTAAACATATTACTTAAGTGATGAACATACGTAAGTTTCAAGCCTTTTAAAGATTATACTTTAGCAAGCCTGGCATGACTACAGGAGCACTGGGAGGACTGAACTAGTAAACCCCTCCACCCAAATTTCCTAAAAGACCTCAAAGGAACTGGGAGACATAGTCAGTTTTACAGCATTGCTGGGACTAGAACCTCACAAACAGAAACTGATGTAACACCGACTACCAATTAAGGGTAAAATATGTGATTTTCCCAAAAGTAAAGCTTTTTTGTACATGTGTAAATAAGTCGTTAATGAAACCCATTCAAATTGCATGTGTTTGGAGAAGACAGAGAAACCAGCCTATTCCTAACTGGTCTAGTCCAAGCAATGTTGAACTAAACCCCAATCTTTAACATCACTAAACCCCAATATTTAACAACTTTTTTACCCTTTCCCTAATAAACCAACCTTTACTAATGGCAGCAATTCTGCATGTGAGACTGTGTTTTTGGTAGAAATAAATTCTGTGGATGCTTGCTTATAGGCTTGTAAAATGCTGCAAAGAATGTGATCATAATGCTAATATAGTTCCTCTCTAGGGCTACAATAAAGATATTTGAAAACATAATCTCTGAAAAGTTAGAGAAGTAAAAAATGTATTTCTGCTTGCTAGTCAGTATGTTTTAGCAGACATTTGGGCAGAAAGATAGGGAAAAAGATTTACAGAAGGTGAAAGGATTAAAGGGAGAGAGAGAGAAGATTTTTTTTCCTCAAAATTATGAGCAAATACTTTATCAGTGGCTATATAATAATAAAAACCAGGGTGTTTAGCAAGTAATAGATTGTAAATTTTGAAAATGGGTGAACTGGCGTTTTTGTGAAAACAGAATGCTGAAGTAGGTGGGAGCTGTTTCACTGGCTGGGGTATCTTTGGCACAGAACTAGAATATGTGGATAGTTAGGAGAATTTGGCTTGGCACAGGGTTTTACACACTATCTAAAGGTTAACATATTCCTTGGAGTGGTTCTGGCAGATGGGAGTCAGTGCTCTCCCCGGTATTGCCTAGGGTTGTTTGGTGGGTGCTGGGGATCAGTTTACCAGTGTAGATGTAATGGGGGTGATGGAAAGAGCCAAATGGCAGAAGAATAGAAAGAGCTAAAGAGGAGTTGGGCAGGTTGGTGAGGTAGAGTAAAAATGGACAAAACCCAAAAAGTAGGACTAGACACCTGGCTTGTTGTTTCCAATAAGGTGTTTTAAGAAGCATAGACAACCCCTTTTAAAATAATAGGCTGCCTTAACATATGACTATCCAGATGGCTTGGCTTTGCTTCTGACAAAGGCAGAGATTTTTTTACCTCTGCCACTAACCTCTGTATCTGCAAGAATAAAGGCACAGCACCAAACATGCCTATATATGTAATGTAAAACAGGAATAATATAGCGAGAGTCTTAGATACGAAGATCTAGAAGATCATCTCTGACAAGGTTTTTGGATCCATGTTTCCTAAATCTGACTCAATAGTAAGCAACTGCTAAACAAATCCTGCTATTCTATTTTTTTCCCAATAGTAACTCCAGGAAAATAAGAGACAATATTAAAAATAGATTTATGAACGCTTCTCAGTGTCTTAGTTACAATGCATGCTTATACATATATATTCTCATGGAAGAACACTCCTCATGGGAGGCAGAATACCGTCAAATCTCAACTGTTTTCTCACTCCATTTTGTATTCCCTGCTGTTTGGCACCCACTCACACATTAGCTTGCCAAAAGAGTGGCTTGACAATTAGGTATGTTAGCACAATTATGCATTTTATAAACTATGCAAAATAATGTCCTTGCTGGTATGCTGAATAATCTCTTATCTCACAGCTTTTTGAAAATTATTTTGTAAACAATGCCCCTATTTAAACTTCATTGGTATGATAGTGCAGTACACAAGCATTACCAAAGGGGAACGGTATGTTGTGCTTCAGGCAATAAACAGTCTGCTGTGTCCTAAAGAAATGGTTACAGTCATTCATCACCAAAGTATCCAAGGACTTTCCAAGTGTGTCCAACATCTGGCATTGTTTGTTCTCTCATTCTTTTCCCACAGTGTAAGTGTGTGTGGAGCAAACTATCTTGGTTTAGACTTTAGAACTGGTCTGTGTCTCCTTGCTTGTATTTGTTAGAGAAGACGTAGCCTAGGAGGAGTCTTTGTGGAGAATGGTCTTCCCATTTGATGAGGGAGTCCATTTCATGGATTTGGCCCCTAGTCTTTCCAGATTTATATCTCTGCCAAAAGATAAACCTTGGCTTTATTGTGGAGAAAATCATAGTGCTGGACTGTGTTAACTGATTATCACAGTGTTCTTTCTACTGCTCTGGATGATTTTGTACTGGGGCCTGTGTCCCTTATAAACCCTGATGGCAGAAACCAAAATGTTGGATTTTATTTTGTTTTCTGTCTGTAGCCAGCTTAGGTTGCAAAGGACAACATATGTTGACTTTGTGTTTGCTTTTATATTCTGAGCAAGTCTGCTTTCACGTCTGGTACTAGTTAGGACAGATCTGGTGTGCATTTCAGTTTGCTGCCTTGGCTGCATGTGCTGGAGATACTGAATGACTGCAGACTGGACTACAAGGCCAAGAACCTTCTCCACTTTCTCTGCAGTTTTACTTCATTCCCATCATTGATTTGTTTTTGCCCTTGTTTATTATCCTAGTTATGGTCACTTTCATCATACTTGCCTTCAAATTCTTGTGTTTTTGTAGTTCCTGCCTTGGCTTCGTGTTATTTTGCTGATTTCATATAAAGAGAAGATTAGTTAGGCATGATGGTGCAAGGTTTCTCCTGGGCCACTTCGGGGATAGAGAACCTACTTTGCTATTTTCAATCTCTGGGAGATTTTCTTCAATACGTGCTGCTTCCACAAGTGAAGGGCTCCCTGAGTGATCCGTCAGACACGGTGAAGGATCGCCCTGTCAGCCTTAGCACAAAGTACTGAGCAGTATAAGGCTATTTCGATGCCTTGATTTTAAAAATCACCAAGGAAACAAAGTGCCGGGTGGTTTGTCAGCCACAAAATGAGTTGTAGCACAAGTAGTTAAGGTAAATGCAAGATATTGCAAACTTTATAGAAAAGGAATGTGGAAGCAAAGAAAACTGCACATCAGTCCGTGTAGAGTTGGTTTGTTCTCTATCAGAGGCAAGGTCTGAGCAACAGAAGCCATCAGATTACAATTGCATAAAACAAACCACTCCTTAGCCCTCAGAAATTATTTGGATTCTTTTTCATTCCCTTTCTCTTTTTTTCATTCTTCTTCCCTCCTCCCTCCCTCCCCCTTGTTCCTCCTTGCAGCCTGCACCCAGACTGCCCAGCAAAACTGTGGACTCTCTGTCCTTGGAGGCATTCAAGACGTGGCTGAGCAGAGCCTGCTCTGGCTGTGCCTGCCTTGGTTTGGGTGAGCTGCCCCACAAGTGCCTCTCAGCCTGAACAGTTCTGGGGTTTCACTGAACCGCCTGCTACATGAGACAGGATGCAGTGGTAAAATGATCGGTCCAGAGCCATCACAGCTTGGACCTCCTCTTCTTTAGCATCTCATGTGTTGACATACACCTCTTCCTTCCTGCCCATATCGTTAATGGTTATTTTATAAAAGGCATATGATTCTGAAAAGGGATTTTTTGCTGTTTTATTCACCGCTCTTATTTTGTATTTCATATATTCATGGAACGAGTAATCTGTAGCAATTGAGGGTATTATATTTTATTTACCACATCAGAGTCATCTGTCATGCATTTTGCACATCTATTTACCATATTTTCCTACTTTTGTCGTTCTGTTTATTCTGAATTCTAATAGGGAGCAAACTTAATGTCGAGAAACCTGAAATTGTCTGGCTGAAATCTTTGTGCTTGCTTAGCATGGCCTAACATGCAGTCTTGCTTGGACCATCATATTGCCTTACATTTTGCATGGTTATTAATAATTAATCCAAAATTCTTTTAGGTTTTTATCTTTGTTTAAAGCCGTATTTTGTACAAATGCCTTAAAGAAACATATATTTTCCAGGGGAAGTGAGATAAAGATTAATTTTTCACTCAAACTCTTTGGTTTGAAGAATTCAGGTAAAATAATTTCTGAATTTGTTTAACAAGGGTAACAGAAGGAAAGATGGTGTGACACTGAAATGTAAGTCTATATGTTTAATTAATTTTACATATCTGAGTGAACAATTAGGTGTTTCCCAGTCAAGGATCTTCTCCTGCTTCTCCCAGATGACTGAGATGGTGGTGATTATCAGCTATAGCTTGGGAAGGCCGCATGCAGATCCTCTGTGCTGTGGCTCAGCACAAAATAGCGCATTGCAAACCGACATGGACCTAAAAATCATACCCGCTGTTTCCCTCCTCCCCTGAACCAGGGCTCAGGACTGCAAACCTGCTGCAGAGACATCTCTGCTACTGCTGCTGCTCTGTTTTCTCTCCAGTGTCTTTTATGTGCAATACCTGTAAATAGGTTTCTGATGTGTTTAATGTGCTCGCTTTGCTTTTGATACTGTGCAAGTTTTCCAGATGTTGTTGTGCTTGGTAACAGTTATTTCTAGGATGATCCTTGCTTAGTGTTACTGTCTGTTAGTCTCACTGTGTTTGCCCTCTCTTGTCCCCTAGTCTTTCTCAGTCTCATTAACACTGGAATCATAAAGAGTATTTGAAATACTGCAACTCTTTTTGTGAGAGTTGAATTTGACTGGATTAAAAGAAAAAAATTATGATTGAAAGGCTTCACCAGATACATCAGTGGTCTTAAAGGCAATATCCATTCTTGCATACAAGTAGAACAAATACAGCACATAATGTATTCCTTAAAAACTGTGTAACACTTTAAAAAAAACAACAAACCAACAGGTAATACTGGTGGTGAGGTGAAGCACTTCAGAACAAAACCACAGAGACGATTTACCCAAGTGCAACAGCAGCTGGCTGTAAACAGATTTATTTCCAATGTTTGGGAATCCTCACTTCCCCTTTGCTTGTCCCCACAGGAGTTATTTCAGTTAGATGAGGTGGATGTGCATCCATTGTCTTTGCTATCAGGAGCAAATTGCAATGTTTTGAGTGGAAGTAACACTAGGAAAGAGCAGTTTGACGGGGATATGGTGGTAGTGGAAGAAACAGCAGTAGGGTGAAGAGCCAGAGTCCTCCTCTCTCTGTTCCTCAGGGACTGCCAGCACAAGATGTGCTGTGATTGCTTCTTCTCTTGTCAATAGCTACAGTCAAACGTATACTGAGAAAGAAATGTTCTTTCAATAAAGCTGACTGCTTCCAAGCCCAGTAAGTGCAGCACCACCATTGCTGGACACTCAGCACTTGTACTTTTGACCCCCTGTTTTATCTAGTGAAAAAGCAGAAGGCAGAGAGGGGACAAGTTGTTTCTGGCAACCTTTTAACTCCTTTGATAAGAATTCACCAAAACTCGAACCAACAGAAATAATATGAGTGAGACACTATTTTTTCAAGCCAATAAGTGTCTAAAAACTTCAGAAACTTTCTCCAGTTGCCTAACTTTACTTTTCCGAGGTACACTTAGAGGAAAATTTTCAGCTAGCACTAAATTTGGAGCACCACCTCTTTAAATTAGTTCTAAGGTGTTGTAAAGGCTTTTATTGTTGCAGTAAGTAACATCAATTAATTGACAAGTACATCCGCATTAGGTTTCCAGATCCTGGCCCTTTTTGGATGTGAGAGTACTGATCATCAAACATTACCTTCCCACTCAGATGCTGTCTTGAAAAATTGTTATAGGCAACTTGCATTATCGGAGGCATCTGCTTGCAGATTAAATCATTTTGTAGCCTTTCTATTAATTTGGACTCTTTGGTGCTATCAGACAATCATATAACCTCGACAACAACAACTAAAATAGACTTTTCCAGCTGTGGCTAGAGATGATTACAACTGTCCAGTTGTATTACAGTGACAAGACTGGATCACAGTTTTACGATGTTATGTTTTTATATTAAAGCATATAATACTGAGGGGGGAAAAAAAAAAAGATAAATACCTGAGAGTGCCATCTGGTATAAAGCCTGTTAGCACATAGCTTATAAAGATAACTAAAAATATAGTTTTATTTTTGAATCACTTTCATATAACCACCAAGGTCCAAGCAGAGAATATACTGGGTAGAAGCCTGGAAAACAGGAGCCATAGAAAGTGAAAAAAAGGAAAATGTCTTATGTATTATATTCCTAAACAGAAAAGAGCTGACTAGCAGTTTTGGGGTGGTATTTTTGGTTTCTGAGGGTCCAACAGTCATTTCTACAGCATGTTATGTTGCAAAGGGAAACCTACCAGAAACATGGCTTACATGAGGTAGGGGAGCTATTTTGGCAATCATCTGGGGGCAGAATGTCAGTGCCTGGTTTCTCTTATGGCTGCTTTGCTTGGGAGCGGGATTCAATCCAAATGAAAGCGATGCCCCGAGCAACTTTCCCATGGACATTTCATTGCCTGAGGTTTAGCAGCTCTGACAAGAATACGTTTTGGTTAGGGGTAGTGAAAAGAAATCTTACTCTGTCAGCTAATAATCCCTCAGACCGAACAAAGAGATGGTCTCTTGTGGGGGAGAGGAGGGCTGCCATAAAGACAGGGACACAAGCTGAGAGAGAAGCAAAATGCCTGCAGGTCATCTTGTGTAATTTTTCAAAAAAATTTTAGATTAAAAGCAATGACTCTTCTCATTCCTCCTGCCCTTTTTTCTAGTCTATCACATTTCCAGGAATTGTTAACGCAGGCAGGCCCTTTGTGTTGCAATGCTGTAGAAGGTGGCATGTGTAATTTGATGTGTGGGAGTGGGGTTTTTTTTAAAATCAATTTGATCAATTAAAGAAAAAAAATCAAAGCAAAATCCCAGAACAAAAAACACCGACTCTTTTCCAAGTGTTTTCTTCTCAGGATTTACATGTGTGTCTGTAAAGGAGTGATGCAGGACTTTGCATGACCTTATCTGGTGATAGCTTTTTTCCTCTCGAATTCCCAAAGCCATCAGAGAGGCCAGGGCGTGGTTTACGGGCTGTTAATATCTGCTCTGTAGGTCCTGCCAACTGCCTGCAGCTGCCCAAGCCGTCCTTTAATGGCCTCATAAAATGCACCCTGGTGTCTCTTTGGGGCATTGATATGCTCTTCTACCTGAGAGTTTCATCTTTAGAATATAAAATCTTTCAATACAGTTTTTAGAGTGGAAGAACGTGACTAATTACTTTAATAGATGGTAAAGAGAATTGGATCATTTGAATGGATTTGTTGCACTTTGTTATTTTGAAACTATTTCTGATTCATATATTTTAAAGTAGAATTCCTTGTAGTCAATGTCAGCTTCAGATAATGGTCCAGCCCAAAGCCTGTATGCTTGGTCTCTTAAAACTTACTCAGAACTTCTTCTGCCTTGTTTTATCTGATATCCTTTCAGCTCAGCAGCTGGACCCAACTGTTTTTCTCACCAGCATGGCTGTTTCTTCTAGCTTTTATTTTGGAATTGTGAAGTCACAGCTCCAGAAAGGTGGTGGAAAGTGGGAGGGACACAAATTTGGAACTGCAGTGTGTCTTTATTTATTTTAACTCTCATTACAAAGTACAAAATATGAAAGTGGTCTAAGAACCCAAAAGACCCTGTCAAAGGTTAATTGCACCAGGATGATGCTTTTATAAATTCTCCTATTCAGATATGATATCAGTCACCATAAGTGAGTTCATCTACTCAATAATTTTTCTTTTTGGTGAAAAGCAGAAAAAATTGAGATCATTAAAACTATGTTTTACTTGGCTTCCGTAAAGGCCATACTGTTATAAAATGAATTAACTTGAAATCTCTTTGCTTAATTAAGTGAAAATCCTTAATTTGTTCTCGCTTCACTATTCAGACTTTGTGAAGGTAGAGAAAGAGAGGGAGGATAGATTAAAGAGACAGGAAAAGTCTGTTTAAAACTTAGTCTTTAGTCCCTAACGCTCTCTGAATTTATTTATTATTTGTAAAGGCATTTATGATAGTTTTCTAATGCTGTTGTTCCTCCCTCTCTTTTACTTTGCTTTCAGTTATCCTTAGTTTTTCTTTGGTTGTGAGATACGTATAGTGGGATACTGGATTATTTATGTAGAAGGACACTCCTTGGATCCAGTACAAGGGTTAAAACAACCTGTTAATGTTAAGTGCAGTTGGTACTGTATTATGATGGGCTGCAAAGAAAAAAATAGCTCTCTTCATTTCCATCCTCTAAAAAAAAGTTTAAAAAAATTAAAATATTGATTTGAAATGCAACAAAGTAGATAGGTCAGGAGATAACACTTGGGGAAATTTAGGATTAGATGTGGTTTCCTATTATCCCTACATCATGGATTAGAGGAATAAATCTCTTTTTCAATGTGTGACTTCAGTAGCAGTCAAATTGAGGATATAGCTTGGGACAGATATTCTAGAGGTACAAACTGTTAGACCTCTGCAGGGGGAAGAATCTTGAGGCATTTCTTGAATTGGCCTAAGTAATAAAATGAGATCTAAGGGAAAAGGTAGATTAAAAAGAAAATAAAACCTTTCTAGGAGTGAGTTGTGTGACACAACGGAAAACTCTCACAATAGAGGTATTACTCCAATGACCACTGATTTGGATGGATTGAAAGCAGTGAGTCCCATGAGAAATCATGGATTTGAAATTTCCTATGTACCTTTGTTTGCTACAAAACCTAATTCTTCATTTCATGCTTTGTGTTATGTAAAGTAACTTGAAATATCACTCTAAAAGCCTTGAAAGTATTTCAAAATACAGAAACTGCAGGACCTATGCAGACACTTTTTCCAGAGTGGGGACAGAGGGATAAAATCCTCAAAATTTACTTTTTAGTAGGTCATTTAATTTGAAAAAAAAAGGTAAATTTTTATTTGTCTGCTTATACAAGCAAATAGTGATTACTGTAAACATTTAAAAAGATCACTGATTAAGTCCATAATTGAAAGTTGCAGTCACCTTAAAAATATCTCTGACGGTTTGCATTATCTCACTGAATGTGTGTACGTTAGGGGTTTATTGTAATCAATAGAACAGCTCTTGCTAATAGAGGACCAAAATTAAATACATTTAGTGCCCTGTTTAATGCATTTGCTGATTTTGTATGTGAAATTGTCTAAGTTAGCATATACACGAGGGAATTTCTCATTCTCTTTAGTGGAATCTTGCCATCACAAAAAAAAAAAGAAGTCAGGCTCCTGTGATCTTACTGATCCAAGTGCCCTCTTAATTAAGCTTTCACTGAATCAAACTTAATATCTTTGTCAAATAAGGTCACACTTCTATGTATCAGTGTCAAAGCTACTAAAGATAGTTCACTGCTGAGACAGGAGGGGAGGAAATAAGCTTTCTGCAGCTGGGAGGTAGCGCCGCTTGTGTGAAAAGCTTTGGATCAGAACGGGTGTTTGTATCCAGCAAAGAAATATTTTCCCGTACAATACTATTTTAAGGAGGAAAAGACTCTTGACAGAGTGCAAAAGTCTCATTTTACAGCTGTCCTGAAGGGAGAAGGTTTCTGGTAGATTATTCTCAGTGCAGCTGAACGTAGAAGTGCACGTACAGAGCCAACCCAGTGACCCACTGTGCTGTAGCTGACAGCTCCCACTAAGCGATACCTGGGGACAAAGTATTTCTGCAGGAAGCACAGAGTGATATTCTTCTCACAGAATAGTGACATCTGTGTGTTTGAGAATAGTTAGTGCAGTCTTCTGTGAATTTGTAGAAATGTTTTCTGAAAGCATGTTACCTAGGATTTATTCCTCAGTAATTCAACTTAGCAGTCTTCTATAACTCCTGTGAGCAATTTTGACTTGTTGTAGTATCAGGCTAATTATTGTCAACAAACTTTGTGATGTTACTGATCTCCTGCTTGCTTTATGATCTCTGACTGTACTGAAGAGTCCAGGGCTAGCCTGACACCCTGCTGAACCCCACTGCAGACACCAGCCGCCATGTCTCACCTTTAACTTCTGTCTCCTTAACTGGGCCCACAAGACAATTCCTCCATAAAAGTATCAACTTGATGTCCAGTGGTAAACAAAAAGACTGCTTGATCTTTTACCTCAGATAGGAATATCCGCAAATGTTCTGCTCATATCAATGTCATGGACTTTTTGGATTTGGAGGTCCTCGCCTCCCAGCCTTTGCTCTCAGGAATGCTTGAGAGGCAAAAGCCTGCTGGGCTGTCCAAAGGATTCTTGGTGCCTGAAGGGCAAAGAGAGAGGAAAGTGCAGTTGTTTCTTCCATTGCTGCTCTGAACATCTTCACCAGGCATGTTTTGCTGCAATTCAAGTTACTTTAATGCTGTAACTTGTCACCTCTTCCTCTTTCCTGTCATTCCTTTCCCAGTCCAGAGTAACAATTTTGGGCATGCATTCTGCTATTCAATCTGCAGATGCCATGTCAGAGTTTTGAATTCTTATTTCAAGTTAATATTATAAGTGTTTCACTCTCAGCCATCTGAATAGATTATTTTTGGATTTTAGAGTTCAAAGCAATTATTTTTTTCCAGATCCTGCTTCCTCTACAAGGTCCATTACATAAATATTTGATGGTGGATAATTACTTGGCATTTGCGTTCAGCGAGAACTGAATGCTAGTTTGTACCAAATAACATTGCAGATCTGCTTATCTCTGTGGTTTTTAGTTTGTTTGGTTTTGGTTTTTTTTTGTGGTTACAGTTAGAGAAATATTTCTGAGGAAAAACTAGTTGGCTTTTGCAGGTGCCTAGCTGACAGCCCCTTGCTGATGGCACTCCTGAGTCTGGGAGTAACTTGAACTTGATCCTTTCCTGGATCTATTCTTGGAGTAATAGAAAACAGTTAAGATTAATTCACATGTTAGATGACGTTTTTCATCTCTGGTAGTCTTTCACTCATGCTGCATTAACAACATCCTCTGGTGATTGAACATGCTGGTTTATACAGAGAGTGAAAATGACATCTCTGAGAGAAACGGAGTGGAAATTCCTTAACTGGAGTAAAGTCAAAATTGATTTCCTGATGTGCAGCAGCAGTCTTGCTTACCACTATTCCTGAAAGCTCTGTTTTGGTCAAGGGAAAGGATGTTGGAGTCGCTGATCAGTGGGATGTTGAGAGCAGGCGTGCTTTAACACCGCCCTCGCTGCTAATTCCAAAGCACTCAATATATGTTCCAAATGATGAACCATATTACCCAATTTTGATCTCACTAATGCTTTCGGGATCATTTCCTCCAGTATTCCCTCATCTTTTAAAAATTCTTTTCAGCACAAGAAATTAGCTGTGGAGATATTAAACATATTTCATTGTTCTCACAATGTTAGGAGAAAGTTCTACAGGAAACTTGTTTTGTCCTTAGGCTTGGTGGAGGCTACTTTTGTTTGCTGAACAATAATAAATGGGGTAGACTAAAACTTTTTAATAAGATAGAGTTAATGGTTTTTGTAGGAAGGTCGAAAGGTGAAAAGGTGTCTGCATTCTGTCAGAGATGTCTTTTGTGTTTGCTTTCTTTAATGTCAGCATTTATTTGCTCCCTTGATAACGTTAGAAGACTTCACCGCCTTTCTGAGAAGGAAAGATTTCCTTATTTTACCTTTTCTTTCTCAGCTGTCTGTTACTCTGCATCAGATCCATCTCCAGCCTCAGAAATAGACTTGTTTTCCCCGCCATTCCCAAAAACTGGCTTCTATGCAGGTACCAATCAGACACGCTGCCCTTGTGAGGACAGCACAGGGTACCCTTTCACATCTTCTCTATGTGCAATGAGAAACCTCTCTTCCTGAAGAAAATGATACCTAAGCACTAAGACTTCATAGTCCATGCAGCTCTGTTCCTCAGTGAAATCATTTCACATAATTCCCAGAAGAAGGAATTTAGTTCATTATGTCCCTGCAACAAATGAACAATGCCAGTATTTGCACGGAGGAGTTCCATAAAGAAAAAGGAAGGACCTGATATCAGCCCTTATTTATCTACCCAGATTTCAAATAAATTAAAACATTGCAAAATATTCAGCTTTCTGGAGTCAGGTCTAATTACTGTCTTAGCATCACAATAAAAATGATAATTATTTCAATCCGAAGAATTGAGATACTTAAAAAACAATTTTCTTAATAGCATTACACATTTAAATAAATCAAAACGGTTAATTTAATTCAGGCAATGACAATATGAAAAAGTTATCCTTGTGGCAGTCTTTCAGAAAAAGAAATTTTGCAATCAGATGTGCAGTTTGACTTATGTCTTCATATCTACTTTCATTATCTCTTCTTAATATGTATATCTCATTCTAGAAATTGCTAATTGGGCATATGTAAGATATTTGGATTTTAAAAATGATTTCATAAAAATCTATAGAGATAATAAAGGTAAATGATAGATTAGAAAGCAATTTTTCTCTTAGTGAAGAATTGTCTCATTAGTCCATCTCTATTATTTATGTATGCATTGATTATAGACTGATCTCCATTAAAACTCTCGCTTTTTCTAAATAAAATAGGTTTCAGTTTATATATACTTTTTTTTTTCCCCCCAATCTTGTAGCTTAGTTGCAATAGGAAGAATTAGGAAGTGTTCCAAAATTAAATTATCTATGTCTGTCTATCTAAACTGTAACCATAAATCATTATCTGAAATAATGACTATAATTTTAAGGTCAAAAGCTGTATCCTTGCTATAATATATCATGTCAATTATTATAGATTGCAAATTAATGGACAAATTGAAGTAGAAATTGGGAGAACAGAAGGAAGTGTTAAAAATACTTTAGCAAGTGGTAGTCTGTATCAGTAAAATGGAAGAAAACCTGATTTAAAGACTATTATTTGCATTAATACAAGACTAAAAATCTGTTCCACAATCTGCAAGTAGTGTATTATGGTAAAATGAACACTTGGAATATATCTATGTTAATGAAATTGCTTTTTTGGTAAATCGAGACCTATGTGTCTTGGTTAAGTTTCTTTCATTGCCATTTCATCTCCCATCCCCATCTCTGGTTTTTCTGTTTCATGTGCTGTAAGTTTAGCAGACACTGAACTCTGGGGAAGAGCTCCCTTCCTTACTCAGTCCAGGTGGTGGTACACAATTGAGGGGTTAATTGGTACTTATAATTGCTAATATATGAGTTTGTTGTTTGGCACTTATAATTGCCAACGTGTTAAAACTATAGTTATCATTATTCCAGTAACGCTGTTGCCTGAAAAAACCTTTTTTTTGGAAAAAATATTAATAAAAATTGTTAGGTATAATTTTAGTCTGCATTTTACATAAATGCTGCTAGGCATGTTTATTTGCCATGCACAGAACAAGTATCCAGTATAATTTATAGATTAAAATTATATAATGCAAGGAGATAAATATTCAGAATACATGTGACAGCCCAAATAAAATATCTATCATCAATACATTAAAATTATTTTATCTCAGTGGTTTTTTTTGACAGAATAAATCTTAGCTTGGCATTGTGATATATTTTTAATATAATACAAAACTGAAGGGACTGTCTTAACCACCTGGAAATAAATTAGTTTATGAGGATCAATATATTCTTCATCTTAGATGCCTTACAGTTGTTCATGCAGCCTTCAGGTTATTGGGGTATGCAGCCTAATATTCCTAAATAATTTCTTGATGTCAATAAATGCTTTACAGCTGAATTGAATAAGGTCAGACAAAACCTGTTGCCTTCCTGACGATGAGCAGCAGGTTTAAGGAGTCATCCTTCAAAACTGGTGGCTCAGGGACTTAAAGGAGAAATAGTGCTTAATTAAGCACTTAATTTATCACTAATTTTTTTTCTTTCCATGCATCATCTGCTTGTGTTTCTTTCAAATGCATGACCTGCTCCATTTGTGTGATGCTCTCGGAGTAAAAACTGCTACTTTCATTTTTTTTTGCCCTGGGAGGACACAACACAGAGAGGAAGCCTCTTTCCCAGTATTGCAGCAGGAAGTTGGAAACAGTCTATGTTACTGCCCCTGGCTTGCAGTGAGTTTATGGCTATACTGATGGAAAGCCTACCCAGCTGTCCAGCCCAGCAGTGTTTGCTGCTTTTACCAAGAGCTTCTCTTTGAGAGCTTGGGCTTAGGAAAGATGCTGGGATAATTTTTAATGGAATAGTCAGTAGGCAAAACGGACAACGTTTTAAAAAGACAGAGGTGTTGCTATTTTGCATTTCTCATGTCATTCTTTTCCATTATTCCGGCTTACAGACGAGCATGGGGGTACTGCAGAAACCAGGGCAACAAATGCTGAATGTTTAAAGAGCTGTTTTGCATAATGGAGATTGGCACTGAAAGGAAGCTTGATGAAATGGTTCCAATCTGACTGATGTCTTATGTGATGGTGCGGGTTGAATCTTTCTAGCCAGTAGGTCTCAAATGGATAGTGATATGAAAGGTTCAAAATATTAGAGGAGGGAAGAGTTTATTTCAAATAACCTTAGTAATTTTAGAAAGAAAGCCCTCTTCTAGCATTACTAATTCAATATTGCTTTCTAGGGCAGCAGGGTCAGACAATACTGAAAGATAGGCCATGACTTTAGCACCTTTCAAAAGCAGAGGCTTGGAAAAAACAGTTCTGAAAGAGAATTTGGGTGAGTTTGGATTAAAGATTATGTATTTCAAAAATGTTAAAGAGGAACGTGATTTTTTGAAACTTTGCATTATTACTGTTATAACACATCCCTTTACAGAAACAGCAATTGACATAAGGCTGGAAATCTGGTTATTGGTGCCTATCCTGTGAAAAATTTCCTCATGACCTGATTTTGATCTTATATTTACTGCTGTGTTAGTTCAGAAAGTCTAATTCTCTTATAACTAAAACTTTATTCTGGGGAAGGACACTCGTGCAGTAATGGAAAAGAGCTCACTTCAAAATACTTTAATATATTGCAGGACTGTTTTGCAGTCCGAGGTGCTGCTTAGGGAGTGTACAGGCAGGAGCTGGGTATGCTTAATCTGGTTGAGTTCAGTGCCCTTTGCCTGAGTTGCAAAGACACAACAGGAGTTGGCCTCATTATTGATGGCTTCCATCTTGAAGTGTTCACTTTGTATAAATCTCAGAAGGACTTTTGAGTTTTACGGGTTTAGCAGAGGTGTGACACACACGTATTGGCTCAGAATGTAAAAAATTGAGAATATGCAATTTGAAAGAGTGACTAGCTTAGTCTGCCAGTCACATTTAAAAGACAATATGCTTGGGAATCTGAGAGACAAAGAGGATGTGTTTCTGGATTGAACATCTTTGGCACATGTCAGAGAACAGTAGGAGAAGCAAGGCTGGACTGATGTACACGTCTGTGCCCAGTGTGTGAGCAAACTCAGAACATGTTCTGCATGAAGGGAAAAGGGGGGCTTGAATGCTCAATGAAGAAGTATTCAAAGGAAGAGAAGACTGTTGAAGAATTTTACCTGTTTATTTCCACTGAAATCAGTAATTTGGGAAGTTTATTATAGTTCATAGGAGTTCAGTTTGTTATAGTAATTTTGTTGTTTACTTCACTCCTACGTTCAACCCTCCTTTTGTTTACTGAGGAAAATGAAGAATTTTTTCTTCCTCTTTTATGTTCTTCTGATTTGAAATTCCATTGAAACTGCTAATTTTCTTTGCCTGTTATACTCTATTTGGTTTCTTCTGATGTTAAACACTTTGTTGAGTTATCAATTCAATAATTATATATTTCCTAATTAGTGATGACAGAACCTTAAATACTACACCTTTCTGAAGCATTTAGAAACTTTCATCGTAATCCTAAGTTTTACTGCAGTGCAGTAAAATAGAAACACCTTTCAATTATGTAAGCATTGTTTAAAATGGAAGCAGACTGCCTTTTGGTTATCATATATGAGGTAAATAGCGGGCATGAGAAAAACAAACATTACAATCCAAAAACTACTCTTTTCTTAGGTGGATCTAACATTTTCAGTTTTCAAGTAACACTCCCTGGAATGCTTAGCTCAACAGGAGATGAGCTGATTGATTTCTGCCTTGCTTTTAAATCCAACACATTTTGTAATGGTGTCCTTTGAGAGAAAAATATCTGTTTTATTTTCATTTCATTAGTAGAAGAATGCTGAGTTCCTCATGGAAAAAAGAGGCAGCAACCATCTCTTTCTGTGGTATTTGTCAAATCTACGTTATCATTTTCAACATAGAAAACAAGTTACATGTCTAAAAGTTTTGCTCTCATTCAGATATTGTTTTAGGTATCATTTAATATCTGCAGTTGATAAAATTCCAGGCGTGTTTCTGAACTGGTGAATTTCAGTGGGAAGCTTCTAAAACTGCAGATGATTAAAGGAAAGAAGTTGACTTTTCCAGAGTAGGCCTTGATTCTGTTTTGTCCAAAAACCTGGCAGGGGTGTGATACAAAACACAACAACGACTGCCAATACCAAACCCTGAGTTTTAACACAAACTTGGGGTTTCCATGTGTGAATGAGATGTGGCTTGTGCATTTCAGTGAGTATAAAGGAGGGTACTGGGAATTCAGTACTCCTAGATGTAGTTCTGTGATGAAACCATTCCGAGAGTTGAAGGGAGGGAGAAGAAAGTACTTCTTCTAACAGTGCTTTTTTTGAGGTTACTTTATTAAGGCATCCAAAGTGTTGCTTTATGGTCATGTAAAGAAAGGAGCTAATTGATGTGGAATTTTATGTCCCAGCTGCTCAAACTAGCCTGGCATGATCCTTATGTGCTATTGTGGAAGCACATAATGTGTAATAAGCTATTGTGGAAAAGAAATGATAAAAAGATAGCAATATTGGGACTAAATGCCACAAGTTTGTATAAGGTTTTATTTGGGAGTGGAGTGGGAGTTTTGGGGTTTTGTCTTTGCTTTTTGATTTTTTTGTTAAATCTTCTTGTACTATAAAATTATTTAATAATTTCCTAAATATTTTTAGAAAAAATTCAACAAAGTTACCCCCTAGAAAAAAAGGAAGGTCTGTCTCTGGCATGTTATTTTGAATTATACAGTCCCACAGTACTTCTGAAGAATTTATATGCTGAGATGCTCAAAGGATCAGTGAGTTTGTGTTCATGACCTCCTAGAAAAAGATAATGCAGAAAATAAAGTGTCTTTTTCCCTTCTCTATGAAACAGCCAGGGAATTTGGTGATTGTCATGTGGTGGTTGTCATGATCACTCTGATTCTTGGGGAAAGCTGGGAGTCAGTGACTCTTCAACATCATCTCTTCACAGGCAGAGAAAAAGAAGGAAGAAAATTCTTCTGTCCTGTCCTCACAGTCTTAATGCCATCCTTTTCTTTTTTTAAATGATCACTGTGCTAGAGAGAGAGTTTAATCCTCATCTGAAATTTAAGAGAGTTTAATCCTCATCTGAAACTTACTTTAACTGAGGCCAAGAGCATTTTTGTCAATTTGCTTAAAATAGTGGTTTGTAAAACTCTTGGATTTAGATTTTTAGGAATATTTGGACAGATACACAATTAAAAGTTCTCATATTTTGAAGTATTTTCCTTTCTCAACTTTAATTTTGGGCTAGTGGGAGAGTGACAAAGGAGAAGCAGTTAGCAGACTTTTAATTTTAAGGAAGCTGTTGTTGCTAGTTAAATTTTACCTAGATTTCAGATTTTTTTAATTGGATTGGCTCAGGCCAGTGTAAATTAAAGCTAAAGTGTCCCTTTGTGAATGATGAAAGTTGGCAAGGCCTTGAATAGTATAATATTTTTAGGACTTTTAAACGGAGATATTGCTTTCTGTGGTTTGTTTTTGTTCTTTCTCCATCACCCTCTTCTTCCATTATAACACCCCTAAGCTACAATTTCGTCTTTATGATTCTCTGTGTTTCAGTTAAGACAAAAACGTGAGGTTCTGAATATTTACAATCATTAGAAATCCCATTGCAACATTTTGCTATGAATAGATGTGTTACCCTTGGAGTCCAGTCGTAATTTCAGTTTAAGTAATTACAGTTGGTCCTTCTGCAGTCGATCTACAATCTTAAATAGATAATTAATCCTTCATTTCTTGTTGTAAACATTGAGGCTTCTACTTTATGTCCTGTAGATTTCTTGTTTCTTGAAATTATTTCTGTCTAGGTCTAGTCTGACCTTTTTTTTATCCATACATGAATATGCATATGATTTCACCATTTCATTGATGCTTTTCACATAGAAAAGGTATTTCACATAGAAATACCTATGATATAAGCTAAATAAGAAATGAAATAACCTATGAAATAAGATAGATAACATATGCAATACCATTCAGGTGTAAACAAAGTGCACAAATAACAAGCAAAAAAACCCATTAAAAAAATTTGATTAATCTGTTCTGCTGCTGAAAATACATTTTCATGTAATGATTAGAACAGAGCCGTTGCAGGTTCTTTTGGAACATTATGCTAAAGATTTGTTTTAAACACATTTATCTTGAATTAATTACATCAGAGGTGTGATTTTTTAAGTTCAGCAGTACTTAGATACTTATTGTTTTTCTTGTTTTCTATGTACATATTTGGGTCACTTTTTAACTAAATACAGTTTTGAGCTTAAGTCACAAAATCGTTTCCTGAACCTGCAAAAGTTTAAGGTAGGATTATTACTGTTTATTTCATTCTACTCTATTTATCACAAACAAAGCCTTTTTTTGTGAGCTGCATACATTTAAATATCCTTCTGTAGCAGCTGATATGACATTTCTTCAAGATGGGTGTGTCATCCAGAGGCACTAATAAGGTACATATAATCCAAGTCCCACTGAATTGCAGAGGTTAAGGAAAGCTCCAACCACTTATAATTACAGCAAAGAGTATCGGAGCCACTCATTAACCTGATGGGTCTGCCTATTCTTATCAGTTTTATTCCTTCTTTGTAGCAAGAAACTATTAAATGTATGCACTACTATGGTCCTGCTCTTCTGTGGTTACCCCATGTGACACAGCAGGAGACTCTAATAGGGAATGAGTGGTGTATTGCTGTGTGAGCATCTTCTGGAGATTCAGTATTAAAATTGATTATTAATTATCCTTAAAGTTAAGCAAGTTGTTTTAAGGAAAACTCCAAGATTCTGACATGCTGGAGTTTGGAGAGAAAGCAGTTGTACCGCAGCACAGAAGCTTTACAAGACCCACAGTCTTGTCTTGTTTATATCTGTTTTGCAGCATGCTAGGGGCAGGAGCTCGGAGGTTTTGTTTAAATTGGTCTTGGCTGAGTACACAGGATCTTTATAAGGATTTCAGACACCATATTGGCTCATACCTCTGACTTCAGGCAGTTGATGAAGTTTGCCTGTCACTGCAGGAGAGATGTCAAAACAATCCAGTAAGAAGAGACTGAAATCCTAGAACAAGCTGCATGTTTAAATATATTATTAAAAGACATTTGTTATCAAAGTTCCATGACAGAGACCCAAATAAAATGAGTTCAATAGGGATTATTTGAATGATTTTCTTCTTTGCTGTGTCTTTGACTGTTGCAACTCCTCGCAGTCCAGCAAAACTCAATTGCCATTATTGTGTTCTATGCAATTTTATGTAGGATAATACACAGGCTATTGAAAAATATTTTATCCATATCTGTTCCTTGAAATAAGTTCAGCACACTGGGAAAAGTAGTTCCTGTTCTCTCGTCTTTGAAATTAGACATCTTCTGATCTCCCACCTCAGAAGATAAGGACTCCCAAATTTGGAAGGAGACCTTGGTCTGAGCTGCAACCATCAGGACCTCCAGCAATCAGATTGCCTCTTTTCCACCCAGCTGGAAAATGGGCATGGTTCCTTCTCACGTCTATTCTCTATCCTGAGGCAGCAGACAAAGGGGCTGATATGACAGGGACTTGAGCCAGTGGGCTTCAGTCACCAATTAGCTCATTTCACATCAGCCATGTGGCTTTTAGACAGAAGTCTGGAGCCAAATGTCTCCAAATTACCTGAAGTAAATTGTTTCATACCTTGTTACTAAAATTCCAAAAAGCCAAGGCTTTTGGCTTCTGCATGATATTTAATTAAACTCCATGCCTCTGATAAGTTCTCCGCATGATGTGGCACATAGGAAATGCTTAGATACAAGCTGATTTCAATATATGGTGAGGGATAAAAATCAAAAAACTTGAAATTGTTGTTTTATTGCAAGGAAAAAGAGTTGGTTTTTTTTTTTCTCTATGAAAGATTAAATACAGTCTGAAACCAACTTGCCTTTTTTTGCAGTTAGAGAATAAAAGAACAGAAATAGCTATGTTGTGATTCCAGGCATGACTCATGCATTTGAACTCCGTACAAGTATCTCTCCAATCAGACATCTCCCACATCTTTGTCTCGCTCAGCAGACTTTAAGAAATAATTTCTTATTCATGATCCTAATAGCTACCTGCCTGCTGGACAAAACACTGAACAAAAAGACAATTTCCATCTCAGAGGGTGGATGATCCTGATGTAAGAAAAAAGAAATAATAATTAGAGGAAAGAAAGAAACAAGTATTGGCTGCTTTTGGTCAGCAAATGAAGCTGTAAAGTTAATGGCAGACATCCCAGAAAAAGAAATGGGTTAAGAAATATTTTTGAAGATGCTTATAGGGAATTTCTATTCCGTTCTAGTTTAATACAGAAGTCAGCATTAATATTTCTTCGAGAAAATTTTGCAAGTTGATATGAGAGGCTGGCATTGTGAAGATGAGGCAAGTTAATGTGATCTCATCTGTGTGTGTAAGACAATCATGTGTGTGGGAAGGGTAGGGCAAGGAAAGCACTGGCTGCAAATAGCCTTGACTCAGAAGATATTTCTAAACTTCAATGTGGTAGAAAGGGGAAGTGTATGGTGCCTCCAAGGAGAGGATTTATACCAAGATATGCTCTTTTGCTATGGCTAATAGACAGAAATTATTACTAAGTAATATTTTATGCAAAGGTAATGTGCTATGTGACTTGTAATCTGAGGCATCTCACTCTTGCATGGTCTGTAAGAGGCTGAGCAGCTGATTAAGACTAGAGACTGTTACAGTCTCAGGATTTTTTAAATTTTCACATATGTTTGGATTTCCAGTTGCTTGGGAGGGGAAAAAGTGACGCTTCATGAAATGCTGGGTCTTTGTGCATGTGATTTAGAGGACTGTGAACATCACAAAACATAAATTGCTTCTCACAATGACACTAGTTTCTTATTTTTCTTTTGTTTATCCTAAAACACAAGCTCGCAAACACAAATAAAACAAATTTGACTTCAAGTTACTTATGCAAGTTGAAATATGTTGTCTAAAGAGGGTCACAGAATTCCATGTCTTACTGACCATCTCAAACCATTATTTCAAGTGTAAATGTAAATTTGTCTTTCACTGACCGCTATGGGGCAAGGCAGATACCATCAAGTACATTTTTTCAAAAAAGAAAAAAATACAGAAAGAAAAGATGTTTAATGACAGATGGATATTATTGATAACTCTAAATTGGAACTTGCAAAGAACAAAGCATGCAGAATTTTCCCACAGGTAAGTAACATCAAATATGGCCATCCACCTATAGTAATGTCTTATTCAGAGAGGGGACAACAAATCTGTGTTGCCAGTGGGTCTTGCAGATGTTTAGTTTTGTAAGCAAAAAGCCAGGAGAATAGTAGTGTAATGTATTGATAGAGCAACGAAGACATTTTAGTTTTCCACTGGTCTAGCACAAACTTCAGTAATATTTAAGAAATATCATAATGGCTCTTTGGTCTTCTACTTCTCCTTGAACAGAGCAGGATTAGGGAGTGTTTAATTGAAAAGAAACTTCTCCATTTTTCTGTTTAGTTTTCAAGACAGTCATGCATAAAATGTCATGGCAAAGGGAAAGGGAAAATTATAGAAGGACAGCTAGAAAGAGCAGTTTCATCTTTGGAAATATTAAGCTTCTGTATTTCTTATCATCATACATGTGTTTGTATGTAGCAAAAGCATGAGAGTTTGTTTTGTATTTGAGTTTTTTAAAACTTTATTTTAAAGTTTTAAAAAACTTAAATAATAAAACTTATTATTGATTTAATTACTAACTGTTTTATTTAATTATTAACTGATTTATTTAAATTTTAATCCTAAACACAACAGGTAGACAATATCTGGTTTTTTCATTTTTTCTACAGCCAAAACACTTATTGAGTATTTACTTGGATATTCAATTGTTCTTGGCCAACCTTGTAATAAAATGTCTATAATGTTTTGAACATGTTAAGTGCTTAATGCAACCAGTATTCCTTACTAATACGGTACCAAATACTAAAAAGACTCCAACCAATGAACCAAATAACACACAGCCCCCCCAAAAAACAGCAACAGAAACCCCCCTCAAACCAACAATTCTTGTTGGTGTTGTTGGTGTTATCTCAAAATAGTGCTACTTGCTCTTAGCAAGCTTTATTTTTTTTTTTTTTACTAGTTTTTTTGTGGTGCTTTGCTGGGCAGGAATAGAAATAGCGTCTATTTGTGATGGAAGTTCCAGAGACTTTAGGAGGTCTTACATTGTGGATAAAGATATTTATTTCCATTCCACAGACAAGTAAATCAAAGAACATAAAAATAAATTTATTAGCTAAAAGTTGCCAGGCAGGTCAATAATGGATTAAAGGCTCCTGTGTCCTGTACTGAATCCATTATGTGAAATATTTTCCTTAAAAGTGGATCTTTGGTCCATTAAAATCAAAACCAAAAGGAAGTATTAAGTTTTTTAACAGATTTTTTCTGTCTTCAGCTCAAGATGAGTCCATCTGCACAGTGTGTCCTATGTCAAATTGCTTTATTTTGGATGGATGATAATTAGTATGTTTTTCTGTCTTTGGCCTTTCTTCCTTTTGGATCAGTACAGCACTTATTAATTCTAATTAACCTTGCCCTAGGAAGACAAGTGTAATGAGAATCTTGAATAACATTTAGTGATAACAGAAACACAAAAACGAACTTCTGCTTGCTTGCCAGATGGAGTTTTACCACTGTCTTACTGCTCTGACTCACAAAACAAATATGTGATTTTACATCTCCTGGGGTATATATCCAAAAGGGCCGTTGGCGGTAAATATCACAGGAAAAGCACGACTGGAGACATATAGGATTTTGTTTCTTAATATTTAAATGCACTTTAATACAGACAAACAAAATAAACTCCAAAAAGCTCCCTCATAACTGTAGGAAAATAATAAGGTGCAGGTTAGTAGGTTTTTTCTCCTTGTTCTTTTTCCTATCGTATTTCATACAAACCATAGAGTTAAGGTTATATAAAAATGGAGTGTTTCACTATCTGTGAATAATTACTTCATTACAAACACAATGAAATTCTAGGTGTAGTTTCCTTGACTAAGTTTCCAGATGATCAGACTGTGAAATCTCAATCATCCCTACATATATATATATATATGCATGTGTGCATGTATATGCGGACACACTCTTGTACACTTTGGACTGTATGGATATTTGTTTGTCGCTCCAAGCTGCTTCGTCAGCCCACACGCTTTAGGACAGACAGGACTGTTTTGTTTTCCCGGATTAGAATTGTGTCAAACTACACTGAAAGGACCCAGTATTGACAATGAAGTGCTCATATCTGCAATGAGAAATATTGCAACAATAGCATCTCTTTCAGGGGTTGCTTTCGGACCAGGTTGCATTCCTGAGCTATTAATTCATTATAAATGTAGAGGAGCAGATAGACAAAGCTTATCATGTGATTTCCATTTATCATAGAATGATTTGGGTTGGAAGGGACCTTACAGATCATCTTGTTCCAAATGACCTGCCATGGGCAGGGGCAGTTTCCCCTAGACCAGGTTGCTCAAAACCCCATCCAACCCGGTCTTGAACACTACCAGGGATGGGGCAGCCACAGTTCTCTGAGAAACCTGTTGCAGTGCCTTGACACTCTCACAGTGAAGAATTTCTTCCTAATATTTAATCTAAACCTGTCCTCTTTCAGTTTAAAGCCGTTTCCCCCTGCCCTCTCACTACATGCCTGTGTAGAAGTTCCTCCAGCTCTCTCATAGCCTCTTTAGGTACTGGAAGACACAAAAGGGAGGCTGATGCCTCTTTGCCAGCTGATACTTTTGACACATTTCTTTGTTGTGGGGGTCTACTCTGGGTGGATTATCTGCAGAGAGATTGGTCCCACTAACACCATGAAAGTTACAGACATGAACTAAAAAAAACTTTTTGCCTTTGTCTTACTGCACTGCAGTTCAGCTCTGATAAATATTTCTCATTTAAGAAAGGATTGACCTGTTTGAAAAAAAAAAAAGTATAAACAGGGATTTCCTGTTAAAACAGACTTTAATGAAGTGTCCTTATGGCTGCATAAGATGTGATGGAGGCAGTAAACAGGCATCTAGTGCCTTTCCAGATTCCCCATGGTACATGTGGCTTCTGTATGGTCTGGTACAAAATAGGACCTTAGATCTTTGGAGATGAAGCTGTAAATCATAGAGGATACTTCAAGGGATTTAAAATGACAAAGGATGTTTACACTTGAGACATCTGATGGCTCAGTGACACCTGTATGTGGTGTATCTGTGTTGGTTGCAAGGCTTGGCTACCTGCATTGCAGGTAATAATATTACTGCCTACATTTTTACTGAGCTGATCTTGGAGCACATCTCCAAGTGAGGCGATTTTATTATAATAATTTTAAAGGCTGGAAAACCAAGGACACAGTCTCTTTGAAGTCTCATAGCAGAGTCAGAAATAAATTTAAGTACCAGTTCAGTGCTTCCATCACCCTCTGTGTTGCCATGTCCCCTATGACATGGCTTGTGTCTTCAAGGGATCGGCTTGAAAATTCCAGCTCATAAGGATAATAACCCAGCATATTAGTAACTTGGTCATCTCTCTGGTATTTTATGACGCTGCCACATTATTCTAGAGCAATCTATTTAAGTCAGACAGCGTTGTGTGGACCATGACAAGCCTGAGGCTGGCAATCCACAGCAGGACATTATTTTTCTATCTTAGACAGGAAGTGACTAGTAATCACCAAGGGAACTTTTCCTGTCCCTTGCCTATCACTCAGATCAATTATTCACCTTTTCTCTCTTCCCACAAGAAATACCTCTTCAGCAATAAAACAAATATTTTGAAGTTTATCTGAAGAACCAGCAATCTATCTGATTCCAGAGAACCTGCAGAAAAAAATAATTCAGACTGCATCCTCACTTGTGCACTCTTGCACTTGGCTTTGGTAAGAATTCTGAAAACCAAGGATGTAAGAACAAGGCACAGTATTTAATTCGATATGAATGTATCATTTATGTCTGGAGAAAGCCATTTCTAAGAGTTGGAATTTTTGCAAAATAGTTATCAAAGGTATATATTTGTTCTCTTCAATTTTCTTGCGTGATGTTTTGGTTTTGTTTTATGGGAATGAAATGAAATTTCACATAGTGCATTGTATTTGTTGATATGTTTTGAGGGATATAGGACCTTTGCCACAGTTTTTAAATGTTTCTATGCTTACTAACCCACGAAGATTTGCTGTATCTACAGTGCTTTCTTTATATAAATATATACTAGTATTTAAAAATGAATGCCATTTTGAAAAATCTGATTTATGAGCCTTTAAAATTGTAGAGCAAGATCTGTGATCTGCATTCATTGTGCACAACTACAATGACTACAGGTGGTGTAAGACATTGATGAATCAGTCTCATATTTTCTACTACTACAAAATATAGTCAGATGTTCTATATAAACATGAAGAAAAAGCATAATGGAAAAAACTCCTGTAGTTCTATATAACATGCAGTAGAATGAATGTGAAGTCGATACATAGGTCTATTTCTAACTTGGAAGATGTATTTTTACATATTTAAATGAAAATTTGTATCACCAGGGGTTTTTCTAGATTTGTTAAAAATTATGTAAAATGTCAGATGCAGAAAACACAAAGGTATGGAGAAGTACCTAAATGCCTCTTCCTTATAAGGTTTCCAATCATTTACCTTGGCACAGAACTTTTATTTGAGCCTACTTATAAATTTCTACTGCTGTTAAGCACCATACCAAAGGTTTTACAGATTTAGCAACACCTCAGTAGCACTTTCTCTCTCGTTAAATGTTTTACAGTGAAAAGAATTGGGTGAGAATAAGCCACCTCCTCAGGAGTAAGAAAAAGTGAAAGGCAGAAGGGGAAAAGAAAGAAGTCCTGTGTTGAAAAGTGACTTTAATGAGTGTATGACTGACTAGGAAGAGAGTGCTTGATGCTTTTTTGTAATAACATGTGATGAACATCACAAAACTATTTGTGAAAGAATTAAAATTCGCTCTGATGGGCTGGACTTCCATTCTGGTCGGTGGCAGGTGGCGCAGACCTCTGTGGCAGAAAGCCACAGTGCCATAAATATTCAGAAGCTCAGGCATACTTGGGAAAAAGAGATAAAGAATTTTGCGCTTTCTTGAGGGCCTTTATGTAAAAACCATCTATTGTGAAAATAGCATTTCTAATATTACAGGTTTTCTGTTTCTGGAAGGAAAAAGAAAATATAGAAAGCAGTTATAGATGTAAAGTACAGCCAAATTTAAGGGTTTTCCAGTTATAAAGTCAAAGAGTTGCCATGGTCTGTGATGGAATAAAACTGGATCCTGGTGTCATTGTCAATCTTACCAAATCAAAAAAAAAAAACCCTGCATGCCAACAGCTCTATATAATTTTTTGTCTTGAAGCAAATATTCTTCCAAGCAAAGAGTTTTACTCTTGGCCATAGCTGAAACAGAAGTGGAAGTAAATTAATTTTGGTTTTTTCCAAAATGGTTTGAAATACTGGACTGCTACATAATAACTCGTAACTTTGCACCAGCTGTTGGCAGAATCCAGTGCGAAGTGCTTGGTCAATGTTAACTTCCTAATGCAAAGATGACATGTAGATTATAATTTAGATTTCTGATTTCCATTCAAAAAACCTGATAGGCTGCAATTATGTTCTTTCTTTTCAAGTTATGTTGTATTTAGGATAATAGAATAGGAATCATCTCCCTTGGAGCTGCGTATACACAAGGCTGTCACAGGAGAAAATAAGTTATTAGGGAACTAATTCCCACTCCCCTGCCTGGGTTGTGCTGCCCCTCAACGGGATCAAAGGAGAGTGCCAATTGCAAGACATTTACTGTGTCACTTGGATGATTTGGGGGGCTGGTGAAAGCCAAATGTGTCTCTCCTGTCTGGAGATTACCAAGGCTGACTTTGGAGGGACTTGGACCTTTGAGCCTTCAAATGTGAGATAAACCAGAGGGACTTCAAAGGTGGTTTCAAAGTACAGTTTTATGTCTGCAGGTTAAAAAGTTTCCAAAGAATGTTGGAGAAAAATAGTTGTTGCCCCTCTTTCTCTCACCTTCTTTTATAGCAGAGGAATACAGAACTTTTCACACATCTAGCAGTGCAATAATTTCAATTTTGCAGGAACTTTTTTCCTTTTTTCCCCTTGTAGTGACAAATCTATTACTCATCATAGTCATTCCTACTTGGTCACAGACTCCTTTTACTGCTGTTTCAGCTCTAACAAGTCAGCCTACACAAAGGGTTGGTTTTTCCTTCATACATCAGAGGTGATAGAAATTCAGAGAATGAATAATCGGCTTCCACGAAGCAATCTCCTTTAGTCACCTGCATCCCCCTATCCCTGTGCAGGATTCTGACATGCAGCAGGCAGGCACCAAGTTCTGTGGAGAATTGCTCTGAAGGAATCTGCAATTCAATATAAAGAGCTGTAGGAAATGGTGTAATACAACAGCAAGAAGTTTAGAGAGGAATAAGTGTTGGACTGGCAACATAGGTGTGGGGTTTTTTTTCAGAATTAATGATCCCAGGGTGACTATTGAATTGCTGCAGTAAAATAAACTCTAATAGACCCTGTTTTGTTTCCTAAATCCCTTTGATTGAATGATTAAGCCTGTTTTAAAGCAATCTACCACAGGTAGCAAGTCTCGAATATTTTTACTTCTGAGAGTCAGGTAAACATTCTACTTGATCCTACAGGTAAGATGTTTGCCCTTAATAGCAAATTGTACCTCAAGATGGTGCAGAAGTCTCCTTCAGGTGTTAAGGCAAAGGACCTTAGTGGAAACTTGTCATCCATAATCTGGTTGGTTTATGAAGGATAAACTGAACTCGTGACCACAGAAACGAGTGGCAGATCTCCTCTAAGATCTAATGACAATGCACAGCCCTCTGGTGAGAGGTGGTGCTTCAGGCACAATTTCCATGACATTTGCAGTATCCAGTCTGAATTGCTACTGTACAAAAAAGAAGATGATGACAGTCGTGAGTTATCACGTGAAAGTGGTCAATACCAGTACACTTTGCTGCCCACTGTCAAAAGAGGGGCTTGGATGCCCTCTGGAGACCTGATTTTACTCCAGGAGATCAATAGGCTCTCTTTATCTGAAATAAAAGGATATTGCTTGAAAAGTGCCTGAGGCATCGGAGACTTCCAAGAGAGAATGGAAAACACAGTTGTTCCATGTTCAGTGTGTGCAGTTGCTCTCAGGCTATGAAGTACAAAGGGGAAAAAAAATATATCCGGTGTATTCAGTGAGTTCAGCAGGTGTTAGGAAAGGTATTCTGTGAATGTTATTACACTACATCTGGAATCAAATGTACCATAGCTGTGACTTCCAGATCAGAAACTCAAACAACTGCAAACCCTCATCACTCCGCAGTAATGGTTAACAAAGAAAAGAAATCTAGGGTTAGGATTTTTATTAAATTGATATTGATGGTATTATAACGCTATTTGTAACCTAGGCTGCCTCTGGAACACAGCTTTCAGCTCTGTTTATATTATTCCAAAAAAGACTATAGGGAAAATAGAAGGGGTTCAAAGATTGGCAATAAGAATGCTTAGAGAAGTGGAAAAACTACCATATGAAGTAAGATTGAAAAGACAGCAGCAGTTTACTTCAGAATAGAGACGAACAAGATGGGACATGAAAAATAACCGAGTAAAAAAGACTGTGTGTAAAAATGAATTTATATAGAAGATAGTGGAGGTTTCCTCCTTAACTTCTGACATAATATGGGAGGAAGGCAGTATTCAAAGAAATGAAAGACAGCAAATCTAAAATAAAGTGAAAGAATTATTTTTTCAGCCAACAATAAGCTAACAAAAGTCATTGCCACAATATGTTATTGTAGTCAAGAGCTCAGTTGGATTAGAAAAGGAAATAGATGTTTATATAGATTATAACAATGGTTACTAGGGTTTTAAAAATAATCAGGGATCTAGAAATGATATAACTTCTCATGTTTCGGGGCAAAAGACGATAGGAGCGAGGATATTATTTTTTACAGGCGGCACACCTTTTAACTTACACTGTGAGGGTTCTTGAATTTTCCCCTGGAACATGGAGCATCAGAGGCCAGTTGTTGGGAGGCAGGGGGTCAAGGAAGAGTGTCTAGTATTTCCTAAGAACTCTTTCAATGCTTTGTTTCAAAAGGGGATGTTGGAAAATACTTGTTCTGTTGTCTGAACTACTTGTCTGGAATGCTCAAAAATATATTTTATTATTTTATATGCCCAGAGCCAACACATAAGAGTTTTATATATATGCATGTATATACATACGTGTATATATATATATATATGTGTGTGTGTGTGTGTATGTATATATATATGTGTATATATATGTATATATATGTGTGTGTGTGTATATATATATATACACACACACACACACACACACATTTATTTATAAACTATTTGAAACAAATCAGATATGGATATAACAAGAATGTATACCAAAAAGTGTTTGGGATGGGTATCAAATGCATGAGGTCCATCAACAAAACCTGGAAAGCAACATGCTGGAATATGTTTTGGTTTTACTATTCTGCGTCTCATGTGATCTTTGTTCCTTATTCTCTCCTAATGTCATGATGTTTTGATCCTTGTCACAATGTCCTGATAGAAAGAAGCCTGTGTGATCTTTCTGGTTTTACACTACATGTGTTTTTGCAGCTTCAAAGGTTCCAGACTTCCATCAGAGAAGGAAGTTATACATGTGCCACACATGCTCTTTATTTAAAATCAACAATAACAAGAAAAACTCTCCAACAAATACTCCTTACATTAACAAAATAGATTTTTATTCCAAGTTACACAAAAATTTTCTCTACCTAAATCTATGGACTCAGTTATTTGTCCAACTTGGGATACCTTGGTGATCAAGAAGATGAAGTGATTTGAAGGCAAAAGTTAACATGGAGCAGGTTTGTAAAAACCAGTAGCATTTATACTTTAGCTTCCTATGAATGTTATCTTACTGAAGACATATCTGTATAGCTACATATCTGTTATGAGTGAATTTATAATGTTTTAACAACTCAGGACTGGAATTCCCGTAGTTTTCACAGCTATTTTATTTCTCCTGTTGCAGAATATAATCTTATGCAGGAATCTGTGGAGCAATGTATCTTCACTCAAAAAGGGATTCCACGGAGGAATCAAAACTGTGTAGTTCAATGGATTAAATAAATAATCAGTATATGAAAATTACTGAATTTGATAACCCAGATGTTCCCTTAGTATTCTCCTGATTGCTTTATTCCCTTACAAGATTAGAAGCAATGCCCGATTTGCCCCATAATCTTCATAAAGGCTCTCTCCCAGAGGACTGGCTTTTAAGTCAAAATCTCTTTTCTCAAATTCCCTGCTTTGTTTTGGGGGTCTTATGATAACAGTGGAAGCAAACACCTCACTAACTAAAGAAAATCTGCCTTTCATGTTGGCTTTAGAGGCAAGCAGATACATCCCTTCTCAATGCTTATAGACAAGGCCATTATTCACTGTGTCCCTATTGCTACTATGTAATCTTCACTGTTTTAGGACTAATTAGTGTTTTAAATTAAGGTTCTATGTACTTCTTTTAATAGCACTGGTTACTGAGCCACCTATTAGGGAGACTCTTAACCTAGCAGATAAATGGTAAAAATTTCATTAACGCCGTAGCCAGCTAACTGATTTTCATTAACAACAGGAAAAAGGCTGTTTCGCCATTCCAGGTAGTGCATCTCCAATACTAATTTTTTGTCTTAATTAAAATACAGCTCTGTTTACTGCAAAATACTTTAAGTTGTGGGAGAGCTCCCTTCTTCACCATAAAGGCTGTTTTTTCTCGTGTGTTTGCTGAAACCCGGCAGTCACTGGTGCTTGCTTTGACATGAGGCAGCTGGTCTGAAGTTTTTAGGTGTGTTTGGTCATGGGTATATTTCAAATCATAAGATTTTGTTTCTCTGGGAGCCAAGTTGTTAAATTTGTGAAGTTACTGCACCTAAGGACCCTGGTTTCTGATGAGCAGAGCCCCTATTGATATTTCCTCTTAGAATTCCCCAAAAGATGTTATATTCTTATCCTTGTTTGCTCCAGATGGGACAATGAAAGTTTTTAAAGTTAGAAATACGTCAGCCTAAGACCAGTAAAATTAAATTAAAAATAACATTTCCGCATGTAACAGCTTGTGTGATGTATCGAAAGAGGGACATTGTGAGTAAAAACAACCAAACCAACTACCAGAGAGTTATTTATATTTTATGCTATTATTAAGAGTTAAAAGTAATGAGAACAATACAACTTTTATTCTGCTAGTAATCATGCAAAATTTAGTGGCCTGCACTATTTACGTATATGGAGTTTTGATGGAATCAGAAAGACAAACCCCTGGTTCAAGCTCTGAACTAGCCAGGAAAATAGAAATTGCATGTGCTGGTGAGCTGCTTTGTGTGATTCCATCATTTCACATCTCATCAGTGCTCTTTTTCTAACACTGAAGTCTGTTGGTTCACTTTGTTTCTATTCAGTTCATGGTACAGATTTGAGTACTGTTCAGGCATAACAAAGATGTATTCTTATGTTTAATAATTTATAATCTATAATTTTCTAGTCTTTCCGTTTACTAAAATTAACTTCTCACAGCCATTTTTCATGAATTATCATTTTCTGCATGTTGTTTTGAAATTCTGTTGTCAATCTATCTCTGATGGAAAATTATAAATAGTTAGAAAAATGATTGGCAGCATGCTTAAGCATCACCTACCTTCACAACTAATTAAATAGCTTGGTTCTGACCTGCTTTTCCTTTGGTGAGAACAGCAGGGTGGCTTCAGAACGAAAAATAATGAACTTCAAACCATTGCATCTGAGCAGTACAGACAGCTAAAGCCACAATTTGGGACTGAAATTCAATTGTATTATGTCTGTGCATCTTTTCCTGGAATTAAAATTACAAAAAAGAAGACCTAGGTTAAGTCCTACGTTTTGTTATAGTTTCTGGGGGCTTTTGTGTCTTGTTTCAGGGTTCTTTTAAGGAATTCCAGGTCCAAGTGGATTGTGGTTTTGGAACAGCTGTGCCACTAATTTTGAAGGATTAGCAGAAAAGGCAAGGGAAAGCAGCATTTCCCAGTTTAAATTAAAAAATGCAGCTGAACAAAAGGTTCATTAATATTGCCTATAGAGACTACATTATTTAAGAGAATGTTCCTGAAAATAATTCTGCTAATGTACATTAAAAAAAATTATATATTTTGTAGCTTTTTTTTATAAGACTCTAATATTCACCTTTCCTAGTGAACCAGTGAAAATCTGGAGGAACTCCTGGAGCAACCATTATTGCTCACTGGTATGAGGTAGATGGTAAGCACAAAATACATCAGGCTAACAGTTTCTATGTCAAAAGATGGTTTTACTCATTGCATTCCTGCTTTTCGATCAAATAATTTATTCTCCTTGTTTACTGAGAGCACACACTATGCCATCCAGAAGTAATGAATTCAATTCATTTGATGTTAGAATAATTTAGATTTCTTGCAATTTTGTTGCTTGGATCCTGCTTGCTTAAGTGCTCTTTTGAAGCTTAATGGAAACACTTTGCCATTTTAATTACTAATATCTAATCATGTTTTATTCACATGCAGAATTTTCTTCCAGTAAACGCTTCTCTACTTAATAAATAATATAATTAATTTACTAATAAGCAGATCTGGAAATCAAGGGGAGTTTTCTTTCCTTGTTACTTAAAATCCCCTTTCCAGCCCCCATTCCATGTATATTTGTTATTTCTCACCACTGAAATTTGTGCAGTCTTTTTGACTTTTCCAAAGTGCTGCATGTACCAGCAAGATGAGACAAAAGGAAAAATACTGTTGTCAAATATATTTGATATAGCCATTGTTAATGTGTGAGTGAGACTGAGATAGCAAGATTACAAATAAGGTGAAGGAAGGTCATGATATTTCAGTGTTAGTGTCGTGGTAAAGGCCATTATATACTTTTTGTCGGCTGAAATATGAGCTTAGTAAGCATGCATGTCAGTGGGAAAACCAAGTCGCATTTCCCAATTGGTCTAGGATGGATGCAGAAATCCACTCAGAAACCTGAAAATCTCCCTTATTAAAACTTATTCAGCCACTTTGGTAGCAGGAAAAGGATCGTTTGTGTCAAA
The DNA here is from genome assembly GCA_013397565.1 of Ptilonorhynchus violaceus. Lineage (NCBI taxonomy): Eukaryota > Metazoa > Chordata > Aves > Passeriformes > Ptilonorhynchidae > Ptilonorhynchus > Ptilonorhynchus violaceus. The sequence continues at coordinate 545,747 of VZRJ01006789.1, forward strand.
CCAGCATTTTGGGGAGGAAAAAATTGGTTTCATTGGAAAACTCCTATCTCTGGAACTCAATTAAAAATAAATATATTTTACCCTCAAATAAAGTGGATGGTTACATATATTTCACATCTAAAGCGTCCAATAAATACCTAATTAATCCCCGAACAGTTTCTCACTGTAGGTAAAAAATTATCTTCCTTGTTTCACAAGAGGAGAAGCAGGAACAGGGGGATTATACGATTCATTCAAGGTCACGCGCAGCGCCTGTGTCAGAGCCAACAGCGCGAAGCTTTGTTTCGTAATCCGTTATCATCATCACAAGACCAGCTTCTCTTCATCACTACTCAAAGGCTTGAAAAAATATGATGTGGAAAAATCTAATTTTCTTAGCTTTTTTTTTTTCAAATTTCCGTCTGTAAGAAGTTAATGAATTGCTTGGATTATGCGGTTCCATAGATGAGCTTTATAGAGGATTCAGAAGCTGTTTCCAGAGCCCATTGTCAAACAGTGCCTTGAGAGCTGTGTCCTACCATGCCCTACCCAGCATTTCTGATGTGTTCTCCCTGGCCTAGAACTATGGCCATTCCTAATTACTGTGGGTTTGTGATAGCAGGTTTTAAATACTAAAACCCCTTCACTCAGCTTGGACTTTAAAACTGGTTGAGAAATGGAAATTTTACAAACTAGTGTCTCTGAAAAACAGTCCATATTTATGTGTTTAAGTACAGTCTGGCAGAAACAGAGAAAACCCCACATTAGCCACATACCTATAATCCTTAATCCCTTATAGAATTTAAAGTATTAGGTGAAAAATAAGGTTTGATCCTGCCTGTTTCATCTTGTAATGATATCTAGAAATGTTGTTCTGGTTTGGTAGAGTGAAGATGTGTACCCTATATGGCTCTCTGTGACTATTAAAAATGGAAAAAAAAAAATATAAAAAGTTATCTTAAAAATGTATTGCAGGCTTATTTTTATTCTTTATAAGAAATTATTTATTCAATATCCTTTTAGTTCCACTGGATTCAAGTCTTACACAATTGACAACTTTGGAGGCTAATTAAGTTGCAGTCAGGGGCTATTTTAACTTGTCTTAATGTCTCTGATTACATGGAACATATTTGTAGAGTAAAGCGTATTTCTGATTTAAAGGGTGTAATGGAACAAATAGGTATTATATAGTATTCCTCCTCAAGGTAAACTGGAATGGATAATTTAATTTCCAAGGCGACAAATTATCTTATCACGAGCGAACAGGCAATTTCTTCCCTGCAATAAACTAAGTAGGTACAGACAGCTCTAACCAGATGAAATCATTATCCTTTTTAAAGCAGAAGCATTGAATAGAAGTAATTTTCTCAGCCTTAGTTTCGGAATAGAAAGTAGCTCTTGTAAACACTGTATACTGTGGTCTTAGGTAAGAGCAACAAGTTTAACCCTTTCAGTGAGAAAAGAGAATCAGGACTATATTATAAAGATGCTGAAATGAAAAAAAAAAAAAAAAAATTCCATATATATGTATAACAGAATTAAAAATTCAATGCAAGGTAGAAATAGCTAATAAACCAAAGATAAGATATCCATTATGTATTTTGAAAGTTCACAGAGATCAGAGTAATTTGTATGACTTTTAGCAGAAAAGAACACAACTGGTTTTCACATAACTGCAATATATTACTGGGTTGTGTATTTACACTTGAAGTGTAAAAATGCAATTATGTGAATGCCAATTAACTCTCCTCTGGTTCTTTGCAGTTCATTCTGTGTTACAGTAATAATGTGTGTGTACACAGGTTGAGAAGCTGCCCTGTTCTGCTTGCTACTTGGAACAAAAATTGAAACCTTCAAAAGTATGTCAATTTACTTGGGCCAAAACTAAAAATGAAAATAAGGTTTCTACCATTTTGAAAAAAAAATGCCAATTTTTTATGCAATATTAAGTGCCTTTTCCAAGCAAATACAAATTTCATGCCCTTTGGAATTGCTTTGGCCTAGTTTTTTGTAAAAAAGTGGCTCCTAGTTAGAAATTTAATTCAGAAAGAAGTCGGGACAATGTCTACCTGAGGAAACTCGAGCTTTCATCCTTATTTTTAAGAAAATGGTCTGGAAGCTGTTATATCTCCCACTCTTTATCTCTAGCCCTATGAGTGTTGTGTTCCTCTTTTGCACAGTGGTGTAACTTCCACAGGATGGATAAAGGCTGGCTTCATCCTAGGCGTGTCAGTAGGAATGGTATCTTCTGGCATTTGGGAAAATGGGGCAGAAGCTGAGGATGGTTTAAACTGGTGGTTTTTTCTTCGCTTGTACAGAAAAATGGGAAATATCTCCTCATCTTTAGAGAAATTGCTTTTTGGAGTTTTTTTGAATATATTCTTGACTATTTTGCCAATATTGTCTCTTTAGGTGTTGGAGTCATTGCTGTATATCAACTTCCATGGTCTTATCAGCTTACTGGTAGGCATAAAGAGACAAGAAATTATCAGGGTTTCTACCAAGTGCTGCCAGCATTAGGTGCCCAGATTTGTTGTTTTAGACATGAAACTCACCTAAGTGCTTTGTAGATCTGATTTTTCACCTAGCTCAACTTTTTTCCAAGAGAGCTATTTCCTACTAGTGTTGGTTTTTCCTTCCCTCTTTCCAAAAACAAATGAGAAATCAATGGAACAAGTGTCCTGATTCCCTCCTTGGTTTGCTGCTGAGAGATGAGGGATCATCGCCATATTTATGTAAAGTATTCATTCTGAGCAGTATAAACTCCTCAACAAATAGCACTTATTTTAAACTGATCTTTCTGCTTATGAATGTGTTTGTTACTTTTGGTGTTATCAAAACATATTTTCAAAACACTTGGAATTTTCACATGCATTTAATTGTTTATATATCTGTCACCTATTTGAGTAAAACTGTTAAAGGAAAATAAAAAGTAATGTTCTTGGGATTAGGGGCCATGTTGCTTAATGTGCATAAAGTAGCATGATTAGCATAATTACAATATGGAAACAGTAGATATGTGTGAATTAATAATGTTCTCATCTAATTTTTTGTCTTCAAAAGGGCACTTCATCTATTTTTTTTTTTTCCAATATGTTTTCAGGGTGCCAGTAAGATTAAAACAAGAAACACTAACACAAAACCCAGCAATCTGTTCTTATGTAGCCTTCGTATTGTGTCTATAAACCTTGATCACATTGGTCATGTTGAAGGCCACAGACAATGGAACTGATGGTAGATCTTTTACATTTCTGATCCCATTCTGAATCTACACTTTCTCCCTGCAAAATTATTTGAAATTATCTGATGTTAATGACTTCTTGAGAAAAACTCTTTGACTGGGGGCTTGGAAAGAAGGTGGTTTCTCAAAAGGAGTCAGGTATTGTAGCAAGCATAAGAAAACAAAGAAACCATCCCCCAAAGACTTACATTTCAGCTGATAGTTCAGTTCAGAGTTCCACATATGAGCACTCCAGCTAACATGTCCAAGCAGTTCAAAACTATAGTTTTTATAGTGTACCATCTCTGGGTTGTAGCAACCTCCATAAACCTTTCTGCACTTTGAACTGAGTTGTGAGCAGTTGTTGACTTCGTGTTGCCATCTCTGAAAGGTTCTCTGAGTTTGTATGATTGATGTAGCAATGTTTTTCTGAAAGCAGTTTGGGATGCCTTAGACATGAAAGGCTTCTATATAAAGCCTCATTCTGTAGTCTGTTTCTTCCTTCTAACTCAAGCCATTTCCCAAGAGTAACAGGTCTTGTCATTTCCAACTGTAACTTAACATACTCTAAATTTCAGGATTAAATATTAAGAATTTATATTTAATTAGAGAGACCCTATGTTCTGTGGTCTCATGTAGATTGGCAAACACATTCGCTGGAGGAAGTAAAGAAATTGTAAACTTGATAAATTAAATTTGACTTTGGAGGAAGCTTTCTTTTTGACTGAAGATCTTGGTGTTCCCTCCCTATAATTTTGTTTTCTGATTCAAGATGAAAGGTAAACAATTTGTTACAAAGCAATTCTGCCATGTTCTCTAAATACATGATTTTTTTTAAATCTAAAAATCCTTCCATTAGGTTTAGGCTATTACTATGACAGGTGAGACAAATGTGCTACTGTTGGATTATGAAAAGATGGGGAACATCACCAAAATTACATTGGCACCCACTACTTCTGGCAAAAATCAAGTCCAACAGTATATTTGCTTAGGGCTCTACTACTTTCTGTCCTCAGAACTCTAATATGTCCTTAATGTGCATTCATAAAGCACAGGGCTCTCTACAGCTTCTACTACCTTTTTTTTTTTTCCACAACCAAAATTGCATTTCTCTTGTAGATTCATGATGACATTGTTCCAGAAAGATGACATATTGGTTTTGGATAGTGATTTACATAAAAATAAAAAAAAAAAGCTGCAGTGTAAAGCCCAAAGGGTTTTTTTCTGCCTTGTATGCCTCTGAGCAGAAAACTGTGGCATTGACTGATGCAATACTGTGAACATCCTGCATAATTATTTTTTTTTATTTCTTTTACTTTAAAAAAAGAAGTTCATCAGAGCTACAGTTCAGCAGTATCTGTGTGATGCAAAAACACATTGATGAATTGGCACTGCTAATCAAAGAACTAAAGTTTCTTCTATGTAAGTGAAATGTCACATCCTGTCTTTGAACAGCAATAATGTCCTAAAGTTCATGTTTACTGAAATTCTGGTTATGTATTATTCTAATTTGGACTGGGTGAGACTATACTTAACCACTAATACAATAAGAAACAGCGTGGAGTTTGACTTTATAGTGGTTTGGACCAACAGCAATAAATACCAGTATTGATCACTAATGGTGATTATTTTCAGAGTAGGTCTTTGTTTAAGTCATTTATAAGTTATCAGCATTTAATCATTTTGGCTGGAAACCAACATGCTGAAAAATTACACAGATCACTTAGTCAAACCAGCAAGTTGGGAAATTTTGCCTTGTAAAAAATGTAGTTTGCAGGTTATGGAATACCCAAGGTCACTTTTGAAAAAAATTATGATGATTATAAGGCAGAAAAAGAAGTGTCTTTTCAAACATCCAAGTGGCTGACCTTTTGAAATGCTTGTTGTTTGAATGTTTGTTTTAAATCATTTTAAGGGCTGAAAAAGACGATCTTTAAAAACAGTCTGAATGTATTTTTATGAGTTAAATAAGATTATTTTTATTTTGGGTGTAAAACAAGCTGAAAAGATAGGGAAAGAAAGGGTTGACCTGAAAAGCACTTTTTTAAACATTAATAAGGAAAAGCAGTCATTTCTGTTAACAATGAACTATATACGCCTTAAAAAGTTGAATTATTTTGTTGTTATCGTATTGTCAAGGAAAGCTGGGGAAATTAGATGCCATCCTTTCATCTGTCATAGATTCCTTGGGAAATGCTAAACCAGACACATACACAAAGGCTTTTTCCCTGCCTCAAAGACCTGATACCTGTGTGGGAGGATGGCTGAGCCTTCACCACTGCAGCCAGTGTCCAGGAGAACTGGATTAATGACCTCTGGATAACACATGCTGCAAGAAATTATTCTAGTTCACTTATTTTGGGCATCCATAATTAGTATTAGTATTAACATTTTTTACTTTAATCTTTTTGCCCGGCAGCTCCTCATTTTTAAAGTGATTGTAGTGTTTAAAGCTGGTGTCTGAGTTGTCAGGTATCATTCCCAGTGCAACTGCAGCAAGGTCCTAGGCTCTCCAATGCCATGTCCAGCCCAGAGCCTGGAGCTTGGCTTCCTGCCAGGCAGGCTGTCATCAAAATGAGCCACCTCTGGGTTCTCCCTCCCTGCACTTCAGGTTACTTACAAACAAACAAACAGACAAACAAATCCCTTCAGGTCACCCCAGGGTAGGTAAGAAAGGTTCTGGAGCTGATGGCTGCACCCCCAAGCTCTCCAAGAAGATGGGTCCAGCTGTTGAAGTCTCTGAAGAGTCTGTGTGAGTGTAGGATGCACTGCCCAGTTCTTCTGAAACTGAGGCATTATGCAGATACTTTTAAAGGATTGCATTATCTGTTTCTGTATTTTCTTCGTCTCAGCATTTGCCTTGACCATCTTTTGAGAATTCTTTTTTTTCCGGATAGGCAAACTTGCTATAGGACAGGAATTGCTCCATATCATTAATAAAAGTTGTTGGAAGAGCACACATTAATGCTGATGAAGCAGTCAAATGTTACAGAATCAGGATTTTACTGTCCTTATTTCTGTAGTAGTGCAGGATATCACAGTGAGTGCTGAATAGAGAAAAGGAAAATGAAAGGGCTTCTCCTTATGCGTGCACCATCCATGCTCCATGCTGGAGAGGGTTCCCGTAGGAGGACGCAAGTGAAGCCCAAGACTGAAATCCACCTGCGTGTGTTAGTAGAGGGGCGAATATGTTTATGTGCTATTTTAATTCTGATGTTTCCTATCTCATAGCATATTGATTTTTGTTCAACAGTGAAAAGTTTGTGTAGTATATTTGTGTCTGTAATTGCGTTTAGAGTAAGAACTTGCTAATGTGAGGATGGGCGGGGGGCCGCTGGAGGAGACAGGTTGTGCACCTGTAATAGGTATGCAGAGAATCCAATCTGGATAATTATATGTCCACATAATTTAAGATCAATAGTTATCATTTACCCAGTGAGGTTTCAATGAATTTTTAACGAAGGTCATTGACGCTCAGTTTATCAAGTGGATTAGTCATGTTCTCACCAAAAGAGTGAAGATCATAAGTAGTTCTAACACTGCTTAGCAGGACCTTGGGGCTTTGTGTGTTTGCTTTACTTGGTCTGCGTCCTGTGAACAATGCAACTGGAGACTTTTCAGTGAATTTTCTGACATCATATGTCTTGGTGGTCCATATTAATTTGTATTATTCCACTAGTGAAGTTTCACCAAGAGGAACTGAAAGATTTTAATTATTTTGCACCAGATTTTCATCATATTCTGTGTCCATGTAATTACCTCAGATTTACTCCTCTGTAACTGAGATCATAATTTGACCCAATATGTTAATGACTTTAAAGTAATATGAAAAATAATGAAACCATTTAATGACTATTTTCAAATAGGGTCACCTACTAACTCATACACTCAGACAAAAGGGTGTCTGATTTGTTTGAGATAGGTGATGTAGGGAATGTCTGTGGCCAAAAGCCAACTTTAGTATCCCTAAATTCTGTCAGAAAGGATCCTTCATAGAGTGAGAAAATGTGGAAAAGGGGAATAAGCAGATTCTTGTTGACAACAAAGAAATCAAAATTCAAACTGGAATAGTGATTTGGCAGCTGGAATTTATTTCAAGCAGGATAAGGCTGCTGGATCCCACCACTTCGCAGCAAGTGACAGCAATGGGAGAAAGTAGGCAAGATTACCCTGGTGGGTAAAAGGACATTAAATCCATACATTCTTTGGATGTACAGGTGCTGACATACCTGCTATCTCTTCCAGGTATTAAAAATGATCCAGTTCTAGTTGGTAGTCATAACCATCAGTGACAGCAACACAGTTCACAGGCATAATTCTGTAACCTGCCTGGTGCAGAAAAAGACAAAGGCCTTGGACCAGTAATATGCCACTTTCTTCCACCTTCAGAGAGGTGAAATAAGTTTTGAATTCTGGTCCCTACTCTCTGTTTGAGGGAGTTTGTTTCAATAAAACTTCAGTTAATTACATGTGAAGAGAATGAAACTGTGATGTATGTGATTGCCTGTTTCATATTGAACTAACTTGTCACATTCTGGATAAGTGGGACATCAGTAATGAATCTTGAACAAAATAAAAAGGTAGCTACTCGTGTTAGAAACCTGTATATCGAAGTATACTTATTAAGGAGTAAGGTTTTGTGTTCCAAATTTGACTTCAGCTCCAGCCATCTAGTCCTGCTCTTCCCATCAAGGCATTTCAATTCTGCTGTGTCTTGTCAGAGTCACACAGAAAGAAAAGGTTTTCTGAACTGAGAGCTGAATCTGGGATGTTTGTAGCTCCCAATCCAGGCCTTTTCCAAAGACTGTTGGTTCTGCTGCCCTTCTGCTCTCATGTGCCTCCTGATGCCCTAGTGAAAACAGAATTTTGCTATTTTCTTCTACTTATTCACTATTCATCATTTTTGTGTGTGTGTGTTTGTGTGTGTATGTGTTCTGATGTTTTGAATTACATGTAGTATGAGGTCAGAGGTTGGTAGTCCTTCTCAGTAAATAGAATATAGTTTTTCCAGACAAGTTCCTGCTGTTTTTCTCACTTTGCTTCCTTTTACCTTATAGCCATGCACTCTCTCCTAAGGCTCAACAAGAATTGTTACTTTGGATAGCTCAATGAATTAAATAATTTTTTTTCTTTAACACAAATATCATTTAGAACCACATTTGTTGTTTATTGTGTGGTTCCTAGAAGACTGAATTACAAACCTACAAATGTGAGTAGCTGGGTAAGGGAAGTGTTTCGAAGCTGTCCAGCAATTTAAAATCCTGCAATTTAATAGATTGCAAATTAGAGAACTGAATAAAAAAAGAAGCATGTTGATCAATCTTTGCAAAGATTGGTGCTGAATCTTTGCTGCTTTAGTACACCCATGGGATTATTCCACAAGACATCAGTCAGGGTGATCTATTCTCTGAAACAACAGGGCTCATCCCTTAGCCTGAACAATTTAACAAAGTCAAAAAGGGAGTCTGAGGTGGATCACCATTATCCTTACTGGGCTGTTTCCTTCGGCTTGCTTACGTCTCTCATTCCTCTTCTAGTATGTGAGGCTCTGTGATTAAATTACAGGCTAGGGAGTCTGACAATTTGTGTTTTATTCACTGTTCTGCTACAAAGTTGACATTGCAGGATGTATGACTTAGCTCATGGTCATTTTTTCTTATAAATATGTGAACATTGCAATGTTTGCAATTGCATATCTAATTTATGCACATAGACATAGCAGTGACCATACAAGTAAATGAGATATTTGCACATGCAAATAGCTACTTATGCATATAACAGGCCAACAGAAACACACAGTTGTTGTAATTATGCTCATAAAATATATGAATGAATGAACAGGCACGTTATGAAAATCAGACTGCTGGCCGGAAAGATACTATTAATATTGCTATCCATCATGAGGCATGGCTTATTACTATTTGTAATGAGCTTTAAGATTATTAAATGGGAGGTGCTAAAGATCAGCAATTTTTTTTATCTGTGCCTGGAGAGTTAATTTACTTCATAGATTCCCGTGTTTGGATGATCTTGAAGATCTACGAGTTCTTGCTTTGTTCACACTTGCAGAATTTTATGTGACGGGGCTGGAGAACCAGTGCATTGTTCTCCCACAGTCCTCGAAAGGGAAAACAAGAGTGTGGAAACAAAATGCAGTTACTCTTTCAGTGTTTTTAAATCCTGCCCTGAGCCATGCTGTGCTCCAGCAGGCAGGATGTGCCCGGATATGAAGGATATTTGTTTGTTTTGTACCTTCACAGCCATCCCTCAGGTGCTTCGTGTACAGCCTAGTGGGCATGATAAAGTAGCAACAGGGGAGCAAGTGAAGGCAAAAGCAGGTTGTCAGAAAGAGCTCTTTAAAGTCAATGTTCATGTGGCTGAAAAACTGAACATCCTGCTTGGAGTTTGTCTTTCAGGAAAGAACCAAAACCAGAGCACTCTTCCTAAGAAACCACGAGGCACTGCCAGATACTGGGTCTAGCTAATTGCACGTGGGAGACCTGTCCACCCGAAGAGAGTGTTAATGCAGGAGATTTAAACCATCTATGTGCCCAGCTGTGTATTCTAAATAAGTACAATTCATGAGGCAGGACTTCCAGAATATCATTCCTCTCTGAGCCCATGGGCTGCTGTGTCCTACCAGAGAGTGATTGAGAATTGGTTAGGGCTCAGTTGTTTCCATCCGGCTCATTTCTTTCAATAGTTGCAATGGACAGCTAAATATCTCTTTTATCACGTGTTCATTCAGTAATGTCAAATTGCAAACAAATGTAAAAGCAACTATCCAGGAGAAAATAAGGCAGCTGAAACATACATATTTGTTTAACACCGTGAATTTTTAATGATGTATTCTCAATTCTTTCGGATCAGGGTTGTATTTTGGGACAGATGACCTACCGCTACAGTCTATATGGCCTGCCAACTGCTCACACTGGAGGAAGTGGGAAGTTTTTGAGCAGGTCTCTGTATGGAAATGGTGTGACAAGAGGGATGTGTGTTTGGATCTTTTCCTGAGAGAAACTGAGGTTCATCCAGCTTGTGACAACAAGAGCAATTTTTTCCCAGGTACCATAAGACAGATATATCAATAATGGTTTCCTTAATTACTAACGCCAACAGTACTCTGTTTTACACTGAACGATTTGGAAACTTCCAGAAGACATGTCTTTGTTTTGAATTTGTAAGTTTGTAGCTGGAACTCTGTAAGAGGCAATGGTTCACTTTTTTCCTAAGCAGTTTAGTTCAAGAGTAATAAATATAGACTTTCTAAATTAAGAAACAAATATTCGAAAACTGGAAAAGGTATTTTGTCCAGTTTTCTTAAATTCTTCTTTGATGGAAAGCAAACCTGTAAGCTAGTACAACAGGGCTTTACAGGTACAACATCCCCAGGCTCTTCATTCATAGTCCAGAAGTTGACTTTAATGTAGATCCTTTTAGTATTTGACTATTTTTTGGTTCATTTTTGCAAGAAGATGAGTCATACAGACTGCATTTGCCGTAATATAAAGTATTTCAGTTGCATGAAAGTAACTGAATAGAGTATTGTAATAGTCTAATGAATCTTAAACCCCATTATAAGAACATTTGGAAAGTATTGGGGTTTGTCTTTACTTTGATGTCTTGTGGTGGTTTTTTTTTTCCTTTTCCATCATCTGTGAGTGACCCTTTGCTGTCTGCACCATGTAGATGCAGCCTTACTATTTTAATATCACGTATAGAATTCTAATCCAGCTGACAAAATGGGGGATAAGGACACATGCATCCTCATGTTAATTTGAACTGAGACACTAGTAAGAGATCATTATAAATAGCACGAGTGGCAAAAATGTTAAAAAAAAAATTGGTAAAGATCTAGCTGAACCAAGTAATAGGAATATGGCTCCTCAGTTAATCGCCAGAAAACAGCTCTTTCATTTAACTTTGGAATATTCAGATGAATTTTAAATTGTGTATAACTGTATCTCCACAAAATGCATCCTACTCATTGATGCTAATGGGATCATTTAGAAGTCTGAGAATCTTAGCTTTATGTGATAATTTTATAAACTTAGTTTGACTTGGGGTTTGTGCTCACATTAGAAGTTGTACACCTACTAAAAATAAACGTAATCTTGTGATAGAAAATCTTCAGAAACTCAGGAGATTCAGATAAGCTCTGCAATGGCTCTCAACTCATCTGAACTCCAGTGAGTCTTGCTAGGCTGGAAAGCTCTATGAAAATCTGAGAAAGCTAAGGAACTGTCTCTGATAGTGAAAGCGTGGAAAATGGAGGAAAGTTTGTAGTCAGTCCTGCCGCTGACCTAATGAATGACCTTGGGTAAGTGTTCAGATGCTCAGGTTAAATGTGAGTAAAAATTATTTATCCTGTTACCTTTTTCTTTTGCAAACCAATGGAAAACAGCGTTTTCACCAGAGAATTTTCATAAATATACCCCAAACTGCTGTCTTGGTGGTAGGACTGAGAAATTCTGTGCATATTTAATTTTAGGGGTTAGAAATCTCAAACTTGTGTGTGTCATGAGGTTTTACATAGTAGCTCCTCAGTGCTCAAAAGGCCGCTGAGGCTGACTGCCATAATGGTGCTGAGGTCAGCAATAGCAGATTATGAATGATTAGGAGAACCACCATTGTGATATACATATTTATTTAAGTTTTAGTTGCAATTTAATCAAGAATTGAAGAATTGTTAAACAGAAAACAACCAACAAACAGACGCAAAACAAACAAAAAACCCACCATAAGTGGATTTTTGAAACATCATAGTGTAGATTCAATTTAGGATTCACTTTGAGTTTTATGGCTGTGCCTGCAAGTCCTTAGGCTACAAGAACCTTTGTATGTCTCACTTGGATAAAACAGACTGAAATGGAAAAGGAACATAATGTTAGTCTTTGTTTAAAGATCTCTTTGTTGTCATATATGTTTATTGCCATATTTGATAATGAAGAAATTAAGTAGGTAATGCATACTAAATAAGAACTATTTAGTTTTAAGGCCTTCATTTTATTAGGAATCAGAAAAAATTCTGAGTACAAGCAAGAAATAACAGCAGGATACGAATCTGGTAGATATTTAATGACAGGAAGAAATTTCAGAATTATGTCAGCAAAAGTGTGGGTCCTAAACCCACTAACTGTATCCTGTGAAATTCATAAGCAACTCAGTCCTACAGCTCAAGAAAATCTCTAGCACAAATACAAAAGTCTTGTTTATATAATTTCACGAGGTGATGCAATTAAGGTGAAGTGTACTTAGTACAAAGATTACAAATACGCTTCTCTGTGTACATGACACTTTTAAAGGACTGTAACAAGATGGCTAAGTAGCAGACACAGCACCTCTTTGTCTGCATTGCAGCAGTAATTGGCTTAAGAGGCAGACAACGGTAGTGAACATTTGTCTGAGCTCCTTGGAAAATGTCTTCAGTCTTGGCAAATGTATTTGCTCCACAATTCATTTTGTAGGTCTTAAGCACAGTCCCATTTGCCTACCGAACCATCATCTCCTTAAGCAGATTATGGTTTATTGCTCCAAACACCAGCATCTGAAGGGGAAGGAATATTTCCATGACGTCATCCCAGTAGGTAGTGACATTTTGAATGCTTGATGACATTTCCTCTTGTAAATAGACAAGGGAAGTCAGTAGGTGCAGCATTACTTTACCTTTTGTGAAATGTCACTGCGCTGAGGAAAGCGAGAGAACTCCTGTATATTATTTTATTGTTTCTGGGAAACAAGGAAATTACACCAAAAAGTTCATAGTATCCTATGTAATTCTTACACTATTTGCTGGGGTTGCTGTAAAGAAATACCAATGAATTTCAACTGCATGCATTGTTAGTTTTTATAATAAATAGCTCTCTTACTTAAATTCATGCCTTTTTACACTTCTAATGCTCCTGACTTCAGCTTGTAGAAAGAACATCTTTTACAACCTTACCTGTCCTCCCAGATTTACTTTAAAAACCCCATTCTTTTAACACCTAAAAATGTTCCCTTCCTTATCCCTTTTGTTTGCTTTCTAGCCTCTCTGCTGGTGTGTTGATCATTAGAATAATGCTTTTAATTTTGGTCACCTCTCCCTTGTTATCATTTGGGTCTCCTGGCTCTCACCTGCCTTCACTCAGTTTGCACCCTGGTATTCGCCAAGAAGAGTAATGTCACTGGGGTGCTTGGCCTTAGCACTTTTTCCTCTCCTGCAGACATCCTGGGACTTTTGTGATTACAGATCACAGAAAAGGGAGTACGTTTTCTGTGAGTCTAGTCATCCACAAGAGAAAACACGTATGATCAGCAGTGTTACATTTTTCTCTGGAAAGCTGACCCCAAATAGATCTGTGAATCCCACAGAAATTTAAGTCTGATATAAAAACACTTCAGGAATAGTTTGGTGCAGTGTTCTGTGTCTGAAATACTTCCCCTGAATGCCATCTATCTAACCAATCTGAGCTGCAACAAGCTGGTTTTCAGCCAGCTCAACGTTTCTGCCAGTTACTGAGAGCAGTTGGCACCATCTCTGTCTATCTCCTCCGAAAAAGCAGCATAGGAAAAGATATAATCAGTATGTTAATAATAATATTTATAGCCGAGGCTCATTAGATGATCATTCCCAGTAGTTTTCCATCAAATTTGAACTGAACCCACAGACTATTCTGACCTCACAGGACCTTGTGTATTTATTTAAGAAATACTTCACAAATATTGTCTGCTAGGATCAATCTAAACATTAACTGAGGCAGGGGTGAAATATCCTACATGTGCTCTATGAACATCCATTTGGAACGGCTGCACACCGCTGCAGCCAGGCCAGCAGACCCCACCGAGTGAGCTCTCGTGGCTCCTCCAGCACCCTTTCAGTCTCACCGGTGCTCTGTCAGGGTCTCCTAAACCTCCTTCTGCCTTCCTGGGCACCTCATGCTGGTCTGCTGCACAAACTCTCTTGTTTTGAGCTGCTTGATTGCTGTGATTACTGTGATGCTGTTGAGGACCACCAATGAGATGCTCCTGTGCTTCTCAACTCTGGCAGACAAGACTCTATGTCACTGTGATTATTACTTTGAGTTCATATTTTTATTCTTTATTCAAAGGTCTTCTGTGCAGTTAATCAAAGGGACACGTGCACAGTGTCTTGCCTTTCTCTGCCTAATCCATCTCTGTGCCGTCAAGTTTTCTTTCACCAACGGGTTATCTCTGGAGGTTTGTTGCTTGTGCTTGGCAGACCAGCAGAAAGCTCTCCCACTTCTCATCCTGCCCTAATCCTACAACACACAGCAGGGGTCGAGTGTGGTGAATTTGGTAGGCAAGTTGCTGTCTTGGTCATCCCCTTCCCCACTGACTTCAGCAGATACGTTCCTCTGTACCCAAAGGTTACATCCCCATCATTTTAAATTCTGTTTTCTCCATCACTTTTATAAAGTGGTGGTGCCAGTCCATCTGCCCAAAAAATAGACCATGTGCAATGGATGTGGGAGGACCTTGTGGCAAAAAAATAGACCTGTGTGCTATGGATATGGGAGGATCTTTTGGCAAAAGCAGAGCCAAGTCTTTGGCAACCATCTAGTGCCTTATGATTCTTCCTCACGGCAGTTGCATTGTGGAATGCAGAGAAATTTATTAGATTTCTAGATTTGAAGAAATTGTTCAACACCACTCACAGAAGATACAGCGAAGAAATCTCTGGGCTGTAATTTAGTACAGCTTGGAAGCCTCACAAGGATTAGCATAATTTGTCCCCATGATGTTAGAATGGCTGTGCCACCAATATTTAAAACGGCACAAGTCATCTTCCAAAGATGTGATTCTGTGAGTAAAATTTGCACCCACTCCTTTTGAGGGACTGCAAATAGATTCACATGTTCTCCATCATACTTAAGCAAATATTCCTTTTAAAAGAAGCAGGGAGGAAAAAAGTTTCCTCTAAAAAAGGCAGACTAATCTCTTGGAAACTCCTCATTGGAACATTGTAACATTAACTGGCAGTTTCCTCGATCCAGGTAATTTATTCATGAAACTTATGGAGGTTAATCAAAAGTTCATATAATTGTAATAAACAGAATACATAATGGACTAATCATGCAATTCAAGGCATTTTGTAATTTATTTGAAATATCAGATAAAAATAACTAAGAGGTGTGCCAGGAAGCCAGCAAATAATTTGGAAACTGATGAGCGTGGCATACCTGCTGAACTATGAATAGATAATGTAGTGTCTAAAAATATATAGATAAATATAATAAAGTAGAAAGTATTCCACATGCTTTTTTTTTTTTTTTTTAATTTTAGTTTGAAGTCTTTAAGAATCATTTTAAAACTTACCCTGCTACCTCTTGCACTATCTGGTTTCCAGTTTAGCCCTTCAGCAGCACAGCTCAGTGGATGGTAAGGATGCACATGAGGATCTAGGACTGCACCCACCTCACCAGGTACACCCAACTAGCTAAATGGGAATGAAAATCAGCTACACTAGCTGGGACACATACCCAATATATGAACACAAAAGAGACATTCATTTGTATTTGCTTTTTCTTTTCCCAAGGAGGATTTGTTAAAGATTAATAAGGACAGAAGCTATGCTATGAAGAGGTTCAGGGTTCAGAGTAAGGTGGCTTGTGGTTATTTGTTTTTAATGAGAGGGCAGGAAAGAAAAATGTTGTGTGTTGCAAACACACAGACACATGAAGCTTGTATTTTCTCATAAATAGATAGGTAAAATAGATACCTGTAGATATAAAATATCTATAAAATAGAAATGTACATATGTGCGGATGTGTACTGAGGACTGACAGGTGACTGAACACTGACACAGATTACCTGCACAAGCTATGAAGTCTCCACCACTGGTGATATTCAAAAGCCATCTGGAGCTGGTCCTGCTCTGGGCCACCCTGCTTGAACAAGATGCCCTCCAGATGTCTCTTCCAACCTCAGCCATTCTGTGGTGCTGTGAAATTCTCATATTATGATCAAGATAAATGCTTTAGTGGGAGAAATACAGTATTTAAAAATGTCTTATGGGTTTTCCTTATGCCAAAAACTTAATTTTAGACTTGGCTTCTTGTTTATGATTTGATTTTAAACATAAACTCTTAATTCTGCATAAAACTTAGTATGGGTGGGCCCTGAAAATCAAGACATATAATAATTAAGTAATGTGCTATGCTGCATAAGAAATATATTTTCTAAAAACTAAAATGTCTGAAATAAAATGGTCAGTTCTAAAAACAAAACCCCAAGCAAATGGTGTCAGCTACAGAAAGAGTGAGGAGATAGAATCCAATTTCCTGAAAAATCATAATTTTCCCAGGATACAAAGCTGAACAGCCTAATAAGGAGATCATACAAAAAGAAATATTAAACATTTCACAGGAAGGCATTTTTCAGACCTTGGTTCGAAGACTTTCAACTCAACAGTTGCTTTAATCAGTTTAGTCAATTATATGCAGGGGAATCACTTCAAAAGCACAAGAAAATTTCATGTTATGCCTTGTAAGTGATGAATAACTTCTAGACTCTGTTCCCTTCTTAAACCCATACAAAAAAGATGAAAAGATTAGCACTTTTCATAGCACCCTTACTTTCCAAGATTGCTTTGAAAGCAGTGAGCAAAGCACAGTATATTTTAAAACTAAAGAAGCTATTGTGCAGAAATTAATTGATGGCCTTGTTTTGACTGTGTTATAGCAGCAGAAGTAATGAGTATAGACCTTGCTTCAGCGTTTTGCTTTCCAGCACATGGCAGAAAAGCTGGTGAGCTGAATCCTAGCAGGTAGATTCTTTTTTTGGAAGCAGGCAGGCTTTTTGAAGTAAGTGGGTAAGCTCCTCTCTCAGGCAATGTTTATTTTCTTTCTAATAGGCACTTTTACTTTCAGGCAATCAAATCTTTCTCTGCTCTGTACCTGCCTTTCAGGCAGGTAAACTTTTTTCTCCCCCCTATTTCCCCCTGGTAAGCAAACATCATCTAAAAGAAAAGGACAGATTAAAGTTGTTTGCCCATAAAACTCTGCCACCTTCCTATACTAGCAAGTTGCCTTGTGACCTACTTCCTTACCACTGTTTGCTATTGAGCAAGGACAAAACCCAAATGTCATTTCACGACATAATCCACTGTCAAAATTGGCACTAGCCAGCAGGCCTGCTGGTGGTCACTCACAGATAACAACTGTGGAGCAGCCATAGCAAATGAATTTTTTCCACAGAATATGGTAAGCCAGGGCTGAAGAGTATTGGGAAGGAAGGGTGGGAGAACTCATGCTGCCTCTGTCATGTCTCATATATTCTTGAGACTTAAGTTTCCAGTACTTGTCAATGACTTGTCAAGCTGGCATTCTTCAAAAACACAGCATTAATTGGTGTCACATAAACATGCATTCCGCAGTTTTTACAGTACCATTAGTGGGTTTGTTATTACCCTCTTCTCCATTAACAGTATTACTATACATATGCTAGCTATGGAATGTCATGGTCTTAAATGCAATTAAGTTTCTGAGTAGTAACCAATCTCTTGGAACCTCCATATTTAAAAGATTGTAATAGTTAAACTTTAAAGTTTGAAATTCTGAAAATACCATTTCTTTTACAGACTAATATTTGTCTTTTGACTGAGACCATAGTGCACAGGATTATCCTTTGTAGAGTCCTAAGCACATACATTCTTCTTTTATAAAATACATTGTACAGTAACAGTAAATCAAAATCCCGCCAAATACTGTGCCAAGCAAGAAGTCCTTGCAATACCAAAAGCTCTGCAAGCTTCTTTTGTGACACTTCACTCTAAATCATGCCAGAGTAGTATGGAAAGGTACCTGTGTGTTTGGGAACACAGGAAGAAGCCTGTGTTAAGATAATTCCAATTATGTCCATTGAAGGAGTCTAAAAATTAAATGCAAACATCAGTTTTGAAATTTTATATCACTTGATAAAATTCTCGATTCATTAGATTTTTGTATTTTAATGGGAGACAGAAGATAAGGGGGTTTTTAATTCATCAACATTATTTTTTCTGTATTTAAACTACTCTTTAAGCTATTTGTTAGCATTTTTTCCTGAAAGCTCCACTTTCCACAGATTATGTAAATGCTTCTGATTCCATAGGATCAACCAGCAGAATCCTATTTCCAGACAGGACATACATGCCCTCTGTCATCTGCAGACTTTGACAGATGTCACTTAGCATCATGTCTCCATTTTCACACTCACACAAAAAGAGCACAAAACTTAACTTACTTCATGGCTTTCTTGAGTGGCCTTTCCTTTGCAGCTCTGCACGTTGCCATATTAATACATATTAATAATCAGGCATCATGCCTGATTTACCATGCAAGGTGTCTGCAGGACCCCTCCCCGTGCGGGGCGAGTGGGAGAATTGCCAGGCCCGATGGACATGGCTGGGTTTGTGCAGGATGTCATGATGATCATCACTGCAGAGCTGCAGAGGACAGCCAGGCAGCTGTGTAAAGACCCTGGGTAACCTGTTGGTTGTCAGCAACACAGCAGAATATTTTCGCTGTGCCTATGAATGCACGGAAGATGCAGCACATCTGCTGAAGAGTACAGTGCTTGTTTAATTGGCCTCCCCACCCAGTGAGTCTAGCATGTCATATCGGCTCCTATTCAGCGCCCTTAACACAAATCTCAGATGTTGGTTCTGTTTTTTCCTTAGCATTTCATTCTTGTGAGGTAACCGACTATTGCTTTTAGATGTTTGCTGCAATATTTCCTGCGGACGCAACAGGTGAAAACAAACAACCCACCGGCTTTTGCAGATGTTAGATAATGTCTCATGTGGGCCTGGTACCTGGAGATAATTATATCCTTTAGTAGATTTACACTGCCCATTTTATTTCCTGTCACCTGGGGAATAATTATATGCTACCTACCTGCCTTTTCGTACTGTTTTATCAACTATTTCATTTATTTATGTACAATGGAACTGTTGGGACCAGTAACTTTTATTTCTTCCATTTATCAAAATATTTAACTAGCATACATCCAAGGTGAGTAATCATTAAATAATGGTTCAGGGCACTGCTGAGGTTAAACCTAAATCATCATAGTTGTTTCTCCTGCTGCAAATCCCCCAAATCTCCCTTCTGGCAGTGCAAAAACCTTGACAGCTATGGGCTCAGGTCACACCATCTAGTATCAAGGAACTGTCAGATCTTGTTTTCTTTTTGCTATTCTCCTCATTAGTTAAAGCAGATTCTTTGCTGCAACAGGTCTGCCTAGTGCATCCTAGCCCAGTGCATCCTCGGGGGTGTGATCCCAGGATGATCCACCAGAGTGAAAATATCAGCGCTCTGTCACAGTAATCCAACTGTAACATCTTCCTGCATTCACTTACACAGCCTGGCAGTTTTGCAAGTAGCTGTGTTAAAACAGCAGCTCTCAAATTCTCTTTTAGACTCTTTTTCTGTTGGTAATGTACCTTGAGGAATTAGGGCTTTTCCCCAACCCGAATATGCCATAGCATTTCTCTTGATGGATGGCAGATATGCGACAGTATGTTGTTTGTGGATGACTTAAATCAAAGACCCATCCATAATTAACAGGTAAATAGAAAGAATTTCAGCTATAGAAAACAATTTTCATATTGTCTTCATAATCTATTTGTAAAAAACCATGTGGATTTGAACTACAGTGTTTTAGTGTAGTTGCCAGACATTAAAAACCTGGCAATGAGTTCCTGAAATGTGTCATTCTTCCACAGAGAAGAGTGCACACATTTATATTTTTGGGTTTGTTTTATAGAAGATTGAATAGATTTTTGGGATGTAGATAGGTAGATAGATTTTACATACAGAAATATGGATAAAAGAGCACTGCAGCACAAAGTCAAACACAGAGGTGCTAGAAAATATCAGAACTAAAATCTGCTATTCAAAGAATTTTTAAGATGCATCTTAGTTGTGAGGGTGTGAATGCAACATAGGTTTTCCTCTTGGTCCTTGATTCATTCAGAATACTGAGTGGACTGTAGAAAACTGAATAAAATATTTATATATAAAAATTATATAGCAATATATGTATATAGCAGTTGTCCACTAGTCCAGTGTTACTTCACAATTTATCCCAACCCTGCTCTTCTGCATGTGCAAGCCTCTGAGTTGCCCTGGTTGATGCACTGTCAACTAAGACCCAGGCCAAGCTTATTCCAGCTTTCCCTTTCCCTTTTTTTTTCCTAGAGGGCTAGCAATGTGTTCTGGGCATGATTTAGGAGGACTTCAGTGTGTTTGCCCACACTCATCATGGCTGTTACTTTTCCTTTTGATCCTCCTATCACAGTTTGGGTCAGAATAGTCCAAAGACATCACCCATTTTCCTTGTCATAGTTCTCCTGTGATGAAGGGTTCTCAGCATTTTGTGGGTGAGGAAATTAGGCTAGCAACTTTAATAGCAATTAAAACTTCAAAATCAACTAATTTTAGCATTGCAATTTGAAAAAGCCTCTTTTTTCTAGCATTTTTGTTGTTGTTGTTGTTAAGTTTTAGAACACTCGAAGCTGCTAATCATACCTCCTGATGAGCATCTAGGACCAGATAAACACCCTGTTTGTGATCATTATGAAAAGATGATTGAATAAAGTGAGAATTCATGGAAAAATGTGGGACTGTGCCTGCAAACCACCATCTCTCTGCCTGCAGTGCACTTAAACACGTTAGGGTACACATAGGCTGCTATAAACACTACAGTTCGGCTGCAGAGCTAACCTTGGCTTTGTGTCCTCACCACCCAAAAAGCGGAGGGAAATAATGACTGAAAATCTCACTCCTAAAACATTCCCCAGGTATGAGGACCTACTTGGAGCATGTCCAGAGAAGGGCAATGGTACTGATGAAAAGTCTGGAGCACAAGTCCTTATGAAGAGCAGCTGAGGGTGTTAGGGTTGCCTGGAGAAAAAGAGGCTAAGGAGAGACCTTATCACTCTCTACAACCACTTGAAAGGTTGTGGCAACGTGGGGGATTAATATTAGGAATGGATTGTTTACTGAAAGGGAGGTCAGACATTGGAACAAGCTGTCCAGGGAAGTGGTAGAGTCACCATCCCTGGAAGTGTTCAAAAACCAATTAAATGTGGTGCCTAGAGACACAGTTTAGTGGTAAGCAGGTAAATGTTACTTTAATGGTTGGACTTGATGAACTTGGAGGTCTTTTCCAATTATAATGGTTCTGTGATTCCACATTCTGAATACAGTGATGGAGCCTGGTTTTAGTCGATTTTTCCTCATTGTTTGTCATGTGAGATTCATTGAACAACGCATTATGACAACCCTGAGGCAACAGATAAAGAACCAAAGTGTTACACACTATGTTGAACAGGTTCTGTTTTTTGTTGAGCAGAATTGATGTTCAGAGCAAGAAAATCTTAGTCTATGATTCCCACTGTAGCATGGAGCAGGTAATACGCACTAGCACTACATCTTTAAAAATACGTTTAATATGGTTTTGTTTCTGAAATCACTGAAAATAGTTCTGATGATAGCCACACAGTTACATATAAGACAAGAATATTGAAAAAAGTGGGATTAGAAATGTCTACTAGAAAGTAAATGAATGTTACTAGAACACCTCAAAATTTAAACAGTATTAAAAAAAAAAATCATAGAATATTTTTTCAAAAATGTTGCTTTCCAATAATTTATAGTAGAAAGCAATTACAATAGTCTGTTTTCACCCCAGTAACAGCCAACTTGTATACTTATTTTTCCTATTATTCAATAAATTGTACAAATAATGTTATTGTTTCAATTTAAAGTATCTGAGGTGGGATTCATGTCCTCAGGTTTTAAGCTGTCTGCAGCGATCCCGTTAGAGCAGACAGGCAGAACTAAGCAGTTCCATGACATGATTCATCTTACACTGAGGAAGTAGGTCAGATTAAACACCTCCTCAAAGTGACTACAGCCCTCCCTTAGCTGCACAGAGTTCAGCAAAAGTGTAGACATCCTCTCTATGGTCCTCCCAAGTCAGTTAGATAAACCCTACTCTCAGTGTTGGTACAAGTGTGGAGTTTTGGGATACTTTTTTCTTTTTTTTTTCATTTAAATTGCTGTTTACTGCATCTAAATAATACACAACTGGGAAGAAGAATTGCAGGAAGATATTATGTAGGATATCAAAGTGGCCTCAAATATCCTTTTGTATAAACAACAGCACTACATTAAGTTGCTTTTGATCACAGCATGATATATATGAAGAAATTAAAAAATCCAAGCACTTCTCTATTTGGGGAAAAGAGGGAAAGATGAAGGAAAAAGAGAAAAGCTGCATAACCAGGGCTTAATTTTAATATTTTTCAGAATCTGTACTAATCCATAGATGCAGGTGGGATGGAAAATTCCCATAAAAATCCAAAGATGTCCACAAATGTTCAAAGATTAAAATAGGCTGGCAAATTGGTGATCCATTCAGCATTTGTGTACAGTCACCATATTTGATATATGAAGTAACACCATCAGTGGCAAATCAAACCTGCCTTGTCAACGAAATGAAAGTAAGGTTAGTAAGGTTAGCCCCTTCTACTGTGATTGAAATTGTGGACTGTTTCAGACTAACTTATTTTGAGAAATTATCATTGAAAGAAGAAACACAACAGCTTTTAAAATTGCTTTCTGGCTAATAATCTCAAAGATCAGTGATTTTCAAGCTAACATACTCCAGATTTTGTAACATAATTTTCAGGATTTCAAATGAGGTCATTCAAGAGGAAAACAAAACCAAAACCAAACACAAATACACAAACAAAAATCAAGGCAAAAATCCAAAATATTGTTCCCCTCCCCCACCCCCCAATCCTTTCTGAGAAAAATGAGGACTTTTTCTGTTACTGTTGGCTCCCCAGCACTTCTGATTCAAACCAACCTCTACTTTCAGCCATAAATTAAATATACAACTTAGGCTAACTCTTCAGCAACACTTTCACAATAAAAAAAAAGGGATTTTTTATTTAAAATCATAAGTATTTGCATACACTTGCTTATATTATCAAGTATTTCTTGTAGAGTCGTTTTAGGGACATACTCACCTTCATCATAGGTAATAGAAAGGACAGTTAGATCGATGAAAGTTTTCCATCTAAACAGTTCATTCCTTGTCCTCCTAACCAAGGTGGCTACATCACACAATCATACATCTGGTGAACGTAACTTTTCTCAGAAAGACGAGCAATCTGCCCACAGGGTCCCTTCTAGTACCACCGCTTAAAACCCACAGGATTTTTCTTTCAAAGCTTAGCACTTTATAGAGGGACTACAATGAAATCAGTCATTTTTAATGATAAGAAAGGTAACTGTAAATTTGCATTTGAATTCTGCATCTGTCCTGCAATGTTGGATTCAAAATGCTTGTGGTAGGTAAGTCCAAGAATTTCTTGTTAACATAGTTGAAGTAATGAGTTCAATAACTTTTAATGCAGAAAAAGTATAATCATGCAGTTAGGATTTTTAGATGCATGTTTCTCAGTTTCTAGCCTCTTTCCTGCTGCTATGATCCCCCTTCTTCAGCTCCCTGGAACCCAAGGCCAGGGGTTTCATGCTGGTGCTGTCAGTGAGCATATCCTGGTGAGTTGGCATGTGGAGTCCTTTACAAAGAGGAATATTTGGTTATGTCAACATCTTCTTCTTCTTCCCTCCAGAATCCATTCAGGGTCATTTTAATATTTGCTAATGTACTTTTACACCTTCCTCTGTCAGTAGCTCCATGTAACTTTTGAATTTACTACATATAGTGCCTTTTGTTTGATACTAGGTCTTCATTCTCTTTGTTGCCCCTAAAACCAGATTTGTCCAGCTCAGGTCTGCATTTCTTTAACAAACCATGGATGAGTTGTTTATGGATTTGAGGCCTCTATGCTTGTGCCCCATCTCCATCCCCCCTTATGGTCTGTTTCATGCTATATTGCAGGGCTGTGTGGTTACAGCAGTATATTACTTTATTTACTGCTAAAATTTTTTTTGTCGCTGTTAAAATGTTATTTTAAAATTAATTTTATCATAGAATAATATCTGAGATGCTATAAAATATTAATTTTATAATAATTAATGTGTCTTAATGTGTTGATCACTTAGTTTTGTCAAAACAGACATGATCAAAGTAACCTTTTGTTTGGAGGTAGTTTCACATTTTAGTTAAGAATCTGGGCATGTAAATTTAGACTTACAGTTAAACACCCAAATGAAAGTAGCATGATCTTCAGAGTCCAAATACAGGCTGTTCCTGTGATACCCTATCTTAATGTCTTAGATGACTCTGGGCTTATTTTGTGTCATGACCAATAACTCTGTTCCCAATTGTGGGTCCTGACTTGCCCATTAATGATAGCATTCCTGTCCAGAGGTTATGCAAGTCTCAAAGTAATTGCTTCTGCAATTACTCTTGGGCTATTCTGAAAGATTGAGCCTGGTTTTCCAAGGGGAAAAATCAAGTGATTTTGAAGTGGGCAGTGGATTCAGGGCTGAACATGAACAACTACTGCAGCTAATTAATGACAATTATTTTCTTTTGATGGTTTTAGGAGGATTTTATATTAAGAACCAGTGGAAAACTACATATATATACTGGGAAACAAAACCCCATGGTAGTTACCAATGTAATGGAGCAGATATTTGCACTTTTTCAACCCCCTGTAATTTGGAAAGGCGACACATATTTTACAAAATCATTTACATTTTCCTGCTGACTTACATGTGTATCCATGGATCATTTAGCCTGTTTGCTGTAGATGGACAAACACTGTCCTGTAATTCCAACAGGTTGTCTCAAGCACTGCGTAACCTTCTCTGTGCATAAGGACGTGATGATGACCCAGCTGTAGAAATTGTCTGTCTCACCCTTTCTGTGTCAAGAGACTTTTGACAGGAACATAATATTCCCTTCAAAATCAGTTTGTTCCTTCGCCTTTTTTTCAAATATTCCATTTATTTGATTCTCCTTCTTCCAAACAGTCTTCAGCCCCGCAGACTGATTAGATCCTAATTCTTTTGGCATGCTGTCAACTTGTCCTAGTCAGAATAACTATTAGGCCTTTGCTTTTGCTACTCCTCTGCAATTTTGTTTCCTTTTCTGTGCTTCACGTCTTTTCTTTGTGATTTTCACCTATTTTGCCTGAAGCTGTCTTCTGACAATATGCTACCACCTCTCTCTGTGAATTTGTTCTTCGCCTGCCCAAGTAATTTATTTATGTGTTAGCTTCCTCTTCACCATTATCCAGGCTGTTTGACTTTCTCTGTATTGCTTTTCAGAGTGCCTCCAATCCCTAGTATGTTATTAACAATTTGGAACAGAAGGGCTTTTGAAGCTTTTAATGCAGCAACTTAATCATGCTGATGGGGTGTTTTTAAATGACTGAAACTCCTCGTGTGCACGCACTGAGAGAACACCTTGCACGTGCCCCTAACAGCCATGGAAAACAACACAGATTTCAGTAAGAGTTAGTTTTTTCCCTTGGCAGTTAAATGGCATATTTAGATTACATGCCAAATTGAATAAAGATCAGTCCTTAGAACATTGTGTTCTACTATATTTTCATTATATGTATTGGGGGACACAAACACACACACACAAAACAAATTACAAAAAAACACCCATAAGACACTCTGTTCAATTGAAACAGCCCTTCAAAGCCTGGCATTTGGATGTGACAGAAATTTCATCCCATGTTTTGTTCCTTAACTCCAGAAATAAATGGGGTATCATATGCAATTCAGGATAGGGTTTCTGTTCCTTTTCATTAGTTCTTCTGTAGAGAGAAAGGGTGATGAAGGCAGACAGTAGAAATTCAACTGCAGAAAGATCAAAACAACCTATCTTTATTCCCCCTGCACCTCACAGAAAGCTGAAATGCCAACATGCTGGATGGAATTGCTCACTCTGACATATGTGATATGTTGATGGCATTCTAATTATGATTTCCTAGAAAACTAGTGATCACTGAATTTCTTAGACTTTTTGTAACTATAATTTCTAGTTACTAGCTGTCACCTGTGCTTTGGTTTTTGTTTTGTTTTGCATTTGTTTAAAAAAAAAATAATTGGAGGGGGGTTAGTCTGATTTCATGTGTTCTACTTTTCTACTCAAAACCATCTGAGTATCCACACATGGGACCATAAATTTGAACAATATTGGTAATCTTGGTAAGGAAAATGAGCAAAAAGTAATTTTATCTTTCTGTATTTTGTTTTTCCTCTGTGGAATGGGTCTGTAGAGACACGGAAGGCTTGACCATGTGGTGGGTGGTGACCCAAAGCTGTAGACCATGTCTCCAAACTCCTAGAAAGCAACAACCTGGACCAGACAGGAAATCTTTCCTGCAGCTTTGTGAAAAACATTTTTATAAATCTTGTGTGAAAATATTTCCGACATATTGATTTTACCGATCAGGTTGTGAAAGATTATGTCCATGATTGTTGTATAAAAGGATGAGAGCAACGTGTATCTCTCTCCGTCTCCCTTTCACGGATCTCTGTAACAATCTGAAGAGCAGGAACAGCAGCCAAGTGCCCCAACTTTCATCTTGGAGCCTCCAGGGAGCCTTGGCCATTCGTCTTGAATATAGACTTCCCTAAAATCAATTATATATTTGTCACCTCCAGGCTGGGCCCTAAAATACTTTCTGCAGAGTTTACTGCATGGTGAACCTTAAATTAGAACTCTATAAACTTAATTTGCTTCCAGTGCTTCATTTGCTTCCAAGTGTAAGTCTTGATATTGATTTTAACTTATACTTAACTTTTATGGTGGTAGTCATGCGTACTTAAGAGGCAGCTACTTCTTTCCTGCTACGAAACCTGACCTGAGTATTGGATTTTGGCTGTTGGAAACAGGCAGATTCCTTTCTCTGGAAGACATGTAAAGTATTAACCTAGTAAAAACTGTATTTAAAAGCTCCCAAGACATTCTGCATAGCCTGTCTTCTGATGTTTATATAGTGGAACTGGAAGACATCTGTAGAATGGCAGCCGTTACTGGTCTGAACTAACATTTATTTATTTATTCATTTTTCAAACTTAGATTTTACTGTTGAGAAGTGTATTTTAAAATGTCTTCTCCTGTATACACATGTATTTTGCAACACACAGTAGACATCAGGAAAAATGCAGCACTGTGTTCCTATTCCTGCTCAGTTATGATGCTCCTCCTGATGACAGTGTGAAGAGAACAATTGCAATGACTCTTTAATGACTGTCATCTACGGGCTTTAACTTTTCTGGAATATTTTGGACGTTTCGTCGTATTGCAAGTGCTTATGTTTTGGTTTTCCTCCTAATTTTTTTTTCTCTGAAATTTAGTGCTAACATTACGCAGATGTGTTTTGATTTTGATCAGATCTTTTAAAGTTACTTTGTACGGAGCTGACTCCATTCGATGACTATTTGTGCAATGGTCTTTCTTCAAACTAAAATTTAATTTTCTATTTTTAGAATGGAGACCACTGTGTGACCTTTAGATGCCATCTGGTGTCGAGCTTTAGCTCCGGCAGAGGAGTGTGGTGCATGATAGGTGAATTTCTGGATCACAGGAGAGGAATCAGTAACCCCTGATGTGGTAGAATGCATGGATGTGGTAAACATGTGCTATCCTCATGCAGGGTAAGAGCAGTCATTCTTGATTCAGTCCCAGGTACATGCTACCTCTAAAGAAATGCTAGCTTTTATTGTGAACTTTCTTTGGGTTTTCTGAGACGTATGACTCCCACCAGAACAGCCAGACCTGCAAATTTCCCAGTAGCTGAATTTTTAAATGATGTATGTACTTCAGAAGAAATTATTACCAAGTGGTGAATATTTTACAGTTTTCATTTATTTTCATCGTAGATAGTGTTAGACCTATTGTTGTCTAACACAGATTGGCTTAAAATGTCATAAGGAACCTGAACGCAGAAAGAGACTGAGATACAGTTGTGATTTATGATTTAAAGATTATTAAATAAATCAGTAGTGAGATTTTCATGACAAAATAAGTGAAAACTGTTTCCACTAAAGAAAACAGATATTGAAGAAATGTGGGTAAATACAGAAATTTTGATAATTTCTGTATGGTAATGTATGGTAAATATTATAATCTCCCAGTTTGGAGAATAATAACCAAAACATTAAAGTTAATATATTTTTCTGTAGAATGTTGTGAAATTGTTGTAGCCATAAATTATCAACAGAGTAATTTCATCCTTCCTTCGAAGGCAGTTCTCAAATCAGACAACTTTCAGGCCGCAAGGAAAAATGGGGAGGGAAGGCCAGAAAACTTCCCTCCTTCGCTGTCTAATATTATCAATGAAAATTGTATATTCCTCAGGCATTTTTTTAATTACTGTAAGTCAGCTTTTCTTGTTTTGTTAAAAAATTTTCAGCTACTGGAGTAGTTGTTGATTTCTCGAAGGCAGGAAGATTTCCAGCTGCATAATGCCTTCTCCTTTCCAGAAACTCGTAGGGGCTACGAAGGAGAGCCCCCATCCAGTGCAGTGACCTTTCCTAATTTGTGCTGCAACTGATAAGATTTTTGGCATGTGGCTGAATGAAGCATAGTAAGTAGAAATGAAAAGCATATTCAATACTTAATAACGTTAAGACAGCCAATACTTCATTAGAAAAAATATCCAGCTCTAACAAGAAGAATCAAGCTATTATAGGAAAAGCAGCAGAGAGAAAATGTAATTAAAGCTCTATAACAGCTTCTCTTCTGACATTGTTTTCAGTTTTCTGCTACTTTGACGTTTTCTATCTTTATTCTCTTCTTGAAATTACTTTTTTTTATTATGGTAAGCATTAAATAGTGATAAGGAATTGAAATTTCCTAGTAAAATGAATGAATAGGGTAATGGTAAAAAAAAAATGAAGTAATAAGAAAGCACAAGAGTACATAAAATCCTGTAACGTTGTTTTGCATAATGCTGGGATGTTTTTCTCTTGCTTATAACACCTTTGTGTTTAAAATGTTCATGTGACCATTGGTTCACCCCTTTCCAAATGACTGGACTGGTCTTTCTGTTGTTGCTAATCAGCCCCATTCAGTGTTGTTAATCCAGTTTTTACTGCCACAAGTGCTATCTTTAGAAAATATATATTATGCATAGATTAGACAACCGAACTGCTAACTCTGTTCTGCAGTAGCAACATCTGTGTTGCCACCTACCCAGCAGACACAGACTTTTAAAAATGGGATTTCTCTGTGAAGTGGTATGCTGAGATTCTTATCCAGGCAATAAAGTAAAGCAAGTAAATTCTGCAAAGCAAGAGTCCTGAAGCACACTAAAGCAATTTTATTTTTTTATTTGCCTCTCATAAACTAATCAAGAAATAGTTGGAATACTGCAAACCATTACGTGTGGGATAAATGGTTCATAAATCAAGATAACCCTTTGTGTTATTTTCAGGTAAAATTTATTCAAATCTTGCCTGAAAAATTATGATTCCGCCATTTCAGAGACAGCACTTGCCAAAACATCAGCTGAAGCAGGAAGCTGCATCTCGGTGTAAGCGGAGCTGCTGGATGCCTGGGCGACTCCCGAATTAAAGCAAGCTGTAAGTGATAATTTCAGTCCATGGGTGGATTTCTTCTGCTACATCTGAGTCATGTAGCTAGTGAGAATGGCTGATAGGAGAGCCATGGCTGATAGGGGAGCTCGAGGATTTCTGATTTGCTGTTTGCAGTCTAGTGTGAGAGGCAAGATGGAGGGCTAGCACCACCGATTTTCTTATACAGTTCATCTTACCTACCTGACCTTTAGATTATATTTCTTAAAATCAGATTTTGTATTACTTCTGTATCACCCAAACCTGTCTTGAGTCTTGGTTAGTGCTTGCCAATAACTTATTTACCATTGGACATAAATATGTTTCTGGACGTAAATTGGACGTAAAATTAGGTATTGGACGTAAAATGTTTCTGAAACACCTTCAATAAAGTAAAGGACAACATTACTAGAGCCTTCATATCTAGGCACAGTTATTATTTGTTTATTTGTGCTGTTACAGCATAAGTATGGGATTTGTTATGAGCAGTTACATACATTAGAACTCCTCACGTAAATTATAGGATGGAGAACTACGTAGCTGCAAATG
Source organism: Ptilonorhynchus violaceus (assembly GCA_013397565.1). Classification (NCBI taxonomy): domain Eukaryota; kingdom Metazoa; phylum Chordata; class Aves; order Passeriformes; family Ptilonorhynchidae; genus Ptilonorhynchus; species Ptilonorhynchus violaceus. The sequence continues at coordinate 575,999 of VZRJ01006789.1, forward strand.
GAAATGCTGGAAACCCCCTCGATTCTCACAGTCCAATGCAACAGGTAAGCATTAGAGGAAATACAGAATTGCTGGTGAATACAACACAAAGGACACAGTAGGATTTAATTATGGAAAAAAATTATGTAAAGTGTATGCAATAAGCAGAGGATTAGAGAGGGACATAGTAGACTAGACCTCAGCTACAGCAACAGTTCTACAAAGGAGACACTCCACTGAGATCTGTTGAGAAGATGGTTTTGAATCACCTGGTGACACAAGACCTAATAGTTAAGATCAATGTAAACTTAAGGTTTAAGGCAGTCGTGTACAAAGCATGCCATTGTTGAAAAGCAAGGAAAATGTGATTATGCTTGTGACTATGCTTAAGAGCAGTATAAGGCATTGTTTAAATTAGGTATTAAAAACTCATGTTAAAGAGAATAAATCTGAGGAACAGAAATAATATTACACATCTCCCAAAAATATAATTTTACTCATTCATAACACTTGGTTTAAAAACAAAATCCAAACTCTTTGTTCCTTAACATGATAACTTGGCTAAAAAGGTAGTTATTAATAAAATATTCGTAAGGATAATAATAAAATATTTCGTAAGGAAATTCCTCCCCTCCTTTACAGAATTACATTTAAGTGGTTTTACATGATTCATTTACTAATACTATTTGTTAGGGAAGGTGGTGAAAGCAAAGGTTGTATAAACAATTTGCTCTTGATCATTTTTGATGTTGAAGTACTTCTCTAAGAGCCATTTAAATCTGCCAGCTCTGTGTGTTCCTCCATTTGCTCATTTTTCAGAAGTATGAGTGGATAATGAAACTACATAATGAAAAAAAAAAATCCACAGCGTTAACAGTTAGAAATGCTTATTGCAAATGCAAATAGGAAACATGTTGTCCAATTGATTTATTGTTACAAATATATGCAATGGAAAGCATAAGTGTTTCTAGTATATAAATTACCTTCTTCCTGTGAGGCTTTCTGCTGTGGCACTACCCCTGATATATCACCAAGCATTCGAGCCACCAGCCCTGCTCAAGTCCATTAGAAATTCCACTTCATATAATGCATTTCACTATTACAGCAAAAGTCTTTACTCCCAAGAGTGAGCACTGTAATACATTTTTATTATGTAATTGTCCACAGCCTGGAGAGCACCTGTTAGCTAAATCTGATTTAGCACATTGCTGCTACCACTGGTAAAATATAGCACTGTGTAGTAAAGTAGTTATGAAGCGAAGTAAGAAGTTGATTTGCGTTTGTGTATGTGGGTGTGAGATTTAACAATAGTACACTTTAACGATATCCTTTCCATCTATTGAAAATCTCATTCTGTATGCAGCAAGGCCACAAAGACACACTTTTGATTTGCATGCAGTTTACAACACAAAACTTTCAATGGAAAGGAAATATTAGAATCACATCACTTAGCAATGAGTGCACATAGATGCATACTAATACTATTGCTGTCAAAGTGCATTCAGCACTTGGATTGTTATTATATCTAGTGCCTTTTAAGAAACCTCCACTGTGAAAGTTTTACTAGTAAATATTACTAAAGATTACTATGTATAGCTGGAATAATTGCATTTGCTACTTCATAACATATCCACTGTGTAATTACGGATGTAACTTCATAACAGAGTCTAATGGCTTTTTATATCATCCAAGATCCATTCTGTTAAGTTCCTCTAAATTGTCATGCTTCAATGAAAAATTTAACATCATTCATTTTGAGTTGTCACATATTTAAGACATATGAGCAGATGTCATTTGAGTGCAGAGATGTCAGAATAATTATTAGAAGGCTGGAATATTACTTTTTTTGAACAGGAAAATGTTTCTGCTGGGGAATCCTTCAAACAACATATCAGACAGAGCTCTTTCAGGACAGAATATAGGGTTCCTGTTCATGTGTTTTCACAGGTAAAAAAATAGTTACTCTATCACACAGCTTGTGTTTATGTAAAGACATGTTAACAAACACCAAGCAACCCCTGATTATGCAGTTAAAAGAAAAAAAACAAACAAACAAAAAGAGAGACAGTTTTCTGTCATAGTTTTGGCAAGCTCCTAAATAAAGAGAATTAAGTTTATATATTTGAAAACTCAAATTACCATTTTTTTCTAAGTCTGTTGATCTTTACGACCTTGTTTGTGCTAAATATGGGACTATCTGCAAGGGACGGCATAATTTTATACTCTATGGGCTTAAATTAAATGCCAGAGAGCTTCAAAAGCCATTTTAATTGCTAAAATGAAAAGATGACACACATCAAAGAATCTTTCTTTTTTTCACGTCGATGCCTACATAGCTTTTTTAGTATCCATTTAGAGCTGTTACTTAGACTTCATCCTTATTATGGCATCCCTCTATTGTCTTATTTTCTAAAGACTGCAACATCACAGTTCCAGGAGGAAAGAGAAATTGAGAAGAAATTGGCTTTGAATCACAGCAATATCTGGGTTTACATGATGCTTTTTCGTTCCTGCTTTTCTCCCTTTGCTTCTAAGGATGTATATTCCTTGGACTGGAAACCCGGTGGTGCTTTCTGCTCAAGCCCTCAGTCTAACCCAGGATGTACCCAAAAATGGAGCACGTTCAGGCACTCACCTCATGCACAGCGTCAGTGGATCCCAGCCGTGGTATCCCAGGTACCTTGTTTAGCAACAGCCTGCAAATGGGAATTTGTGAAAACTTAATCAAATGGCAGACTTAATAACCTCTACCTCTCAGAGCTCTCCTGTTAACAGGGAAAATAAAAAACCTTGTCTCTGAATTCCCAGGGCACCACAGCTACAAGAGAGATCCTTCTGGAAGAGATGAAGTAATGCCCAAAGCCTTTATGAATGTCAACAATACCAACTATTCTTTGGAAAGCTTTTCAGCATCCTTCCAAATTTAGGATTATAATTTGTTTGTGTATGTGTGTATACGCATAAATAAAAACACATTTTCAAAAGAGCTATATATTACTGCTAGGAATGTAATTATGAAGATTCAAATGGTATTTAGGACCAAGGGAAGGACAGACTTCTTGTCACCCACAGTTCCCACCAGTTATAAGTGGTGTGATTAGCTACTCCTCCAAAAATTCTGTGTTTTGTTAAACTTCATTACTCCTTTAGTTTATGTGGTCCTTTTTGGCTTTTATTGTGACTAAAGCAGCGCTGGTAGTAAGGATTGTTTTAGCTATGGCACTTGCACAGCATCAAGGTCTTGTGTTCTTCATGCTGCCCCTGCCAGCAAGTACCTGAGGGTGCACAAGAAGCTGGGAAGGGATACAGCCAGGACAGTTGACCCCAGAGAGAAATTAAGAACTGCCAAAAACCAAACTAGCAAATCAGTAGGTAGCATACCGGGAAAGAGGAACTAAAGCCTTTGTATAGAGAAGGAGGTTGAAAATAATTTGTGTACTGGCTGAAGCCAACATAAAATGTTTCCAGTAGGAAAGTAATCCTGGTGATTTGTTAAAATAGTTAATGGAAAATGGTTAATTGAAAAACAGTATGGCAACTATATTCAGCACAAATCTGAACTGTATTCAAAGGTCTAGACAACTATAACATAAAAATATAGATATTATAACAAGAATTTTTAATAAAAATAATTAATTTCTCTATTTACAGAAAGGAGAAAGCATAGTCTAGCCAGCTGAAGGTTTTTAAGCTTGACCTCTAGAGCATGCAGTTTTACAGCTCTTTACAGTAAAGTGAGATAAAATTCTCCATCTGTTTATGAAATGACACTTCTCTTTAATGGTGGCTGGTTTACCAAGTGCTGTAGATGTCACTTATTCTGACTTGTTCTGACTTATTCTGACCTCAACAAAGTTTCTAATTTGTGAACTTCATGGTAAATTATTAGTTAACCTGGAGAAAAAGGTTGTTATGGCAATACCTTTATTATGGGTAAAAAATTAGAGACAGCATTAGCTTTTGTTGAAAGGGAAATTAGAGAAGCAGTGAGAGAAATTAATATCATTAATTATATTCTTCCAGGAACAGCCTTAGGACTTATCTATAAAAAAACCCCCAAACTATCAATAATTATCTGCACAAAAGACAATGCCATTCTCCAGTTACATGTATGATGAATACATTGTGAGATATCTTCTTAATCTACTCAAGGATTTGGAAGGATTTAATTTGTTGTTTATTTAATTGGTGACTTCTAGTATTTTTGTCTTAAAGTTCAGAAAATTTAAGAGAAGAAACAAGGAAACTATGAGTGGCTTAACTGTGGAACAATCAATCCTTCCTTAGAACCTCTCAGATCTCTGGCATAAGACTTAGTGATTAAATTTATATTAAAAATATTTCTTCATACATTTGGAAATGTATAATGAGGTAATTCCATGTGTCACTATTAATAATTTACTGTTCTATGTGGACTTACAACCTAGATATTTAAAACCTGAATGAGATTAATATACTTGGAGTGGTGTGAAGCTTTAATGTTTGAACATTTGTACACAGTGGATTGGACAGCTGGTAACAGATATAAAGAAAGTGTTGGATGATGTATCCAGAGGAATGCGCAGTACTACTGCAGGAACACAGGCCATCGCCCTTTTCAGTACGAGATCATTCACAATATGGGGCAAAAATTATTTTCCATCTGAAAACAGCGGAGTGGGTGAGTATTTTGATTGTTTCCCATTTACATTCAGCATGTGTTTAGTGTAAGCTTGGCGTTTTCATTCTTTAAGCAGATGTTGCAAAGTAAATATTAAGGCAAGTTTTCACACCACGTATTGTAAATTCCATTCTGATGGGAGAAGAGTGAGTTATGTTTACAAAATAACAAGTATCAAAATTATTTATCTTAATTATGTCTATTCCTATAATTGCCAGTGTTACGGATACATTCACAGTCTGCACACAAAAAAATGGGTGGAAAAAATATATGATAAGTATATTAATGAACTGATGAAAAAGAGAAGATGTAACAATATCAAGGGAGCAGGCAGAGATATCTTCAGGTGTCAGGCTAGCTCAACACGTGGTGAACTGACTAATTGAAGGCCAACAGATTTTAGCATGTTACTGTGAATGAAGCACAAAGCTGAGCTGAAAAATGCATCTTCTCTCTCTCTCCTTCCCTCAAAAAAGGAAAAAGGAAAAAAAAGTAACCATGAGTGGAAGAAGAATCTGTGGAGGAGACTGAAGTGATGGATGTCAGAGAGTGAGTAGAGTAATAGTGGGAAAACAAGTTTGTCCCTGAGAGGCCAGGTGGAAGTTGAAGGATACTGTACCCAACAGCACTAAACCACCTTGCCAGCAGCAATGCATGTAACATCTGCATGAGATTTAATTTTGGGTGCAAATTTTCCACAAAACCCTTGCTTTCCATTTCATGTCTAATTAACAAGTGTTGGAGATTCACTTTCAAAAATAAAGAATAACAAGTGAAGAGGATACTTCTGCCAGGTGCCTTTTTGTGGTGACAAGGGTTCAGATGATTAACTTTTGCATTGGATTTTGCTTTTTCATACACAGAGTTTCTCAATCCAGTCTGCCAGTTTTTCAATATCAAGAACTTGCAATCTTTATGGTATTAATGTGTCTAATGTCCAAAGTGTCAGGAAGACAACGCACAGGATATTTAACCACAGAAAATTCCTCACTGTCTTAGCTTTCCTGGCCAGGTGAATTGAGGAAAATAAAAAATTATGTGCATTCAATGTGGAGGAGGCAGAGTGCCTCTTCCTGCAGATGTTCAGCTGGCATGCTTAGGATGAGGAGAGCTTTTGATGAAGAAAACATTGAATTTTCAGTTCTCTATTCTTCAAAGCTGAACTGTGGCTTCGTATGACAGTACTGTACAGGATATAGTGCAGATTCACATTCACACAAGAAAAGCACTCAGAAAAAGACTCCTAAGTGCCTTTTGGGTGTACCTCAGGCTGGCAGTGACATTGTGTGCCCTCCCCAAACAAACCATGGCCTTTCCCCTTCTCCACTGATTCGCTCCTGGGAAAAAACTTGTTATGAAATGCCTTTGTGAAGGTGTATAAAGAGGGCTGTTTCTTGTTCTCTCTCCACCTGTTTGAGCACAGATACCTTGAAACCCAGGCAAAAACACATGTGGAAGGATTCTATTTGCTTTTGCTCTCCTGTATCAAAGATAACTGATTTACTGACATTAGGGAGGAAAATTATTCACAATGTTTTAAAAGGAAAGGATGAATAACCTGTCCAGCCCCACAGTGCTGGCTGACAGGATTCAGCCCAACCCCACTGTGCTGCCTGATAATGCTTGTTAACACAGACTTATACCTTAAAAAAACCCCAAAGTATGAGCCTATGTGATATGTAAGCACTGTTTGAAGTAATCCTTGAACACAAGCTGTGTTTGCATGAACAATAAAAGATTTTCATCATCAGGATGATGACACTTTATTGTCAATTATGTATCTTTCTGCTTAGCTGCATTCCTGCTGAATTTTGTTTTAACACAGAAATGAGCTATAATCAATAACTTGTCAAATTATTCCTAATGGACTAGGAAAATCTTAGCCAAAGGATTTTGACATTACTCTCTGAATAAATTATCTGAAATACATATTTCTATTATTTGACCAGCTCTCTAGATTATTAAATAATGTTCAGTGAATAATTTATTCAACATTTTTCCTGTCAATCTCTGAATAATTTACTCATGAATACATTATTTTTATTATTCAGCCAAGTATATTTCCAGCCTCTGTGGCAATGCCTTTGTTGTGTGAAAGCATGGAGATCTCTGGAAGGGGAGATAAACTTTTAACTAGCATAACTTAACTTCTTTGTATTAAGCATTTTTATATACCCTAGTGCATAATTAAATGAATCCATTTTCATCTCTCTCTCTCTTAATATAATGAGTAGTTTTCTGCAAGCCTTTAACTCAATGATCCCTACTATTTTTATTGAAAACCTTGCACTGTAGCTATCTTGCCTCTGCTTGTTTTTTTCAAGTCCCCAACAACATTCAGAAAACTTTGGTTACTTTAATTTGTGTGCTGAAGTTATATAATGAGGTAAATATTTACATTACTTGCCTTTTTCTGTTAACCCAGGTATTTTGAACATAATATCTACATAAATACATACTGAATAAACACAGGTCTGTGACATACAAACACAAATGAAAAAGCAATGAGCTGTTAAAAATGCAGTCCTGACAGAGGAAGAGAAGCGAGAGGATTGCAAGGAAAGACTGAAGAGGCAGGACAATTAAAGGTGTGTTGTGGAATATCTGTATCTATTTACCAGATAGAAAAATGTTCCAGTCATCTACACTGGAGCAATGATGAAGTGAAATGGCTTGAATATGAACAATCCTGCCCCCTCCTACAGCATCCTGGGAATGGGAACATGAGGTGAAATTGGGGAGCTCACGACTGCAGTACAGTGACACCTATTCCTCTGCCCTCCTGAGCCTGAGTGGGAAGCTAAGACCTGCTTTGGTTACTCTGCAGCTCAAACAGTGTTTTATTATTTCACTATGTAGCCATTTGGGATGGAAAGTAATTTTGAATATGTGATTCATGGCTCTCAAGAATGTGTGGCATGGATAGCTACAGCTAGTAAAGGCAAACTGGAGGACAGGGGTAGTATCTGAAACCAAAATCTAGATGCTCTGTCAGTTCCATCTTAGCAATTAGTTTGAAAATCATCTGGTCCAGAGACCAGAGCCAGCACAGATTGTGGTACCATGGACTTGAGTAGGATGAGCAATATGTCTTTATTTCTAGCAGTAAGTTCTAGTTAGCTTGAAACTGTTTCCACCAGTCAATACATGATGCATAGAGAGGCATAGAAGGAATTTAAGCCGTGAATTCCACCTCATTCCCACATTTAGGAAGGCAGGTGTCAGATTTAACTTGCAAACTGCCAAAGACCAGAAGTTTGGCTAACTGCCAAAGGCAATTCCTGGAATTATCTATCCTAATTGGTACTTACGCTTCTGACAGCAAAGATCCTTGACTTTCAGGCATGCTAAGAAGCAGCCCGCTTTGAATATGTGCATGCCTAAAACCAGAATTTTAATGGCATCTGGGGGCTTTCAGGGTCACATTTGCAGCTCTGAACAGTATTTACCACCTTGTTATTGGAAGGGTAATATTGCCTCCATGTCTCTTGCAGACTAAAGAACCAAGGACTGACACAACAAGTATGATCCCTATCTGGATTTTAGGAGTTAAAGTCCAAAACTGAAGGTGACTGGAGCAAAACCTGCAGTTGCTGCTGTGTGTTTGAAACCTGATGGCAGGTCTGTATTTTCTTTTAACATGAAAGGAAGGTGCCATCGCCACTGCTTGGCTTAGTTTGAGGGATATGTCCAAGTAAAGGCCTGGGGATCTAGGCTTGTTTTACCAAGTTTGAACCTTTCTACTTGCTGTTAGAGGGGTTGGTGAACCATGGTGTACGGGCTGCCCTGTCCAGGGAAAGAAGAAGCAGGAAGTGTATTTTAGAGAAATGAGGGAGGCTGTCACCGTTATTTCCATTTTAATTTACTGGCAGGCTAATACAAACTGGATAAAAATTCAGGAATCAAGAACTGCTGCAGAACAGACTAAAAGTTCAACAGGGTGTGGGGGAGGGTAGCCATAGGCTCTGAGAACAGGCAAAGCACCCTGATCTGTGCTATGGAGGGAACATAAATTGTGGAAAACAAGGCTGGGGATGCATGACAGAGTGCAGCAAAGATGCTGATGCTAGAACTAGCCTCAGGAAAATGAAGCAAAAACTAAAGACAAGCCCTGTTGTTGTGGTTTTTCAAAAAAGATGGAACCATGGGACCATTCATGGTTCATGGAACCTTTATTAGCCTATGTGTCATACAGAAAGGAACTGATTTCCTTTAAAGTTCCTATGATATGTATGTGATTCCATAGAGTGTTTCTTTCTTTCTTTCACCCACCCTCTGTTGTATTGTTTGGGGAGTTTTTCCCCTTTTCTTTGACTGCATCCTAACTTTTGTCATACTGTAATACTTAGTTTTTGTTTCTGCTTTGATTTGTTTTAATTCTTAATGCCCCAAAGGTCATAAGGTCTATTTATTTGATTATTCATGGAACCACTGGATAGAGAATCTGCACACTCTTTAGTTCCAACCTCTTGCAAGTTAAAAACTAGGAACTGTTGTAAAGTCCAGTGAACTCAGTACCTCCTGCTTCTATAAGGTTATCTATAGCCTCAGCTATGGGAAAGGAATAAAGGAATTTTACCTAGTTGGAAAAAAGGAACTGTTCCAGAATGAAGTAAAGAAATAATTTATTTTATTTTATTTTGTGTATTTTATTTTATTTTATTTTCCCTAGTGGCCAGTTTTTCAGAGTGGCCTCTCTGAATTACGGTAAAAACAAATAAAATCAATATTCTACTTCCTACTATTATTGCTCATTTTCTAGCTACTATGACTTTGTTCATCTTCCTTATAAGGAAAACTATAAAAGCTAATCTTAATACTGGATTTTACAATGTTTACTGAGCTGCTTTTTAAAAATTTTCTGAGCTTGTAAAAGTATAATTATTGTATCCTAATAATTATAACAGACGACATTTCTCTTCCTCTTCACAGTGTTTGATCTAAACTGAAAATTTCTGATCTTCTTGTCAAAGACAGAGCTGTTTTCTTGGGAATATTTTGAACTTTGATGAAAGTTTTATGACACTTCCAACAAAACATGCTGCTCGTTAAAGTTTTATAGCGAGAGAGCTCTATCTGCATTGTTTTGAAATTGTAAATATCACATAATTGTCATCAATGAGTAGCTGATGAAATACCTGTTCCCAGAAGCTTGTATCTGCAGACGGGAGTTTGGTCACAGATGAATAGATGCTTTTGCAGTCCCAGGGTTCCAAGACAAGGTTCTTTTCATTCTGTCATGGTGATGGTCCCAAGAGTCAAACCATGATGAATCTGATGATTTATTTATAGCATTTTGCAAGGCGTTTGCGGAGGAAACAAATTTTGTAGTCTTTAAAAATCTTATTCACTCTTTCTCTTTGTCCCACGAGGTGCCAGGAGATTAGTGTCCCATTAGTTTCCCTCATCCAGTTTTTATGAGTCGAAACTTACACATCTGTCTTTGGATAGTAATGGATAGTATGGTTCCTCAGTGATACGAACATTAACTGCAGCACTGTTTTATTGTAGGACATCTAGCTCACACAACTGCAGTTGACACAAATGCTAATTCTCCTTAATATTTAAGCCCCGGGGAGTCTCTAAAACAAACAGACAAGATGACTGTAAATGTGTATATATATATTTTAATATTTAAAAAACTTACTTGGCACATCAGTTTCAAATCACTTGGCATTTATTGTAGCTTTTCTGATAATTGTGGAGAGAAAATACCCTCCTCAATGAAACATTATTCCTTTCAGAAGCACTTGGGTAATTTGACTCCCAGACAGCACAAGGTTTTATCTCATCATTATGAAGACTACATGAAGATATAAAGAAGTTACTAAGACAAATTGGGTTTTTTTTAAAGAGACAGCCTAATTAAAATTAGAACATTATTATTTAATATTATCTAATTACAGCAGATAACATTTTTCTTCCCTTCTTAGCTGCATGAAGAATACCTGCCTGTTTCCCTTCTAGCTCCAGGGGATGTGCACACACTCCAAGGAAGCAGCTCATCGCTCTCAAGGGCTACATACACCATGCAAAGCCCAAAGCAGCAAGCCAGGTGAGTGAAAGGGAAGCTAGAATATTTTGCCTCAGATGGGATGTACACCTCACAAGTGGTGTTTTTCCTGAATCACCTCCTGAGGGTGTGCTTTTTGTCTTTATTGACAGCGTAGGGAAACCGGGGAAATGGTGTCTGAGTTAAGTTGACTGTCTAGAGTTGGGTGGTGTGAATACCTCTTGCACTCGTAACAGTAGAACATAGGTGTTCATTTAAATTGTAGTGCTGGCAGCGCTACAAAACAATGATAATCACAATATAATTATAATCCACATCATGGGAAAGTTATGTATACAAAAGTGTCGGAATGAGGATAAACTTGAGAAAGACAGATTTAAGAAAATGAGGGAGCTCATAGAAAATGCCCCAAGGAAAAGTAAACTCCTTGGATATGGCATTTCTTCTACTTAAGGAAACAATAATAGTGTCTCAGGAGGTGTTGTGTTGCTGAACAAAATGAGAATAGGAAAAACTTGCATAGCTAAATAACAAATTTCAAACAATTTAACCAAGGAGAGATCCTTCAAATATCTGACTCATTGTAGCCAATAGACAGGAAAATAAACAACAATAGGATTTGTGAGGAATGCAAGATCAAAACATATTTTCAGAGTAACTAATGAAATGCATAAAAACAAACAAAGCCTATCTTTAAATACTGATATTAAAATAGATACATTAGAATTGATGGATATAACCCTATTTTGCTACTAAAAGCAAAATATTATCAGAGATTGTCAGAAAAAAATTAAACAAAATTGGAGTTCAGGGAGGATAGATTCTAGGCATAAAGTTGCTGTGACTGATCTCAGTTACAAAATGTCTGAAGACCTAGAACTTTAAATGACTATGACAAATTTGAGAAATGCTCTGAAGCAAGCCAACCAGACAGAAGACACTTCCTACAAATTTATATATATATATATTTATATATGTGTGTATATATATATATACACATCCTTGTGCAGTAGTAATTGACTTCAGACGTGCATGACAGGCAAAACAGGGTGGGTGAATATTCAAGAAGACGATAGATCACAAGGCATGAGGGGTGGGCTAGTGAAGGCATCGAGGTGAACCAAGCCTAGGGAAGGCAATTCTAATTTAAAAGAGCTCTTTTTGGCAATTAGAGAGAGTAACATGAAGGAGAACAGTCTCAATGTAAAGCAACATACACGAGATAAGAAGATTACAGAACGACTTCTAGACTTCCACACTGGCTCAGCTCAGTTAGCTTGTTGCTTCTGCAGAAACCTAAGAAATAACTCCTCTGAAAACAGCTTCAGGAAAAAAATCAAATTATATTTGAATGCATAAAGGCAGAATGGAAGAAAATATTGAGGAAAACATTATAACGTCTGTTTGTAAATGAGTGGTGAAGGTTTATTTGAGTTATAATGCTCATCTCTCTAAATATTGAAAATTATTTGAGTCACTGAAACATTCTCTTTTATGAAAAGAGTTTGAAAAAAACTGATAGTGCTATTTCAGAGAAGAAATAAACAGTGCAGTTGGCAGAAAGGTAGCTTAGAATTCATTTGCTTATTTAAGTATTTAAATACTGAATTAGAATTGAAATATCTATATTATAAATATTTTTGCAGTAAATACTGTAAAACTCATTTTAGAAACACAAATGTGTTTCCAAATTGAAAAATGCCCCTAGGAGTTGATAGCTTTGCTTGTAATGGCTGTAACTTAAATAAGGAAACTCTTCCCTGTTCTTTTCCTTAATTTTGGTACGCCAGAAGCATCCACTTACTAACAAAAATCTGAAACCTCTAAGTACTGAAAAATTCTTGCAACTCCAATACCACAGCCCCCGATAGGAGCATTTTATATTTAGTAAAATTGAGGCCACAGAAATATGAGAGACAGAATTTTTTTAACCTTAGGGTACAAGACATAAAACTTTAAATGAATGTCACATAAGAGTCTGCTTGAATCATGTTTACCTTCTGGGTGGGTGATCTAGGCATTGCTATTGGTAATTATTATAGATGCTTCCCTCTAATGAAGCACAAGGTTAAAAACAGGTAAGTATATTAAAATCTAAGGGTGCAGTGCAACATCATCCAAGGACTGCAATACCTAACTATTCCTGTATTTTTAAATGAATTATCTCTCCAGCGTAGCCCTGTTGTGATAGAGGCACAAGCACCGTTGTTGATGGGCTTGGCCTTGTCTGTCTTGGGGCTGGCTGGCACTGGCTCTATCAGACATAGGCAAGGCTTCTGGCAGTTTCTCACAGAAGCCACCCCTCTGGCACCCCTCCAGGTACAAAATTCTTACCATGCAAACCCCATACAGCATATACAGACACATATATTTTATAACACAATTATTTGACACTTGTAGTGTCAAATAAGAAAAATGAAAAAAAAGAAAAAAAAAGATCCTGAGCTGTATTGATAAATTTAAATGTTTTATTTCCACGTCCTTTCTTTCATTATCTTTTTCTCTAAGGCATACTAGGAGCAATCTTTTATTCTTTCCATGCCCACAAGTCCCATCAATGGGAGTTGGGGCTGGTTTGCTAATTCAGGTGCAGCCTTGCTGCCAGCAATGTTGTGCCGCGGGCTTAGGAAGGCTTTTCCCCTCAGTCTGAAGGGCTTATTGAAAAAAGAAATGAGGAGCTACTCAACTCCTCCATCTCGCTGCTGTAATTAAAATAATATGACGTTTCAGAAAGCCAGGTTGGAGTGCTATGAACTATGTTTGCTTGCCAAATGAAGCTATAATAAACACTATCTGCTTTGTTCCCAAGGCCTGACACAGCCTTTGTATTCAGTCTCAGCGACCTTTTCCGAGCTCCTAATGATCTCAGGTAAATGACTCTCTCACGTTGCATTATTCTGTATCTGCTGCTTTCTGCATGAGTGACTAAAACATGAGGATGTAAAAATACTACTATAAAGAGTATACCCTTCTATAAATATTACACAATGGATGTGTCCCAAATGAGGAAAAAAAAGTCAGCTTCATAAAAATGCAGAAAGTAGAGGATGAAATACTACGTTACAGCCTCTCAGCCTAGAACATGAAGTTTATAGACATCTGCTATGTAGCTTACATGGATCAGCTGCCAACATATATAGAAAATAGTCATGGATGAAGTCATAACTTGACTCAGTGAAACTTGGTCAGTAATGCTGCAATACTTCCAAAGCATTCTCTGTAGGAAATCCACACACAAGGGAGATGTGGGATGAAGTGGTGATATAAAATGAAATCTGACACTCAAAAACTGCTCCAGTCTACATTTAGGCATCAAAATATTGATTTTCAGAAATGCTGAGCATCAGCATTTATGACTAAATAGAAATAACATTGTGAAATACAACTGAAATCAAAACAGCAAAAAGCTCTCAAGTTTAGATACACACAACGTCAGAAATACAAAGAACTCCGTTCTCTGAGGCATAAAGGAAGAAACAAAGCAGGGACAGATGTTCAACCTCTGTTTGAAAGGATGGCATCCACTATAACTGGTGTACTTTCCTACCTGTGTGTAATGCTCAGTGTCTTGCAAGATACCCAGTTGTAGTCCATATGACCCTCTTTTTATCCTGCACACTTTTATATATAAAAAGCATATGTAAGACACTTTACATTCTACTTCACCATAGAAACGAGGTCTATTATCATTTCAGTGTGGCGAAACAGAAGTTGGTACTCAGACAATTTTTAATGCAATTCGAAGTGAAGAAAACTTGTGGTTGTTTCCTTGGGACTAAGTTGTACAGAAATCAGCTTACAGTTTCACTGTTTAAAATTACTTCAAGTGAATTTCTGAAGGAAACTTGAGCTAGGATTTTATTTGAAACAATTAAGTCTTTTATTTCTTGGAAGGGTAACAATGGCTAAATCACTTCATTCCCCTTCCCCCTTCTTTTTTTCCCCCAGCAATGTGATTTGTGTGAATGACTTCAGACCAAAAGTGCTCACAGATTTGGGATCACTCACTTCTCTGCTGAGAGTTTAGAATTGCCAGATTCCTACAAACGCAGAGCCCATGCTGAGGGATATATCATGAAGAATGTGACTAAAGTAAACATGTTTTTGTTTGTACCTCTTGAAATGAATTTCTCTTTTGATATCAGGACTTCTTGTCGCTGCTCTCTGCTGGGTGCTTAATGTGCTGAAAAGATATTTAATATTGGTGAGTTTAAAACTAGCTGGCTTATGACAGATTCATAGATGTTAGAATTTCAGTTGTAATTAATGGTAGTTTCAAATAATTTGACTTGAATGTGCATGTGTATATAGTATAGAACCCTGATTTTGAATGTAGATCGGACTGGTTAGTGTATTACACCCACCTGATTGTGGTGAAATGGCCAAAACTCTGGCTGTGCTACAACAGGCACAGCTCCCACTTGAAACCTGTGCCTAATTTCCCTTTCAGCTGCAGCCAGAAGATAAGGGTTAGGCATGATACATGCCCCAAACCCATCTGATTATAAAGTCAGAGTATGATCAGAAGACGGAGCCAGCCTTTGGGAGCAATGAATTGTCCAGTAACATAGTTTTTGTCTCTGTGGACCCTCCATATCTGCTTGTGTAAAGATATTTCTGGGCATAGTTGCTACTGTCAGTGAACATTTGAGCCTTTTTTAAAAGATAACATCATTTCATACAAAACCTGCACCTCTTGCTGAGAAAATCACGAGCCAGTGAATACTTGAAATTAAAACCACCAGTGCTATCAGGTTATGTGCAGGGGTGTTTTTTTCTTGGAAATTCTCACTTTTCTGCTGTTGAGAAGGAGACCACTGAGCTAGAAGTTCTTTCAGAGGGGCCCAGGAGAGTAGTTTTAAATGTCATGATCTTGCACCAAAAAGATTGTGATCAGAGCATGGTATCCAAGACTGAAAATTCAGACATGCATTTCTTTATCACTTTTGGTGTTCTGAGTTTTCCTGTGAAATTGGCTGCTAAAGTCTTTCAGGAGTCACAGTCAAAAAGAAATGTCTGTACAGTTAAGTCTGTGAATGTTACCTGAAAAAAAAATTGGAAGGTTAAAAGAAGGATGTAACTTTTTTTTTAATTATAATGTTACTTCAAGCAAAGGCATAAATGTTTCAGAAAATGGAATGGTTCACAATTTCCAAGGATCTGTAATTCTGCTTATCATCATCTTAACCTTAAATTGCAAGTGACCGTCAGTCTGAACCGCATTATTCACATTAATCCTTCTTCCTGATTTTAAAATTGGGATAATCTAATGAGGGAACAAGAGTACACCAGAAGCTGCATATGCAATCTTATAACTAAGACAGTTCTTGTTTTAAAATCTGATCATTAAATATTTCAGCAGTTTTTGCCCTGACCATTAAAAAGAACTTTTGAGAGAGTTCAAATAAAATGCTGTTCTAGAAATTAGTTCATTGTCAGAAGAAAAAGAGTAGTTGATGTGTTGTACAATAATATGTTCCAGACTTCGTTAAAATTAGCCTGTGGTTCTTTGAGTGCTTTCTGGTATGCTGTATATGTACATATATAGACCTCAGCCTCAGAGATGAGGATGATCAGCAGAATACAATACTGGCTGCTCTTGCACAAGTAGTAAATATCTTTCCTTTCACAGAATAATCTTGTAACTTAGTGCTTGACTGCGTCACAGCAGTTTAAAAGCAGTATAGGTGGACTCAGTATGAAAGTACCATCTGTATTCTTGGGAGAATATTATTGTGATGTATTTATTATTATTTTCATAACCACAGTCATCTATATTCTTCAGCAAATTTGCATCCTGACAAATTTGGACCTAATTATCAGTTTGCCTCCATGACTCATAATATGGATCGTATTTGCTACATAACACAGCTTTAATGACTGAAGATAATAAATCAGAAAATTTATGGGTCTAGCAAACTCGTATTTTGTCTTTCTGTATTCTTCTGATTACTGTTGATCAATTTCTGACTATTTCTGTATATCCTGTATATCCAAAATCACTCAACTGTCAATGCATTCAATGGGAAAGACATTTGCCCTTAGCTGTAAAAGGAAATTGTGTTTCATAGGGTGGTGAGGGGCAGACAGTAAGGTTTAAGCTTGTTGCTGTGCAAACTGTAGTGGTTTCAAACAGGGGAAAGACACAGCCCTGGGAAAAAAATGTCTGGGAAGGCTTCATAGAAAGAAACTTTCTATGAAGACTTCATAGAAAGAAACTCTTTCTGCCATATCTCTGAAAACAGAACCCAGATTAAAGCTGCACAGGTGCAGGACCAGGTAGAAGACAGAGAGCAGTGCAAAATATTGGGGAAGGTGGATAAACTTCTTGTGGTATCTGAAAAGATACATGATATATTAATTGGTTTGATTGCAGTGGAATTAAATGAGATTTCTATTTTGAGTTATTCTCTTGCATTAGACAGTATTGAGAGTGATTTACAGATCTCAATGAGTTAAGCATGAAGCTGAGAAAGATCATTTGCACATCATTTACACAGGCACATTTTTTTAAAGCCAAGGAAACTATGGCTTTCTCCTCAGTGAGCTATCCAGTTAAAAAGCTAAAACAAGCTAAAATAAAATCATGGGCTCCAAAACCTGATGTTACTGAGAAAAGCAGTAACCCTTGAGGAAAGATTTAGGAAACTTGGAATTTTAGATACTTGTTTGACAGCAGTTCTCAATTTTTTACCACCTGAAATCAAGTAGCCATATCGCTGCCACCTGCAAAGGAATCAAATAATTTGTCTCCACTTGAATTATTTTTAACAATGCACAGAACACCAGAGTTCAGTAGAGGTAGGTGAAAAAAGTATTTGCCACGTGACTTTTACAGGTGGTGGGTTTTATCTGCTTAGGATGATTTTAACATCTTTTTATATCAAGGGGACAGGACAGGTGGGATGCACGTGGTCTCTGTGGGACCCTGTTCTGGGACTTGAAGGATCCATTACTGTTCATTTCAGGTAGAGTCTTCTTGGATGTGAAGCTACTCTTGGTTAATAGCACTACCTTATTCTGTATCTGAGACCTTCAAATTATGGGGAACAGTTAGAGAGTGTGTGAATGTTTCTTAGTTACCCATCTCCCTCACAACTACAGCATTATTACTGGTCACAGAGGTAGAGAGTCACAGAGGTTAACTCCAACTTAATCTCTAGAGAAGGTTGAATGGTACAATTGAGTCTGATAGGACTGTTTGATGACTTAGATGAAGTTCCAGAGGTGGGAATTATTTTAATTATTTTTCATTCTATTTCATTGCATTCTCTCTGCCTGACTGGATACTGAGAGTACTAAAGGCATGACCTGATGTGCTGCTGCTCTTCAGCTCATGTCTCAAGAGCTCAGCACCGGACTCTTTTCTCTCTGGGCTGCTGTTGAGCTGAGCCAAGTGGTGCAGAAATCCCAGCTCTAGCCGGAGAGTTTCTACTTTTTTTTCTAAACAGTGAAAATTAACTGTGTTTCCCGAGTCTTTATCTGCTTTACACTGAGTGTGGGGACTGAGCCTCCTTCTAATGGTTCACTGGAAAACAGTGGTGGGTGGAGTTTGAGTTTGTCTGTTTTGTTTTGTTTTGTTTTTCTTTTTGCTACTCTGTGGGTAGGGAGCACCGTCTATGCTATTCTTAGATTCAACAAGAACCTCGTGAAATATATGCTACCAAGCTTAACAATAGATACTTTTTTGGGAGCTCTAACTCCTACTGCCTTTGTGTAACAGTCAGATACAGCACTGGAGCCTTGCCTTAATTTGAGATTGTTATAAAGCATGCCAAAATTAAAGAGAAAACAAAGGAAAATAGCTGAGCTCTGGTGGTGTTGAGTGATCTTCTGTCATGACCTCATAGAAGAGGGGAAATTGCTGGTAGGTGAAGCACTGCACCAAAATCATTGCCAACAGACTATGGGAAACTGAGTAGATGTTTATTAAAGTGAACATGTTTCAGACATACCTGGAAGATGAATTCTATTATTGAGTCAGGTGAAGACAGTCACTGTCAGCAGAGCATGCAAGATTTGAAACATAGGTATGCAGTAAATCTTAATATTTGAGATGGAAGGAATATCTTTAACAGAGAGAGTTGTTTTGTCTCTGAAACTATTTAAGAAGCACACAGTAATCTGGCCTTCTTTTTCATGCAGTTTCTTAAGTCTATAAACTATAATTCACAAAATAAAATGTCAGGAGTCCCTTTTAAGTTTTTTCCATTGAGTTTGTTTATACAATGAATTTCAGATGCTGACTGCTTTTTGAAAATTATTGAAACCAAAGTTCTCTTAAGTGCAGCTTGTCAGTGGGGGAGGGATTGCTATCAATTCCCTAGTGACACTGGTGATTGTATTACCTGGCATCTGGAACATACCAATGGAACATACCTGAAATGGTCATGAAGTCAGGAAGTCTTGCATCCTATTTTGTAAGCCTAGCAATTAGATACAGCTTTTGCTTTTCTGAGATCCTGGCACAATGTTTCCGAACAAACAGAAATGTTCAGGTTTATTTTGAGAACAAACACAGACTCAAGTGCTGAGTTTATCTAAAGCTATGAAAGTTCATGTTAAAAATTGCTTCAGTTGTTCTATTTCAGTTTATCTCCGTTTGCTGAAAGTGAGAAATTGTGATTATATCCTGAAGGTTAAAAATCCAGACCTTCAATACAGCATCCCTGTTTCTCATGTATTCATAACATGCAAAGGAATTTTTTATCCTTATGACCAGGAAGCACTTTGAGAACGGTCTCCTGGGATTTGGAATATAACAGAAAATTTCAGTTTTAGTTTGATATTTCATTTCATGACAGCCACAAGAAATAGCCTAAGGTAGCTCTCCTCTTTGAAGAGGAGAGTGGATTCCCAACAGCAGATGTGATTTTTGCAGTGCTCCTGCCAGGTGTGATTTGGGTAGCACTGTCATTAACCTTTTTTCTCCCAGTTTATGAATTGTCTTTGGCATTGTGTTCTATAATTTTATTGTAGCTCAGCATGGCTTTGGCTAAATCCTATGCTGGAGTCTCTTGTTCCTCTTGATTACAGTTACTATTATTATTTTTAATGTCTAATTACTGACAGAGGAGCTTAGTTTCCTCATTGTTCCCTCCTATGGTTAAGTCTCTCTGATGAAATTCAGGCTTCCATCTGGCATGGACTAGTGTAGCTCCATAAAAGTCAGTGTTGATTTATGCCAGAGGGAGGAACCTTGCTCACAAAATTGTTGGGAGTTCTTATTCTCTTGAGTGAGTTTTCTATGTTTTCATAAGGTCCATTCATATTCTTTTGTTGTTTTTTTATGCAACAGAAATAACACAAAGAATTAATGTGTCCCTCGTTGTCCTTGTCTCCTCATGGGATAAGTACCATGGCATTCCATGCATCCATGTGTGAGTTTTAGCAGAGGATGATTTTGGTAGTTTCATGACTAACTCATGGAATTAATTTGTGTAACTGGCATAACTTGCAGTTATTTTTCTTCCTGATTTGGAGGCACATTTCTGTATTTCATTTTACCCTTCTGCAACTGCAGACAGTGCAACTGCCACCAGCAGTGCAAGAGAAAGATTTTATAAGCGTAGGGGTTTTCTACAGATAAAAGGTGTTCAAAATTTCATTTCATGAAAAGCCTCTAAATTTCAGCAATTAAGCTGCTTTGGCAAAATGTGAGTGATTATCCTAGAAATAAGAGTATCATATTAAAGCAATTTTGATTAAATGTTAACTGGTATGGTCTATCTTTTGTTATTCAAGAGGACTCATATTTGGAGAAATCTTCACATTTAAGTCTTCTTGGCTGTTACTAAATAAATGGGGGGGTTCTGCTCCCTTCTCACTTTCACTTTTTATGCATTTTGGAATAGAACACCATTCAAGCTTTCATTTTTTTGACAGGATATTTTCCATGCTTTGCCTGATATCATAGAATGTTGGGTTTTTTAAACAAATAAACATTCCTTAAAATTTGATATTTGATTTTTTTCATGGTTTTGTCACATTGCAAAATGTACGGTTGTATAGGTTGCCCTTTACTTTTTTTATCTACTCCATGATTAAGTATTTTGTATGTGTACTGTACCAACATGTTGAAAGACTTAGCTAATGCAATAAGCAACGTAACAGTATTATTGTGTGAGACAAAATAGGACTTCAATACAACATTAACCCTGTTAATATTTTACTTGCTAAAGCATGTGTCAGCAGAAGTGAGTTTACCTTCTAAAAATTGTATCAGAACTGCAGGGTTTGCGTGGGTATGTGAGTAAATTTTAGTAATTAATTGGCACATCATTAAAACTAAATTGTATGAATATCTAGACACACTTAATGCTAACCATTACAGAAATTCAGCAATTATCACTAGAAAAATCAGTCACATTTTGTAGATAAATAATAAATAGAAATATAGTTTCTCCCTTTGATTAAAACTCAATGAAGCGTCTTAATGTAGCCTCTTGCACTTTATTTTACACTTTAGCAAATGACTTTAAGAAGTGTAATCAAAGTTTATGTGCTTGCAGTAATGGCAGCATCCTTCTTTTCCAGGCAATGGAACACTGGATCATCAAATACTGACTCGTGGTCGTGCCTTCTCTGTGGGGCTCCTATGATGTCATTAGAAGCATTCAACCTAGAATGAAAGTAAGATTTGCAAGAAAGATTTACAACTTGTACATGATTTTTTTTTCTTCCCCCTAAGTGGCTTAACCTTCAGGTAACCCAGTAATTTATAGATGTCACTTTTGAATTGGCTTTGTTCCAAAGGGGAAAAGAAAATATGACTACAGTGCGGTGTCTATCAAGCAGACATGAGTTCTTCTAATACATTGCAGATTAGACCACAAACCCTTTCTCTAGGCAATTAATTTGTGTGCAAGTCTAGATGTAATTCAGCTTTAGAAAGGTTTTAAGAATAGAAGTCATCAGCAATGATATAGAACGTTTTTCTAATATTTAGGTACTGTGTGGAAAAGCTCTCCTCATTCTAATTGTTTTCATTTGTGTGAAGTATTTTGGTGAGGAAACTTAGTAAAGCTGGTTACAATCAGGCAAATGAATAAACTGAAGTCTGATTTCAGGATGATTTATGTCAGAAACACGTGTGTTAGAAATGCAGCACCACACTGCTTGGCTTGGAAATTTTATACTATTTAAATTCAGAATTCTGAAGTTCAATGAGAGAAAACAAAAAAAAGTAAAATCTCTATTGACCAACATAAAGATGTGCAGTGTGCATTCTCTGTAGATCCTACAGCTCCCAGTAGTTTCATGCCCTAGCTGACTTGGTTTCACCTGAAGATGTTTATTGGGACAAAACCAGTATACCTGGCATACATGTTTGAAAGGACCACAGTAGATTTGAAGAAATGAGAGTTACAATGGCTTACTGATCTTGAACATTTTAGGAGATGGTTGCAGAGAAGGAAGGACTTCCTTTGTGATCTATTATTTTTTATTTTCCAAACGCTTACTGCCCAAGGCATAATTTAAAATATTCCACTGATATTAGACCTTGGTAGGAATATATGCCCCCTGCCCCCAGCTGAGATATGTGGCTGTAATTAGACTGGTGATGCAGTAACGGTTGGCAGCAGCCTGCAAAGCCTCTGCAAGGCCTTTTAGTGATGATCTATCACAATTGAAGTATTTTTATCACTTTGGTTAGAAAAATAGAAAACAAGAGGAATGGACTTCACTGCACACTAAGTTAACAATTTTATATCCTCTATCTGTTCCTCTTATTTGTTCTGACATGGTGCTATTTCCACTAGGCTGAGTAAGAAAATATGAACCTTAAAATTACATCTGAGTGGTAAGTACTGAGGAGGAAGAGGAACTACTTATACTAAGAGATAATGCTTGCTGAAATGTTTCTGTTAGCTATCTATGATGGAAATGAAAGGGAAAAAAGTGATTTATCTACCACATGCTGATTCATAATTTGATCACAAAGATTTATGTGTTTATTTGCTGCCTTTAAAAATCATTGTTCCTTGCTAGAACTTCACTGTAGAGACTTTTGGTCTGCTACCATTTCACCTTGCACAGACTCAGCACATTGACCAAATAGGGGTCAGAAATGTTTGCCCTGCACAGTTAGGAAACCACAGTGATTTTGCTTCTCTTTGGGTACCTGTCATATTTTGCATTTTTGCAGTATTGTTTTGTTTTCTAGAGACAGTGGAGACATGTTGAATATGGGAGTTTATTTTGGTAGTTTTTTTCCCCAGTATTACAGGGGCCTCAGAGAGCACTGTTATCCTTAATATCTCCTGCTTGAGTGCTTGTTGTGTGTTATCTGCCAGTTCTAAGCTTTGGACTTTCCTTCTGGGTCCTGTGTTTCTTGTAGTTTGTTAAGAAGTGTTTGATAAGCCACTATGAACAGACAGTGCAGTAAACTCCTGTCTTGGAACCTCTGTAACTAGAAAAGAAAATTATATTTAGAAAATAAAGTCAGAGATGACTTTCTATTAAAATAACGTGTTAGTAATCAAGATTTTCCAAAGATTCTTTTACTTCCTACCCATGACTAAACCACAATGTAGATTAAATGGTGTACACCGTAGTCACAACAATATCTGTATTCCTTCATTCAGAAGCAAATAACTAAACTTTAATATTTCTGAAGAAAAAAACAAAACTTGTGTAAGGGATGCACCTGAAGCAAATAGATTATTAACAGAAAAGGTATTGAAAACGGGAAAGACCATAGAGCTCTTTTAAAGGTGGGAAAAGTATTGGATGATAGAAGCTGTCTCTTGGATCAGGGTTGAATAAGAAACCCACACAGAAAAGCACAAACCTACAAAGAACAATTGAAATGAGAATCTGAGTAAAATGTACTCTAAAAAATCTCTTTAAAGTCAAGAGCAGCTACGTGTGAAGTAACGAATGTGATCAACATTATAATTTTTGGCTTGCTTGCAGTTTGCTCTATGTCCTAGGATAGCAATTTTGGTGGCAGGAGGCTGCAGCACCAGAACAGGGCAAATTATACAAATTGTATAATTTGTGCAATATCTGAGCCTTGCAAACACTCCTGTTCAAGCTTTGGGAAAACACAAACTTCCAGGGGTTTGGTGGAAATTTGCTGTGTAGTTTTTTGCACTCTACTTGAACCAGGGCCAACTGACTTTTAAATCACACCCTCAAACTGGTTCAGAATTCTCTTGCAATATTTGTGAATGCTAGTGACCATTTCACTGAGTCTCTTTAAGAATCTCTTCTGTGCATATTTTTACACCATGTCATAAGTATGCTGTACTCTGACTTGGCTATGGAATAGCATCATAAGGAATTATTTTGCCACCTTCTAAAAAGGTAAGTAGAAGCGGTGGAAATTTTTTTTTTAAATATTTTCATTTTGGAGATGAACATTCTTTGAAACAAGCTTCCTGTGACAGGTCAGTTTTGAGTGATAAAGTTTTATGATACATTTTCATGTTAAACTGAAAGATTCTGACAACTTCCCTTGTCTTAGAAAAACAAATAAGGTGGACTTGGCATGAAGTGAGACTGGTGGAGACTCAAATCCAATTATCTGTGTCTGACTATCTGCCTCAGGTTTCCCAACTCCCAGACAAACATTTTAGCCATTTTCTGTTCTGGAATAGTGTTGTTGCTTTGCTCCCCTTTGCTTTGTTTCCATTTTCTTCTAAAAATATGTTATTTTCCTGATGCATGGAGAGAAATAAACAGAGGAAAACACCAGTAACTGGTGTGGGATGGAAAACATGCTTATCTGTACATCTGTGTATAAGTGTGGCAGTATATACAAACACCTGTAGTAAGTGGAAAAATATCTCCTCTCATTTTCACACAGCTTTTAGTTCTTTATTGGGGAATGAAATGAAAAAGGGAGAATGGAGAAAGAGCAATAAAAATAACGCAAAGCTAAAACCAGATGGAGTCCATCTTCTATAAGCCTTGAAGAACTTCAAACAATTTATTTGGTAGCCTTAGTGCACTTTAAATTATAAAATGGAAAAAGTATTTCCAAAAGGCACTGTGATTCCTTTCATATCAATATATCAGGCTGGTGTGGTTTGTTTCACTGTGTCACAATATGAATTTTCCTCTGCCTTATTTAATGTTGTAGGGTCCTCTCTGTTGCCCGCTTGCTACAAAAAAACCATTGCAATACTGAAGAACGTATGGGGCAATGAAGCTGGTGAAGGATCTGGAGCACAAGTCTTATGAGGAATGGCAGAAGTAGTGGGGGGTGTTTAACCTGGCGAAAAAGAAGCTCTTGGGGGACTTATTGCTCTCTATAACTGTCTGAAAGGATGTTGTAGTGAGGTGGGGGTCAGCCTCTTCTCTCAGGTAATGAGTGACAATGGGCCCAAGTTGCATCAAAGGAGATTTATATTGGATATCAGGAAAAATTTCTTCACCAAAAGGGTTGTGAGATATTGGAAGAGGCTGCGTGGGGCAATGGTTGAGTCACTATCCCTGGAGGTATTTAAAAGAGGTGTAGGTGTGGCACTTAGAGATGTGGTTTAGAGGTGGACTTGGCAGTGTTGGGTTAACAGTTGGACTCGATGACCTTAGAGGTCGTTTTCAACTGAAACCAATCTATGATTCTGTATTCATTCTTAGGGTACAAATTAAAGCATCTGAAGCACGTTTGAATTTTCCTTTTTAAGGACTGACGTGACTGCTACAGGCAACGTGTAGATAAAGCTAGAGGTATGTCTCATTCAATAGCAAAACGCTATCAAAGAGAATGAATTTATTGTTCTCTGTGGTAGTGTAGAGGCACCACGAGTCTAAGCAGACACACAATGTCAGTTTTGATTTCACTATTCTTCATTATTTTTCAGTATTAAAGTCAAGATCTTATCGCTGATGAAAGTGAGAATCAAGCAGGGAAATGTCAAGTTTCTAAACTGCTACCTCCCAATGAAGTTTCTTTCCTTTTTGTCTGTCTTGAAGAAAAGAGAGTAAGTGGGTAGAAAGCTGTTGTGCTGTCAGCTACAAGAGGAGGCTGAGCTCCATGTAGAGTTTCTAGTAGTTTGCTGCTATTAGGAAGCTTTTGCTAGTCAGGAGGGGAGGTAGGCTTGACATCAGGAAAACAGAGACTTTAAAAATTGAAAGATTAATAAAACTTGGAAAGCTACTTGGATGTCTGGTTCTTTAGGGGCAGGATAAGCAGCCAGCACCTGGTAGAAAACCTGTAAGAAAGTTTAGGACAATAAAGGTGTTAAAAGTAAAGAATGCTGCTGCTTGTTAAATTACTGTCAGGCCTCTGTGGAATATCTTACTTCCTAATTGCCATCAGATTTGTTATTTTCTCTACCCACGTGCTGCAGTAAAGAATCTCACAGTAAATTTGTGGGACCTCTGTTAATGCATGTTATACACCAAACAACGTATTTGGCTGAAATAAAGATCTTGTTTGCTAGATAGTAAAAGTCTGCCTTCTGTTGTGATTATCTTTGTGTTTCCTGGGAAGAAGGGTCAGGATTTTTTCCTCTAGTTGAGAAGCTTCTAAATAATCAGAATTATATACTTTAAAGGTTAACCACCCTGGGTGGATAAAGACTGTGGCATTGTAGTAATTGCATTCTGATTCTGTGTCCTGCTGTTGCAACCTACAGTGCCTGGTAGGTGAAGTTTCCTGGCTTGGGTGATCAATTTCCAGTATTAGAAGAGTAAACCCTATATACATATATATATATAATATATCAAAGGTTAGTGATGAAAGACGTTTAGAGATGAATGATAATTTTACACATTTATCAATGTCAGGTGGGTAGGTCAGAAGCAAATGTCTTTCAGATACTGAAAAAAATTGCATTTGCTCTTACATGATAGTGGTTTTGGGAAACAAAGTGCAAGATTTAAGCAGAGGTGTAAGCTTAAAAAAATGAACCCAAGGCTTCCAGTATGTTATTGAATGTTTATGTAATTGTTTAATATTACAATTTTTGTGGCCTACAATGAGTCATCCATGCCTACAAAAATGCTTAAAAAGCTCCACAAATGCCCACTTCACTTCCAAGTTGGTTGAATATAAATGGTGGAGGGGAAGGGGGAAGTAAGTGAATAATATCTCATTTTTCCATGTGAATCCAAATAAGAGAAAAGAGCAAGCACACACATATGCACATTCTTCTGATAGTTTTGTTTACTTTGAAAATTTAGGCCCCAGTTTTTCTTGCATAGTTAGCTGGTTCATTTTCATTTTTGTTCCTTTCGTAAGCACATATACTTTCTGTACTCCAGCAGCTGCTGTTGAATCTTAGATAATCTGCTGCTGTCTGTTATGACCAGACCCTGAATAATCAATGAATGAATTTGATACATTCTTGTGTATATATTGAAGCAATAGATAGTAATCAGAAAGTAATTTCTTATGGGTAAGATAATATTAGTTAGCATTCTGTCAGTCATTTTGTGTTCCATGTATGATTAGAACTTCATATCAGAAGAGAGAACAGCCATCTTAAGAGCAGGACAGTTCTTGTTGTAAAAATCACAAAATAAGGGATTTAAAGGTTAGGGAGGTATTGTGAAACTTTTTCATGAAAGCTAATAACATGACTATATGTAACTAACAGATAATTTTCCATAATCTCCCAGCAATTCAATTTATATTTAAATGGGAACAAATCTGCAATTTTGATCAAGTTGGTTTCTCTGTTAGTCTGTATTACAAAATAGTTCCTTTCAGGGTAATATTCTGTCCACATTTGACTCTCCTCCTAGTTCTTGCTTGTTTATAAACTGTATTTTGTTTTACATTCAAAATTTTGCATTTCAATCTGACTCTGTGCAAGACAGACAGATTTAACACTTTTGGAGATACTTGATATTGCTGATTTTTGATCACAGTGATAGATTGTCTTTTCAGTAAAATATGAATGCAATAACCACATTATTCTTGAGTGAGACAAGTATTTTAAGTAGAGATTTTCCCATGAGACTTACTGGCGTGATAGACAGAAATTAACTACAGGAATTCTGTTACTAAGAAAGTAAGTTATAAATGTCAGGTAGATACTGTTTCAAGACACTGAGATAATATACAATAAAAAGTTTGTTATATAAAATCTTAATTGAGTGCCTCTGCTAGTGTCTTTAAAATGTACTACAGATGTGTGCTATAAGTATGTATGTATATATATATAGTATGTGAGCATACATATATATGTGATATACACAGCAATGTACTTAATTTAGCAAAGTGTAAGTCTAAAGTTGCCTTGAAATCACAATACACAGCAGTTGGTATTGACAGAGCTCTGGAACTCTCTTTGAAAGCTGAAGTTGCCAGAATAAATATGAAAGGAGAAGCAGATTAACAGATAAGTACCGTATGCAGGAGGAAAAGTTTTTCAGAAAAGTATGTCTTTGTTGCTCCAGCAGGATATGGACTGAATAGAATATGATCAAGAGGGGATGAAATGACCCATCCACAGTGGGATCAACTCTTCTTTGCCACAAATAAGTCAATTCCTCTAGCACAGAAAATTAGTAAGCAGGCATAGCTGGAAGAGACTATGACAGTAGAAACACTAATTTGTAGCAATCATTAAACATGTGGCAGATATTGTCTATTTGACAGAGAATGACTTTTGTTACCTCAAGATGTTTGTGAATGTTAGATTTAGATAGATTTGAAGTAATACCATGACATAGAGAGTCCATCTTCTCTGCAGTTAGAGTATCAAATTATTAAGATAGAAGTATTCTTTCTTGCAGGTATTTTCACATTCTGAACATTTTATATATATGTATGTATATACTTAAAGTCTATTAAACAGTGTATATTTTGAGTGGTGCTAAAGGAGTCCTGACCTTTAGCAGCCCTTCTGTATGCTGAAATTTGAATACTGGAAATGTCATTTGTGATATAGACTTATGTGGATTACAATTATCTATAATGAAATTCAGTTTCTTGTAGAAAGGTACTCTTACCTAAAAATCCTTGCCTCTGTCTTTGTGAAAAAATCAGATATTATATTATTACTCATATGAAAACATGTAGTTAGACCAACTGATATGGCATAGCTGAGTTCTGAGGCACTGACACCAGGGAGTCTCCAGCTTTTCAAGCCAAGATATAGATGTAATTTTGTGATTATTCTCATCTGATTCTGGAAATGTTCAGTACAAAACAGTACTGATGGGCTGCAAACTCAAATGTACCTCAGTCTAGAGGTATTGTAGAATATGCTAAAAGGAATAAAAAGGGGAGAGAGTGGAGTAGAAGAGAGAAAAATATTGGATGATCTCCCAACTCAGAAACGATTATAATTATCTTTACTATCAGAGCAAGCAAAAAGAGACACACAGAATTCTAGAGATTCAGAACAGTTCTCAAAGAAGAAAACTTCAGACAGGTTTTTCCTTGCTTTTGTGTTTGATATAGGCAACAGATTAGCAGTGCACATTCCTAAATCACAGTTGTAATTCCCGTGAAAATCTTGTCAATGAGACTCCACAAGCTGCGGAGCTGCACATCATCTCGGGAGAAGGGGAGAAACATGGCCCGTGTCAGAAGCTGCAGCAGCCAGTGGCACAGATTTTCCACCTTTTCGTCGTGGATCCACGTGTGCCAAAATGACAATTTGGCTTTTGGTAAATGGCATTTTCTCAGTGTGTCTCCAAAGTGTTCTAGTTTGGAGGTCTGCCCTTTAACCAGTTGGATGACAAATCCTTTGTCATCTTTTCAGGGTGAGTTATGTATGCTACTAATTTGGTTTTTTTAAAGCTCTGCTGTTAGCTTTTAAAACATGTTAAAATATTTTAAATAGACAGAAGAGGGAAAAAAAAGGAATTGTGTTATAACACAATAATCATAGTAATTATTAACATTAATATTATTCACAGCAACAAAAATTTTACAGCAGCAGAGGTATGTATTAATATCAGGTTGCTAAGAGGTACCTAATCCCAGACCAATAGTAAATACAAAGCAAAGTGCTGAACATGCTTGTTGGGATTATCCAAAATAACTAGAAAGTATGTAATTCCATTTTTTCCAGCTAACTGGCGGAATGAACTATTATGTCCAAAAAAATTTCGAAAGCAGGTGAACTGCAGTTATAGCCTCGTGTTCAAGAATACACACTTTATAAACCCCTTTTGCTGAAGAGCTCTGGCTTAAGCCCATTAAACTGCCTCCAGACTGCCTAGGTCTCTTACATTTTTGAGTTTGTGGGTTAAAGCCTTTGTCCTGTATCTTGAGCACTTCAACATGCAGCATAGGTGAAGGCTGTGCTCCAGCACTCAAGGCATTCCCTTAATTTTAGAGGAGCCTGCCAACTTGAACTGATGTGTATTTATTTGCAGTCCACATCAAAAGAGGTCATCTGATAGGAATATACAGATGTTTGATAAAGATGCTAGTTTATTTAATTGTTCTGTTGTGCTTTTTCTTTCCAAATATCAGCTTGAGATCCTCGTCCCCATGAGCAGTGAACTGCAGCGTTAACACTTTTTGGTTTACACAGGGGCTTCCTGGATTCCTTAAACATATGGATGAACCCTTTTTTTTTTTTTTACAATAAAGACAGGTAAGGAAAGAGCATTAACAGAGGGCTCATCCTTATCCTGCCTCATTACTGAGTCTCAGTTCTGTGCTGGAGAGATCACATCTTCAGAACCTCTCAGGCTCAAAAGGTACTTCATTAGTCTCTGCTCTGAGATTGACAATGAGTGCCAATTAGTTCCAGGAGGCATTTGTTGCTGTAATAGAAATTCCTTCTCGGATGGAAACAGTGATGATAGCAGGAAAATGCTGCCATGGCTGGGCTCATCAGGTATTATGTATAATATCTTGGCTGAATGTGTAGTGCTTCTGTAAGTTGTGGGAAGTCACACTACTTGGGCTACATGCAGATGTCTTTCATGTGTGATGTGTCTGAGTCAGCTTTCTGTAATTGATATGTACTTCTTGATCAAGGTTAGTATCTTGATTTCCATCAGTTTGCCAGTTATCTCATTGCAACTATGCTGAACATACTCTGGTCTTTAGCTGGTCTCAGATTTATGTAATTTTTTGCTCTGATTCTACACAGGAAAAGAAAATATTTCCTATTATTGCTCTATATTTAATTTTGCTGCATTATATTTATACCTGTTTTGTGGTTCTTGGCTTTCATTTCTTCTTTCTGCCATTCCAGTAGACTTTTTTCCCTAATATATAAATATTCCTTCAGAATTCACACAAATTAGCAATAGGAGGTCAGCACCTTGTCACATTGTTGTGCAACTTTGCCCTCTTTCTGATTAGGAAAGGTATTTCTCAAATTTGGGCCCATTCCAAACATTGTTCTCTTTAGTCCGTTAGAAGAAAGAGTTTATGTATTTTTTAATGTGGATATTTTTTCCCCAATGCTCTAAGATCTCTGCCAGTTCAAAGCATGGTCTATTTTTTTTGTCCTTTTTGCTGATAATGAGTATTTACTGGAGTGTGCTAAAGCCATGGGGATGTGTGGATTGTCGTGAGCTAAATTTGCTCCTGTCTCCTACCAGTATATTTATACTTGTGTTATAAGACCCATCCTAACACCTAGATCCCTCTTAATAAAGGATGAGAATTTGGGAACAAAACTGTTTCGAGAAAAGAAATTAAAGACAGCCATGAACTGCTCTCCAAAGTCATATCAACAAAGGAAACAGGTTAGATATGTGGAAATATTGCATCTTTGTCCTGCAAGATGCTCAAAAATCTGCTGGGCAAGGCTCTGTGCAACCTGACCCATGTCATAAAAGAGGATTGGATGGGATGACCTCCTGGAGTCCCATCCAACTTATATTCATCCACTTCTACACTGATGGATTAATTTATCTTGCAGTAAAACTTGATTTCAATGTGCATTGTCTTCTAAATTAAGAAGAAAAAGAGAAAAAATTAATAACAAACTTCAACTGCTAACTCTAAAGTCATCCCTTTGATCATTTGAATACATTATTTGGCCTTAGAATTTCTCTTAGCGAGTTCTTAAAGTAATATTCTGGAAATATTTCTTTTCTCCCTTATATTTATTGGTTTTACCTTCCTATTCTGCAACTTTTTAAACAAGAATATTCTTTCTCTATTTTTCTTTTCGTACCTTCAGTCTAGTTTTCTTAAAGTTCCACTAGTCCTTTGAAAAAGGTAAACTTTTTAAAAACTTCGTTTGGTCTGGACTCATGTTTTTCTAACAATTACATATAGGTGGGAAGGGACTAGAGGATGAAAAGTGGTGACAGTCACGAAGGGGAATCATGAACAAGCCAGTGTGCTATTGATAAAATTGGTATAGAGACCTTGTATAGAGTTGGCATAAGAAATTTTAGAAACTGGTATTTCGCATATATCACTTCTGATTTACTTGTGAACGGAGACACTCTGCCAGGAGCCAGGGTGTGGGGAAAAAGAACTTCCAGGTTTGAGGCAAAGACTTGATGGTTTTTGAAGCTTCAGATTTGAAAATATATCACGTTTTAAAGAGAACTCCTGCCTGTAAGAAACCAGAGTGTGTTCAGGGGAAGGGCTAATAGCTCTGTAAATTAAGAATTATCTAAGCCAGTTTTTGTAAGCTAGATAAAGGCAAACATCTGCAGAAATGGTGAAAAAATAAAGGACAAAAATTAAATTTCTGAACCCATAAAGTTTTTTTCCTTAGCTTTGAGAAGTAATGGTTTGGAAATTGCAAGTGGATTTTTTTTATATTCAGTGGGGTTAAAAGAGGCTCATTTCCTTATTAAAAACAAGACAGTAGAGAAAAAAGGTCAGTCAGAAGCGTACACTGCATGAAATATCTGCTTCTTTTGAATAGCCTCTCCACAAGGGTTGCAACAAATTTCATTTTCCTTTAATTCCAGTTGCTTGCTCAGCCAGTAATTCAGGCAAAAGTGGTTCCTTCCTCTTTGGTGGTGTTTTGAAATTCTACAGCTGTTTTTCTCATATAATTGCGTTTTCAAGTAGATTTAGTTCCAAAACAAAACTGAGGTGTATTGTCAAATTTTACTGGGCTGGTTGCAAGACCAAACCAAGTCAAACACTACGAAAGCTTCCACTGTAACCTTGCAAGTCACCCAGGGTGGCATAAAATGCTCTTCAGTGATAAAAATAATAAGGTAAAGAAACAAAGAAATGCAAGAAACAATGCTTGGACCACGCCTTAGTGAATGAAAAGCCCCACATATTGATCTAATTTTCAAAGGGACACACACATACTAGGCAGTGTGTTTCAGCTCTAGGATAGAGGAGTCAGTTTGTTCTCTAAAGGAGAAAAGAATGTGATAGTCCTAAACAAGTGAAAGTGTGATATATTTTATACTAGTGAGGAGTTTCCTCTTGGAGAATTCAGTGAAATTTTCTTGGGATTTATGAGGTGCTAAAGTTAAATTATACTTACTGTATCTTATTAGGGAAGGCAAACAAGCTGCTCATGCTGCCATAAGCTATTAGATGTGATCTTGCATCTCCATGAAATTGTCAGAGCCTTTGGGAGTCCTGGATGGTGGGTTTATCCACTCCTGTGCCTCTCAGACATGGCATTGAGGGTTGAGCACTTTTGCCTGGGATGGGAGACTTGTGGTGTCTGTGGAGGCTGCTGTTGCTCCATGCAGCTTTGCTGCTGAAGTGACAGCTCTTGCACTGGAATTTCCCGGTACAGGATCTGTTTCCCAGGAATCTGTTTTCAGGTGTCTCATCTTAAGGTTTTTGCCGAGTGATTTCTGATGGTTTCCACACCACCTCCCATTCCCTCAAGTCAAATTAATCCTGGGTATGGAGAGATTTTCCTGTAATGCTTTTACTTGAGTCTGCTCTTTTAACAGAAATTTGTTGGGGCCCTCAAGCTGTTACTTGAGTAATTTCCCACAGCTTCCATGGGTGTTCCCTGATCATAGACACACTCTAAATGTTAATAAAAACTGCTTATATTTAGATTCCAATGGTAGAACTGGAATATTTTTGTTCTAAATATGTACACTTATAGATTGCAGGATCTTAGATTTTTTTTTTAAGTTTTTGGTTAAAAAAACCAAAAAGACGTCATCACTACAATTTTAAAGGACAAAAAAAAAAAAAAAGAAAAAGAGGTTATGTCCTCTTTTCAACTTCAATATGCCCATTAAATATTGAAAACTGTCTACACTAAGAAACAGTTTAAGAATTCATTTAATTTTTCTCCCTCAGAGTTTTGCTAAACTTCCTCCCGACAGAGAGATGCTTTTATGTATCAATTTCTGGGAATAGCTTGCTCTCCAACACCCAGAGAAGATTTCCCTAACCAGAAGATAGACCTAAATACATAGACATTTTTCATCACTAATACATCTCATCACTAATGAATTAATTAGTGCTGTTCTCCAGAGGGGAAACATTTTCCAAGTTTTAATGTAGGTTTCTTTGAAATCCCACAACCCAACCGTAGAGTCATTTGGGTTGGAAGAGACCTTTAAGATTATCAAATCCAAACATTAACCCAGCACTGTTGAATGTCTCCCTACCCTCAAGAAGATCAACATTCCCACCCAATCTGGTGTCGTCTGTGAGCTTGCTGAGGGTGCACTTGGTCCTCTCGTCCAGGTTTGATAAAGATATTAAATGAGACTGAACCCTGGGGGACACCACTGGTGACCTGGCACCAACTGGATGCATCACCACTCACCACCACATTCTGGGCCCAGCCAGACAGCCAGTCAGATATCCAAGCAGATTTTTTTTTTTTTTTGCTGGATTTTTTCTATTAATCAAGCTTTTTTCTGCAGAAGGGTACATTAATTACAAGCTATTGTTATAAAAAGGAGCTTAATATAAGGTTTTAGCGGGTGTAGTTGATTTTACTTTTATCTGATTTTTAAAAAAAGCTGACTATTTTAAAACACACTGAAAATCAGCATCATGGAATTTATGTTCATCTGCCAGAGTTTAGCTTGTGTAAGTATCTGGTCCAGTGAGCTAAAATCTTGTATCAGACATTTGGAAGAGACATCAGAAACTGCTGAATTTTTTAGTTCTTACTCATTGGTACAGTTTAGCTGAACACTGTATTACCACTAAAAAGGCATAGATAAAGAGTGTTTGCTTTTGCTATTTTTAAAGAGAATAAAAAAAAGAAAAAAGGTGTAACAGATGGCTTAGCTGCTACAGGCAAGTGAAAATGCAAATAATTTGAAATTCTATTAAGTTATGGTTAGTGGTTGCTCATCAGCTGAGGTAGTTTATGTTGGTACAAAAGTAACTCGTTTATTTCCCTTAGCTGACAAATTTTCCCAACACGATCCTTGTAAAATAAAGTTCCTCTTAGTGAAATAATTCTGACATTAAAATAAATAACAAAGCCCCTTTCCAAAGAAAGCGTAATTAGTATTTCAATTTATTTACTAGACTAGGCAGCTAATACAGCTTCTACAAAGTATTCATCGAGTGCATTTTTAGGATGAGATAATGGATTTCCAAATTATACACACTGACAATATCAACAAAGCTGCTTTATTAGTCCTGTTTTGGCCCTGTGGTATCATTAAAAACACCATTTGTCTACAGCTTGATTCTGCTAATGGAAGATGGTGATCTGATTTTTAGTTATTATAAGTTATCTATGACTCTCAGATGATATCTCAGTCTCTCGCATGATTTATTGAAAATTCACACCTGCAACTTACACTAGAAAAGAATGTGCTTCTTTAGATACTTTAAAATCTTTTTTTTTTTTTTTTTCTGGTTCGTTATGTTTTAGTCAAAACAAAATAACTTCAGTTCTAGCTGCTAAAGCTTGCTTTCCCACTTCAGGACATAGCTACTTGAATAAGTTATTCATATGTGAAGTTGGAAGCGCAGGGCCCCACGAGGGCTGTATACGAGGGAAAGGCAGTAACAAATTCTCTGATGAAGAGACAAAGCTTTCTAGCCAAACTCCACTTTGCAGTGGATCTTTTCTTCTGAGCCCTCGTGAGCTCCTGACAGAGGGTCTGCAGTGGCAAAGCTGACGTGAAGTGGGATGATGCGAAGGGAGCTTTGTGGAGGAATGTTTCGTGGCCGTGAACTGAAATGTAGGCTACACATCTGGTCAGAGGCACTTGTCACCGACGGACTATGAACCTTGGTGACTCCTTAAATGACATTAAAATTAATGCTGTACTTCATCACTTTGCTTCTGCTACCCCGCCACATGGTTTTCCATATTTTACAGTGCACACATCATTTGAGTTCTGAAGAAAATTTGCTTAGTCAAAAAGTCAGCTGTATTCAAATTATTCATAAGGGAAATTGCATCTTAGGCAATTAAAATGTGTGCTGGGTAAAAGAAAATGTTTCTTCCTGAAAGGAAAGAGCGGATGCTTCATCTGTGAGAAATCTTATTACAAATTCTTTTCTGTTACTAAGCACCTAATATTAAAAAGAAACTTGTTCTAATCAGAGAGAAACCATAAGAGGGCATAGTGGAAAATTTCATTTTAGTTTAGATTGTTGCGCTTTTTTTTCCCACACATGATATATACTCTTCCACATCCAGTCCCCCTACCCTCCCAGAAGTTCTGCTACTTGTGTAAATGATTGTACATTAGTTTTATTTTCACTGAATTTTGTATGCATCTCTTCTATACAAATTAATGTTCCTTTGAGCTGCAGTTATATGGATGATGGAAGATCAAGAGTGATGTGATCAGGTTTGGACAATTTGCTAGGAAAGGAAATTAGTCTGGCCATATTTAAAGCTAGTCTGAGAGATAAGGTAGTACACTATGTATCTTTTGCTCCCTTAGAATATAAATTACCCCACCTGAGCCATTAAAAAAATTGGATTCTGCTAGATTCATGTGTAGTCACTGATCTGCAATTTATGACCACTACAGCAAAGTTGTATTATTTGTGTTGTCTTTTCCTTATAAAGGAACAATGCTTGCAAGCATTTTTTTCAAGCTTTTTTACTGAAGTTTGCCAACCTGCCTTGTAAAATAAACTGATAAACTGATAATATCCCTCACTATTCATGATCTGTGTCTGAAGTGGCTAAAAGCTGGTTTTATTCCTGTTGATTCTGTACCAATCAATGCCACATATTAAATTTCCGGATCCTAGGTATTTCTCAGTTGTGTGCAAGCTTCTGGTTACAGAAGTACCAAGAAAAAAAAAAAAAAAAAAAAATTTATACACACACACACATATATATGAAATGTTTATTTTTTTCACAGAAACTAGCAGATTCTGGCCTGTGGCATATCTTGATGTCTGGATTAAGTGGCAGAGATGGGGTTATAATAAATCCCATCCTTGTTTCAGAGGGTTGTACCTGAGGCAGAGGGATGCAGCAGTGCCTCTGGGCCGTGGGGATGTGATTTCAGTTTCTCCTTACTTGAACCATGCTCCCTTTGGAGAGGCAGGAGAAAAACTACTTCACCTTTTACTTGCAGAAATCATTGTGTGAAAGGAGATTTTTTTTTTTTTTTTGTCTGCTTGAAGCCTACCTGCTGGTGTTGTTTTCACCTTTTTTAACATGTTCAGTCCTTCTCTGCAGCTGAGTAATGGAATACTTGAGGCCATATCGTACCATCGATTTCCAAGCAGAGTCCTATTGGCTTCTGTGGGGAGTTCTGTTTTAAAAATCAATGGCATAATAAGATTTAAAGTAATAAAAAGAGAGCAAAGGGACTTGGAATTTAGTTCATGCATGACCCATGATACTGAGAAAACCCACTAGCTGCAGACCACAGAGCACGGACTGGGCAGTGCTGTGCATGCCTCACTCACAGGCAGAATGCCTGAATTTTAACACACCTTATTTACTTAATAAGAGGAGTTCCTGACCTACCTTGTAGATACATTTTATCAAGTTTATGAATTAACTATAAATTATAGGTATTTTTAAATGAAATGCAGTATTTTATTTTGTTGTTATAAGTGCTAATATTTAAGATTATCTAATATTTGCATTTTTTCATACAGCAGTATCCATAGGATATACCCCAAATCATAAATCTTAAAATAATTGCTCTTAGGGAAAATGTCTTTCTATGCTTGGAAGCATTGCTCAAATCTTCTCCAGGATCAATTTGAAGTACATAATCAAATTGAAACCACAGCAGCAAAGTCAGAGCTATTGTTCATTTCAAAAAGTTTGTATGAATTTGATGTTTTCATGTAAGCATGATTTTATTAATTTTATAATTTCTTTGTAGAGCTTTATTGTTCCTGAATGACATAGATATAGCAACAACAAAATGTTGCAAGAGATACCCCTCTCCTTCTTTATACTACTCAAAATGTAAGGCCTTCATCTATCTCCGACTTTGTGATCATCCAACTTAACAACACAAACCTTTCAGTAAACAAATTTTACTCTCTGCTTTTGATTCTTAACATTTTTTTCCCTTTTGTAACAATTCCTGAGTGCATTCGCTTCTATTTTGTAGAATCATTACAGGGAATCTGTTTTTCACAGGTCACCTGAGGAAAGATCACTTGGTTTCCATGCCTAGGGGAAAAGGAGTACAGTTCAATATCATCCGTGAGCTAAAGAGTTATAAGTAGGAATATAAGTGGGATGCTTTAATAGCTTCTCTAAGTAATCTTTTGTTCAAAGCACACGTTATTCTGTGCTATCAAAACACGAGCCTGTATTATATAAGAGAGCATTTCAGATAAATACCGCATGCAGCCACTGAGTGATCACTAAAATGTTTGTAACCTACTTTGTACGTACAGCCGGCTTTCCGACAAAGCAGGAGTTAATTGGGCTTGTGGGGGTAAATGCAAAAATAAAACAAAATAATAATGAAAGCACTTCAAACCAATGGCCCTGTTTTATTGTCCAAATGGGACAATAAATCAGACAAGTTGAAGCAAAGTACAATAAATATAGACAAGGGGAAATAAGCGAAATAAATAGTTCATAACCACCTTTTGGGACATCTAGAATCTCCTTCTAGATTCTTTATTTAAAAACATTTTTAATGTAACCGTATGACAGCTCTTAAGTCTTTCCTTAATTTGTCGGGTTTTTTTCTTTCTATTGTCGTGTCATAGGACCCTGTTTAAGAGAAATTTCCTTGGGTTTGGGTCCTGTTGCCCTTGGAAATAGTAAACATGAT
The DNA here is from genome assembly GCA_013397565.1 of Ptilonorhynchus violaceus. Classification (NCBI taxonomy): domain Eukaryota; kingdom Metazoa; phylum Chordata; class Aves; order Passeriformes; family Ptilonorhynchidae; genus Ptilonorhynchus; species Ptilonorhynchus violaceus. The sequence continues at coordinate 614,680 of VZRJ01006789.1, forward strand.
CAATATTTTGTTGTTCTAGAGATGGGAAAACTCTTCTTTCTGCCAGTGAATCTTCCTTCTCCCCACCCCCAAACACACGGAGACATTCTGCTCCTTTACATGGGGTTTGTTGTATGCCGTTGTGACCTTGGAATGTGAAGTAGCCTGGGGAGCCAAAGGTTGATGACACAGTGCTGTAAGCAAACTGTTTCCTTGAATCTATGGCATATATTGAAATATTCCCTGGAAGTCTTCAAAAAGATTTTTTGAAAGAGCAACTTCATTGCATAGATTTTCATATTTCTTTAACTGGAAGAAGCAGAGTTCTTGTGATCTTACCCTTCATGTGATTTTCACACAGTTCAGAAATTTTAAAATACATTCTGGGCTCTGAGGTTTAGAATGTTTTACCTTAGGAAGGAAGATGCTGGTAAGAGAGGCAGTGGATATATTTTAAGAGCTGCATAAAAAAACCCCTTCTGGATATTAGAAAGCACTTACAGGAGAGCAGTGAAAGGGGTGACAAGAAATGGTTGCAAGCAGAATGAAAGCTAATAAAACATGAAACTGTAGCTACTGATCTCGAAACTGATAACTTCAGCTGTGAGATCTTATATAACATCTTACACTCGTGCATGGTCAGGTGAACAAAAGTGCTGAGAAAATCTTCATGTCTTTCCTCCTTCTTCTGTAAACACTGCCTTGTTTAAATGTATCTGGAATCTGTAGGTCAGTGTAGGAGTCCAGCTGTGCTCGCTGCTGCCTGAAGATAAATGGATATCAAATAAAAATCTGTAATCTTGGGAATGCAAACTATAAAAATATATATATACCTTTGAGAAGAGAGAGATGTGGCTGAGTTAAGGCATCTAGATCAGTCTGCAGAGACACACTGGTGATGATTAGAGAAGAGAGACCTGCAATGAGTCGAATCTCAGGAGTCCTGCTGGGCTTTCTGGCATTTTCCCCAACATTTTGAAAGGGAAATACTGGGACATTTCGGCCCCAAACAGTAAAAGGTCAGGGCCACCTGCTTTTGCACATGATTGATGTGACTCATTGAGGAGATGGACAGCAAGTGCAGATACAACTGCAAAATATTGTGGTATTTACCTTTTAAAATATCTGAATTAAACACCGTATTTTCTTACTCTAAGTAAGTAGAACTTTAAAGGAGACAAAAAAAGCCAGCTTTAGTTTGTGGGATGAAAAATAAATAGATAAAAAAAAAAGGAAGGGATATTGGTTGAGTTCATTTTTTTTTTTTAGTGGCTTCCTGTGTAAAGCTGGAAAATGATCAAAGGCATATGATGCATGTGTGTGTTTCAACCTCTTCTACTCCATCTCTATTATTTGGGGACTTTTTTTCAACTTTAAAATGGACAGTTGAAATGTTCCATCCTGTAAACATTCATTAAATATTTTGCATTTTCTGAAAACAATCAAACTAAAATACATCCAAAGGAAACAGACTGTTGAATTTAACCCAATTAAAAATAGGCAATGAGAAAAAAAGATTTTTTTCCAAAATTAGCTGTTTCTTGAAAGGCGTAACGTAAGACTAGAATTTACCACTTATTCATCCATTGGTATCGGGCGCTTTTTACATCTGTCTAGCCACAATACACTTCCGCGTATTTTTGTGAATTTTTTGGGATTAAATTCCAAGTACTCCTAAAGATTTTCAAATGTTCTGTCATGAAAAGTGTGTTTATCAGAACATGCAATTATAGGGCAATGTTGCACTATTCAATGAGTGCTCTGTAATTTATTGTTATCTGCATGCTGTAAAAACGCCTTCAAAATGCTGAATGTCTTTAATACAAAGTGCTGATATTTGATGTCACAAAGCAAGAAAGAGCCTGACATTTGCAATTTGGAGATTTGTTCCAACTCCTACTGAAGCAAGTAATAGCCTGTACCTTCATTTAAGTGGATGATGGATCTGGCACCAAATAAAAAGAATACGCCAGATTTCTTGCTGGAGAGGCACACAATGACACTGCAAGCACATATCTTTAAATTTCTGTTCTTTTTTTTTTTTTTTTCCCTTTAACCGTTTTGTTTTACCTATTTGGGTTTTTTTTCCATAGGTGCTGTAAAATGGAAGAGAGATTGGAACTGCAGCATATCACCTTTCAAATGGCCTCTGCACAAAGGTATGACAGAAGAAATTGATTTTCACTTTTCATCAATATTTCTAAATTGTAACACATATTTTACAGTAAAAGAAGATGCATCACCCTAGATTTTTTTTGTCAGCATTCCTAAAACCAAATGCACTGAAAGCTACTAGCATGGAAGTTTCAGCTTAGTAATTTACAGCCTACAAATAGATTTCTTTGTCAGAATGATAAGTCAGTCAGTGAACCATGTATTGTACATAGATGATGAGCAATTCACTCACTGGATGCAGGATTTTAACATTTCTCCTCAAGTTTGAGACCTAGAATGAATTTTGACTGAGACTTTTTGGACCTTTCCAAATTTGCAAGCATTATTGAACTGATACCAAATGGGCTCTGGTAAACCATGATGAACTGAGCATCCCCTTCATAAGCTTTTTCTTTTTACTGGCAGAATTTGAAGTATTGGTTGGGTCACTTTTGTACACCTAATGATAGTGCATCTCCAAAATTCAGTATTCAGAAAAGGTTAATTATTGCTTTTTCTTGTGTTCTCATTCATCATTTTTAGCTGGCTGGTAGCAGGTCTTATTGGCTGATCCATGAAGCTGCTCTGATCCCTCAAACTTCCTCTTACAGGGTCAGCTCAGGCAGGAGGAAGGAGCTTTTGGATCTCTCAGGAGACAGTTTTCCAGCAAGCATTGACACTGTTCTACTTTTCTACTGTTCTTCTTTTCTGGATGAATTTGCTTGGCTATATTTGTCGAACTTTTTACTTTGATGTTTACATCCATGTAAGTGTTACCGTAGATCAGATTTCTTTTCCCGGAATTAGAAATGAAAATTAGTTCCTGGGAGAGGCAAGACTAAAGTAGCTTAACGAGACAGGTATACAAGGCACACTTCCAATTTCATTTATCTGTTAAAGTAATTTCATGAGGACCTTGTGAAGGATTTACTTTAAGGTATATCAGAACAGCTGTGTTAAAGCTCCTAGAAGACTCTAAGTGTTCTTATACTGAAATACAAAGTTTAATCACCCCTGATTACAATGCATTTTTTGTATGAGAGGAGCATTAATATATATATATGTATATATATCACACAGAGAAATATTAACACAAATAATTGGAACCTGAGGGCATGGGACAAAACATACAATGTGTTCCCAAAAAAGATGTTTCCCTAATGGTTCTTAAGGAGTTCTAATGACAGAGAACTACCACTTACATTCTTAATTTTGTTTCCAAGGGTGCTCATTCTTGAGGTACATAATTTTTCTTTTGTTTTCACACATTAGGTAAAATACGTTTAAGCTGCTAAACTTAGCTTAGAGGAATGATCATTTTTGTACTACAAACTACTTCTGGGCAATCTTGAAATAAATTTTCAAGTTACTTGCTTATGTGTTTCAAGGCACAGTTTCCAGATAGTCTCTTTTTATTTTTGTTAGAATGCATCCCTGCCCCAAGTGTATATTTATTAATAATTAATTGCCATAATAAATTCACTCATTATGGGACCTAGGTATTGAGTAAGTGTGGTCTGAAATAAGTGGGTCATACGGGCCTGGAAATGAAACTCAGATTCTAAAATGAGAAACTGAAAGACTTCATTCCGGGACATAATGACTGGAAATTAATCCTCTCTTCTACTCCTGTTTCAGCATCTGGAGGTTGCAAAGCTTGCACATGGGCTAGCAGTCATCACCTGTCTTAGTAAGGGCCTGGGGACAGCGCCAATTCATTTATTTGCAATTAGATTAAAATAATCATGATGGGTGACAGCAATGAAAAAATATCACTAAACATTCCCTCATTATCTCCAAATATAATACTTGATAGATAGGTATGACCCTAGTTAACAACCGAGCACAGGAAGCCGTAGATCTTGCAGCCAAATCAAATCAGAAATATTTGTTTTCCCTACTTTTTAAGGTAAAGCATTGGAAGAAAAATCTATAAAATTTTAGTCATTTAGCAATGCTAAATTAAATTAATCTCTGTGTGCTAGGCTGCACCTCTAAGCACAACAGCTCTGAGGAGGAATGTGTCTGAAGGAGAGGATGGAAAGGAAAGGGAAGGTAGCAGGAGGAATGGTTAGTTGTTACACAGACCCATGGGACTGGAGTTAGTTTGCACTGAGGTGGGAACAAAATGCTTCAGAGGAAGCTCTGAACCAGGCAATGCCCAGCTCTCATTATTGTTTCTACTAATAAAAAGTGTATGCACATCTCTTGTGGACTGTATAAACTCAAGGAAGGTTGCCTTTCCCCAAAGCAGCTGGGTAAAGCCACCTTTGAGTATGTAATACATGTAGTCATCCAACCCAGCAACAACTTTTTCATCTTTTATTTGTTTACTTATTTATTTTAATTTATTTTCTCCTTCCTTCCTCCAGTAGCTGGATTTTGGAAGGGTTTTCATTTTACAGGAAATACAAGCTGTTGATTTTCTTTTTTTTTTTTTTTTTTAAATCAGAGTGAAAAATATATTTTTAGTTTTCCTTGAGAATGGAAATTCTGCCTTTCAGCCAACCTTTATCAAAGACCTGGGAGTAAATTCCCCCATGTTCTATTAACCTCAATAACACTGTGAATCTTTACATCAGCTAAGGCACAGCTTCCAGCATGCTTGCTCCCAGTAGTCATTCCAGTGCTGGCTGAGTACCTGAGAATAACTTGCCAAAGGATTGAACAACAATTTTGGAGCAGGTCCTTGCCTTACATCTTTTTGTCACTCAACATCTTCTCCTTCTCCCTTTTTCTTTTTTCTGCTTCTCTATGGTCCAATATGAGTATTTCTGAGCTGTTAAGCAGATATTGCTGGATTAACTTCTGAGAGAAACAAGGCAAAACCCATTTCTTTGTACCTATTTATACAGAAGGTATAGTGATATGGAATAATACATGCACGTATGGGAACCCCCCGGTTGATACAGTATACAAATATTTCCAGACCACACATGCACCTACATGAAGTCTGTTCAGAGTATTAATGTGCTCTTTGTTGTGGAGGTTGGGGTGAGAAAGCTCACAAACTGTTTTTTTCACCATAACAAGTAATTTTGGTGTTGTACTCTTCAAACTGTTCGTTCCATATGCAACAAACCTGTGAAAACAAATGTGTGCATTTTTATTGCTGAAACATGTTAAACTGCAGGTATATTAAAAATACAAGCAAGAAATCCATTTGCTGAAATATTAAAATGGAAATAGTAATAACTTCTTTATTTAAATAAAATGTGGTTGTCAATTCAACAATAATAAAGGAGATTAAGTCTAATAATTTGTTGTATACCATTGTATTAGCTTTAAACCAGAAGTGAAGTCTCCACAGTTTGTGATGAAACAATTATAGGTATGTGAAAGGTGGTTTTACCTTTAAAATAATTTCTCTGAATTTCAAAGATGTGAACCAACAGTGTACAGACTACTACACAAATTTTCTGGTTTTATATTTCAGGTGCTTTATGTACTTCCTTGTTTGCTAAAAGTCATGCTGTGTTTTATTTGCAGAAGAATGGGTAAGGTCTTCAGTATCTAATTTAATACCTGTTAATATGTGTGGGTACAAATGGGGAAAAGCATTCTCATAAACTGACTTGCACCTTAAAGATCAAAATGCATTTAATTTATTTTTGAGCATACACTGCATCAAGTTTTTATTTTTATTTCTCTTCATTTGTTCTGACTAGTGCAATTGTAAATTAATTCTTATCAACTTTTTGAGTAGAAATAGAAAGTAAATATACCCGAGCTTAAAAGTAATTGTAGCAAAGGGAGCGTCAAACTACAAAAGCACAGTGCAGACATAAAATGAGCTGTGACTATAAAAACAGTGTTAACTGTAATAGAAAAAGGTGTTTTCTTTCCCTGGTCTGCTCTTTATTTGTAATTTTTGTGTGGGGGCATGTGTTCATACAGACATGTCTTAAACTTGCTGCACTCAGTTTAATATTCTTTTTTTCCCTTAGTGCAATCAAACATCAAAACAGTATTATGCTCTTGTCCTTATTTAAATTCTAAACACAAGTATACCCAAAAGTGATGGAGTTTTGTTGTTGTAGTTGTTTTGTGTCAATATTTTATTCATGCAAAGTGGTAAGTAGGTTAGTAGGTATAACAAACGACTTAACTCCAAGTATCCACTGCCTTCTCTGTTACAATATTCCCTTTATATTTCAGGTTTAGGAGCCATAGTATACATGAAACACCAGCCTCTGTCTCCAGCAAAAAAAAAAATCCCACAACAATAAAGTGAAATAACCTTTAACCGATATTTTTTTCCCCTGGAATTTTAAATCATGAGGCAAAAGCCTGTTCTTGAACTCCCTATCCCTTCCAAGCGTTGCAGAGTCTTGTCAGAAAAACTGCACACTGCATAATTACAGAAGAATAAATCCACTTCCTCTTTCTTCTCTGCTTTTAACCATAATTTTGAAGTATTACAAAGAAAAAGCAGACAGAAGGGCATTTTCAAATCCTGTATCTCCCACCCAGTAACCTACAAATTTTTGTGAAGCTTATAACCATGTCAGTACATTTCTTTTTGAATTCTTGTTGCCGAGTGAAAGCAATATGAATATAAATGTGAAAATTCTCAATGCAAATCACAGACCATTTTGGCTATAGAGGAACAGTAAACTAGTCATTAGATAAAAGTGCTATCAAATGAAAGAAATTTTTCTTATAACATTGCAATGTAATACCTAACACTGATCCTGCACACCACTGACTCAATTTTTGGTTTCTTGCTTTTTTTTTGGTTAAGACTTTTACTGAAGTGTGAATTTCATGGTCAGATTTCAAGACGTGCCCAAACAGCTATCATAAATATTGTCATATAGCTCATTTAATTAGTCACTCTTGTGATTAATTACATAAATACATAAATATATTTAGTCACAAGAAAAAGAAAATAATTTATTTCAAAATATATAGTGAAATGTTGAACCATTTACTTCACTGAAGTTTTACCAGTTTTCTGTGAAATAGCTGCATATGGAAAACTGAAGTGGGTTTTTTTTGATGTTGCAAGACCTGCTTGTAGAATAAAAATGTGTGAACCATGATGTATGAATAAGATTTCTTAATTATTTTTTAAAGACCTATAGATCTTTTTTATGCCTACACTTTTTAGGGGAATAAATTAAGTTTCGGTTTGTTTTTTATTTGTTTTATTGGGGTACATAGAAAAACCTAAGTGTGCCAACCTACTCTAGTAGCATTCATTCTTCAATACTTGCAGCCTACCCCATATTTCAGCTAATTTGGTGAAGTTGGAAAATCAATTCTGTTTTACAAATACTAATGCTGTGATCATTATCTTTGCTCTAAGGGCTCACATTTGAACACAACGTAATTCAGATTAATAATGCATATTTAATAAATGCTAACATAAGTACCAAGGAAGCACTTTGGTTTCCAAGTGAATCTCAGCATATGGCTGTAATATCTAATCAATAATTAATTATAAGCTAGTTGACCCAATAGGCTCTTGCTACTTGCACGTGTTAAAAAAGAAGAATCTGGTAAGCAGATTGGAAAACTAGAAAACATAATTTATAATCCCTTTTTGCCCTTTCTCTTCAGTCAGGCACAAGATTTATCTAGTGCTCAAGAACCCTTTCTTCTGCATGCATAAAATTAAAAAGAGAAGGGAAATCTGAGCTGCGGGATCAAGCATACAGAAACAGTGCAATGTGTGCGTGGCCCACGATCCAGTCACATCCAGTTGGGGACCTGCCTTCAGTGGACTCAGTTTGGAAACAGCCTGTACATGTATGATGGTGGCCGAAGAGTCACAGGGCACCCCATTCCTGTGTTGGCTGCTGGTGCCACACTTTGAATGTAAAGTTGATACAAGGACAATCCTTCCAAAGTTGTTACAGTCTTTTTCTATATTACATCTGAGGGATGAATATCTGCCCAAAGCCAATGCTGAACAACTCCAAGTAGTCTGTAAAATACACCAGGAATGACAATGAGCCATAACAACCCACCATTTCCCTGCTAATATGTAAACCATAGGAAAGGCTGAAGACCACCAAGTCAGAGTCATATCGCTGTTGCAGAGGTGCCTTTTCTTGGCAGGCTGCAAAGTGCTGACTGCTGACCTGAGTGGAAGCTGGACTGCAGATTCAGGGCTTTCCCCATCGTTGGGACAGTATCTGGCTTTGACTGTAATCAGGATTGGGGAAGAGGAGGCAGAGAAAAGAGTTGGATGACTATTTTAAGAAGCTGCCAGAAATTGAAACAGCTGAAATATTTCAACAATGAAGGCAACGCTATACAATGGACTAATTAAATATTTGTCACTTAGGCTGCAAAATTGTTCCTGGTCAAGGCTGTGAATCACAGATTTTCCTGACTTTGATGTTCTTCCTACTTATTATGCTGTTATTTGCATACTAGTTTTATTGTGTTTGTTATCACTTGCTCCTTTTTTTTGGAGAGGAAACCACTCTGCTTTTTCTTATCTCCTGAGCTGTATCTTCATTAGCTTGTGATGGAAACAGAACTACATGGTCACAGACTATGTCTTAGCTGACCTTAGCTCTATGGAGAAGCTGTTGTGCACAAAGCATGTCTGTAATGATTCTGTACTTCTGTTAACCATGCAGGGTTTTTAATGACAGAGGTTTATTGCCTTATAAAAATGTTGCAAAAGAAAAAACGATCCGTTTTTTTCCTCCCTATTTATGTACTTTCAACAGTTCATACCTAAGATATGTATCTGGCCAGATTCTCTGATGGAAAAAAATAAGTGTTAATTGCTATTATTGCCAGATTATGAATGCATTGCATATATATATATATATATATATATATATACAAGAAAATCTATTGCAGAAGAGTATTGCAACCAGAGAGGCAAAGAAAAATTCCTTCAGGAAGGTCAAATTTCAATTAATTTGACAGTCCAGCTGATGTTTAGATCCCACCAGAAGCAACCTGTGGACCTTTCCTCTCTGAGTCATGATCAGGCACAGGTAGATCTGTGCTAGCATCGCAAAGTATCTCTTCCCCTTGATGAGGATGGGTAACTTCCACAGTGCTTAAAGACCGTAAAGATTTCTCTCAATCTCAGGTCAACAGTCGTGCATTTCATTGCTAGCAAATAGCTCTATCATCATGATGGAAAAGTATGCCCTCTTTCCCAAAGATCTTGTCCTCCTTTCAAGCCTGTGAAAGTTGGAAGCCCATTTCTCTGACAAGCAGCAGCTCATGGCCCTTGGGCTGACACTGAGAAGCTGGACACCGCCCTCTTTTGCCTAAGCCTGGACTAGCTGCTGCCATGCAGATCTTGAGGTTTGAATGTTACATGTATGGCCATACTTACAAGGTCAAATGGCATTTTTTTAAGCAGTTCACTGTCGCTAAATGCAGTTCCTATTTTAATATAATTAGCTCCCATTGACTCTTCCATTAGCAGCAATAATCCATTGAGGAGAACTCAAAAAATTACTTGTGACCTTAAAAACCTTAAAGAATATTAAAGAAGACTTCTTACAGTGAAAAAGCAGATGCCTGCTGATATGGTTGATTGGAATCAGATGAATAAGCAGTATTAGCAAATGCCTTGTTTTACCCAATAATTCAATAAGAAAGCACAATAATGTCTGTAATATCTATCTTGGACAGTGTTGTGTTTATGAAGATTCCAGCTAAATTTGGATGCTAGCCCAATGTGGATTCCACCCTGAAGGAAACCCTTATTCTCATGCTGGGCTTATCGGGCCTGCCTTTCAGACATGCAGAGCATGTTTACCTCCTTTAGTTTTCTGATTGCAGCATTTGACACTTCTTAAACCAATTTATAAGCAGCTTAGGACAGAGAACTGAGCGTTGAAAAATAGGTTGCAGGCTTATGGTCAAGACTTAGGTAAAAGCTAACACTTAACGTGTTCCTAAGGATCTTTGTTTCAAGGTTCTAGTTTGGCAAGTAGGAATAGACCTGGCTCATAGCATTCATAAGAGAGACAGCTTCAAGGTCCTGACTTCAGAAGGAAGCTGCATCTCATGTTCTGGTTTGGGGTTCTCCTTCTCTTGGTTGTTGTAAAGCATGTCCATTAAAAAAAAAAACGAAAACCACCACCTGACCTAGATAGGCATATTTAGAAAATTATGACAGTTTCAAAATACATCTGACAGCTGTATCTTGATGCAGTATCTCATGACATTCCCTTGGTTTTCTTATGTCTGCTACGGGGTTATGCTTGTATGTTCCTGAAACAATGGACTGTTAGTCTTTGTTTAGTATCTAGACAGTAATCACGTCAGTAGATGTACTCTGGTATGTGGATGGCATCTTTTTCACTTATCAGCTATGTTTTGGCAACTTTCTACTCATATAGTAAGAGCAGAACTGTCAAAGAGTTTACTAATTCATTACATTAAGGATGTAGTAAAATGATTAATGTGTGATTTAACAGTTTGTTATTCTTCATTAAAAATGTAATAGAACATTAAGAGCGTTTTGTTCTCAAAGGTATTACATATAGAGAAAAGAGAGGCTAGAACAGAAAATAAAGCTGTACAGGTTTGTACATTTTTAAAGTTGCATGACAAACCGTATTTGCTAATCCCAAAGCATCATTATGCAGTAAAACAGAATTAATGAGACATCAACCCCACCTCCCAGAGATATTAAATTTTGGCTAATCTCACCTCGTCATCAGTTTGGAGATATGCAAATCTTCTAGCTTCTACAGAAGTCTACTCTACAGAGCTTTCTAATTAGTCATTCCAAAATAGCAAGCAAGTTCATCATCCTCAGTAGTGTTTCTGGCCATATGTAAGAGCTTTACTCCAAAACTTTTACATTATTTTCTTTCCTGCTTCTTATGTCTATGGAGGAAGCATATTTCTCAAATGAAACAATTATTAGAATAATGTATCCACGCTATTTTTCATTTAGAACACTACATGAAATAATTTTTAACAGCTTGCTATTGAATTAAGATTCTAATCATCTTTGTGATGTTTGAATAGAATTTTTCTGTTAGGTGCATGAACAATCCTCTCATAAGAAGGCTGACACAGCTTTTTTTTGTTATATTTTGGTGTGCTACGAGAGAAAAAAACCTCAGTTCTGACTGAAAGCACAAAATTTCTATGATTTTTTTCCTCACTCATAAGATTTCCATTTACAGGTATTTCCTTGAGAATCTGTTCAAATAAAACACACCTCAGAAACATATGCAATAATGAAACATTCAAGGTCTGGTTACAGTAATAAGAGAGAGGAAGAAAAGACAACCATGCCCTTTTGAAGTATTTCTCACATAGTTATACAACATGCTTTCTTCAGGAAGCTGAACCCAAGTTTTCTGACCCCAGGTATTTCTCTCTTTCCCAGTAAACTAATTTCAGTCTCCTATGAGGGACTGTAAAGCAGTTTTGCAAAGATCAGCAAAGAAAAGATCGCATGGCCCTGAGCTTCATATTGTGCATTTGACAATGGTCATATCTGATGAGAGGGCAGGAAGGGAAAAAAAGGTCTCTGACAGGTAGGATGGGGAAGAGGTACATGGTTAAGGAGTCCTTTTGCATGCTTAGCATGATCAGTTTATCTCTAACCTTCATATTTAGGAATACTCACCTCACTACATTAGAGCAATCCCTGTAGCTGAGAGGTAACTTCTTTTCAAGGGTAGAAAAGGAGTCAGTCTTCTCCTGGTCATGATACTTTACAAACATACACTAAAACTCGGTGCAATTCTGTGATAGAAATAACTGTTAAAAACACCAGCCTTGATCCATCACTTTATGCAAACATGTTTTACTTTCACACAGGTTAAAAACAAACAAACCCCTTTCACCATGTTTTCCATTGTCCTAAAAGTGTTTCTGTGCTGTGCCAGGGCCTTTGTTAGGACTGCAAGAGGTAAAAAAGCAGAAACAAGAATTAGAATCATTTACAGCGAATGTGTTGCTTATTGGTGTTGTCTTTTTCCTTCGTTCATCATATTTCACTCATTTAAATGATACACATATAAGTATTTTTCACTGCCTTTTATTTTTGTCAACTAAATGCAAAAAAACCGAATCTATAATTTCACTCCCTGTATCTCTAATTTGAAAATATAAGATGTTCAGGAAGTTCTGTTGAGTTTGCGACAATGTACTGAAAATTAGCTCATTTGTATGAGCTGACTGAAGCACCAAAATGTCAGGTGTGTTCCTTTTCCCAGCATCATTGCTAATCCATAGTTCTGGTAACTGGGGAGAAGTGATGTATAATGAAAAATGTCTACTGTGCTGTGTATCATTAGCTATTCCTTATTACAGTCAGTCATCTATTCATCCTTTCTGGATGTACTCATGAATAAGATGCATAACAAACTGATGTTCTGGTTTTTCCTCATTAGGAATCTGATATCTTGTTCAGCAACACTGAAGAGGAAACGATTGGCATTTAGTTCTAAGTGTGCGTTTTATAACCCATAGAAAATTAAAAATAAACAACAATATCTACAGTGATTTCATATACTTTCTTCATATGAATTAGAAGCATTTACAAAAATTATATCAGAGCTGGTGAAATGTTTGCTAGAAAATATCTTAGCAGCAATTTGAAGGCTTCTTTTGTAAGTGATTCGTATTATATCTGATGAACTAACATAGATAAATATATTCTGAACTTAATTTTTCTGTGTGATATAGTTATTCAGGTTGTCCTCAAATCTCTCTCCTTAAAATGTTGGTTTTTAGCAGGCTCTCCAGTTAACAGACTTAAAATGTATATAAATAAACATATTTTTCAGTTTGTTCTATGAAACGTAGGAATGATCACTGGCTCTGAAGGAGTCATAAGATATAACTTCCTTCCTAGCTGATCAGGAAACCCATTCACAATAGTTTAACTGCCGTTTGGTTTTGTTGCCTTTCTTACTCTGTGTGGAACATAAGCTCTTTAGAATAAAGAAATTTTTTAGTTTAGGGGGTATATCTTGGGTTGGTTTTCTTGCTTGTTTGTTTTTGCTTTTTAACTCCAAGGAGCTCCACAGGTACTCTGCGGTGCCACTAACAAATACAAAGGTTGTAGAAACATAAGCTCTGGGTGACTGAGGTTTGCTTGGTAACCAATGGGAATCACATTACTATTCAAATAAATGTTGAAATCACAACAGGACCCGTTGTCCTATTTTTAGATGCAAATTTACTGGTAGATGGAAAATTAAAATTCACTTGCCCACCTGAGAATGATTTCCTATTTGAAGGAAGTAGGGGAAAAAAGTTAAAATGAAAATTATATACAGTGTTTCTTTAGGACTTTCTGATTGATAGCTTCTGGTGTGTTGAGTAGAAATGTGGCTGGTGCTAATAGTGCTTCACTCACTGTTCTGCACTTGCAGGGCCAGATTCTCATTCACTCTGCGTTGAATCAGTAAAATATGGAGAGAGCTTCTAGTTCATCTTTAATGTCTTCTGCTTCCAGTCTGAATGTGTTAGCAAACATATCTAGTGAAAACTCTCAAGATAAATATAATATTTATACTTTTACTGATACTCCATCATCTGATTCTTCTTCATATATACCCTGTAATGCATAGCTGACAAAACCACAAATTATTGTGAATAATCACAGTGCAAATACATCACTCTAGAATTGCTTGGTGAAACATAGTCTCCTTGGACTTGGAGAGTGTTTCTCAGTTTAACAAAATACGAAAAGATCTGTTATCTCATTTTACACATAAAAACCTAAGTGATAAGTGTTCTTAAAAATAGCTCTGTCAATCAGTGATATTTGTCCAGATGGAATTATGTTTTCTTTTCGATGCTATCTGTGTGTGCCTGTATTGGAGAATTCAACCCAGCAATGCTGTGTGTGGATGACTAACACAAGGACATGGTTTTTTAATAACTAGTTGAGAAGGATCAAAGAATGCACAGTAAGTTACATAGAATTGATATTGATCAACAAGGTTTTCTTGAGGCACAACAGGGCTTTCAGCTGTACTGCATATACCAGGCATCAGATTCACTTCGTGCATGTGTTGGGGGAGAAGAAAAAATGAAAACAAAAGTAATACAGAAGAGAAAGCAAACGGATAAATCAAGTTGTGTTAAGTCAAACCTACAATGCAGCTGTCTATTTTTCAGTTATTTTAGGCAATGCTTTGAAGCACAAATACTAGGCAAGGAAGGCTCGGCAGTTTTTGAAGCACATCATATAAGACACATAAAAAAAATAGGGCTGTGATTTTATTAGGCTGCAAATGTATCTTAACTTTCACACTGAATATTGTCAGTTTCTATATATTACATATATATGATACTGCTATATATATATAATACTGCTATATACCTGTATATATACATATAAAATACTACACAGAAACAGAACTACCCTGAGTAGTGTTTCCATGCCTTTAATGTGATCCTTGGCCCAGTCCTTCAGCATATGGGGATGGGATGTGGGAACATAGCTCCTGTGATGTCAGAGGGTAGGAGCCAAAACTTGGTGGTTCTTTCTAACAATTTTCTTGCAGATTTGCTTTATTCAAAGATTAATCTCTTTGTTGAACAAGTGAGACTGGCAATCCATTCACTTAATACCCCTTGACTGATTATAGCTAGATTACTCACATTTCCTTCTTCAATTTTGGCCAGACTCCCTTCTAATCCCAGGATATGATGGAGAGTCATATCCCACTCACTTTTTCCTTCACCTTCACTAACTTAGATATGTCCTTCTGTAGTTTGTCCACCTAAACTTGGCTTTGTTCCCTTTATCTTCTTTACTATGTTTCAATCACATCCAGCTCCCATTCCTGCTTTGTGTATTTCCTTAATCATAAAATTTAGCAATGTCTTAAACATAGCTTCTACAATTAGCATGGGTTTTCCCTCCCCAAAGGTATCTAGATGTCTCTCTCTCTCTGCCAAGTCCAAAGCATTTCATCACAGGTATTTATCTGACACAGGTATTTATATTAAACATTACTGCAATGTAAATCATGTAGAATGTTAGTAGCATGGAGAAAATATCTAACACAAACCCATCTTTTGTCCGAATGTATTTCTTTGTCACAACAAACTCTTCTGATCATCACAATGGGATGGATAGCTTGAAATACAGTAATCAGAGCATTTTACACTTAGCAGGAGGGGTAGGCAGGAAAGAAGCACACCATCCTCATTTTTAACACATTTACTGGTAATCTGAGATAAAAATGCAGGCTTCTCAGCATGCTGAAGACTTAATTTTAATAACTGATGTTTACTTAATGCTTGTAAGTGCAGCTTCTGAAGAGATTGGCAGTTTGTAATATGCCAGCGTTCCCAGCTGTTATTCAAATAAGAAGAGAAACTAAGAAATTAAGGCTGAGAAAACTACTGATCCACATAATGGCACATGGAGTATAAGCTTGACTGTAAAAGAGCAGCGCTTACAACATAAACATTTTCCCCAATATAAAACGTATTTCCAGGTATAGCTGTTTGTTAAATTGAGCCTATGGGGCCTTCACAGTAAAGTCTTTTCTGCTTACTAAAATCCACTTACTAGTATTTGTACCTAGTTGTAATATATGTCTATAGTTCTTTCTAGAAAGTCTGAGCAGAATTGATTGATTGGGAGTTATTGGCCTCATTTTGTCAAAGCCAGAATTAGCGTGATTCTATTCAGATCTTCACAGAAATTACAGCATCAAATAGTATCATCAAATGTAATGTTCTAGAGGAGAATTGCATGATGTCCATTATAGTTAGTTAGAGGTATGAAGAAATGATATGAAGATCTTATTCAGGAAGGCATACATCAGGGTCTTTTGTGCCCATGTTTGAGGTTTTTTGCTCTCAATGTGTACGTTTTGCTTTTCCCACATTCATCTCCAAGTCATTTCAAAGAAAAAGCAAGTTTCTCTTACTTTATCTATTGGATAGGTAAATAAAGGAACAAAGTGGTAAAAACGGTTCATTTAGTCTCGCGCTGCAGGTCAGCTGCAAAATCAGGAGCTGAACTAGGGGCATGTGGCTGCCAATCAGTATTTTCATCAAACACCCTTTCCTGCCACATGTTATTCTTTGTGAATCTCCACAGAACATTTAAAACAAGTGAGTTTTTGGGCAGGGGGCTTAGCTCCAGCTAGGGGCACGTGAGCCTTGGCACACTGTGGAGTAGCAGACATGCCCAACGCAGTGCGGTGCCATATCGACCCAAGCGAGCACTGTGCAGTCACAGCATCAATCCACAGTGTTTAATTCAGATGCCTCTGAGTGATGGTGGTATTTGAAGCTGTCAGTGAAGGAAGGCTGTGTGCCAGCCACTAAAAAAACAGGTCTTATCTATCCTAAGTGATGGCAGAGGATCCCTTTCCGAGGTGTTTGATGTGTTTCACTCTTTCTGCTCCTGCAGAGAGTGGGTATTGCCAGCCTGAGAGTGGCAGGGGGCCACCCAAGGGTCTGTAAGTCTCTACCATAGATCACAGTAATTACACCACAAATAACGTGAAATTCAAATCAAAGTATCCAAAATATGTACATGCTCTTATGGACGAAGGGAAGAGAAGGGTAAGGTATACGGATGAGTGTAGCCCAGTAATTGCTACTGGGCAGTGCCTGCCATCTGCATTTCTGTTTCCTGCCTCAGGATTGCATCTCTTTTCCTTTTCCACTCAAATTGCTATATGTTGTAGCCCCAAGGTGGTAGTGACGTAAATATGAAAAAAGTCACATTATTCATTATGAATTTTCCACACTTCTAATGGTATGAATGTATGGATGCGGTAAGAGTAATTTGCATTAACTCCTATAAGTCAAGTTTGTTGCTGGTTTCTCATAACAACATAAATAATGAACAATAATGAACAAAATTTGTTTTGGTTTAGACATTTCACTGGAGCTATAACCATGAAATGAAAATATAGTTTTATACTCAGTTTTCTTTTTTTTCTTTTTATAAAATGAAACATAAGCAATAGGCTTTTCTGTTCCAAAGTGCTCATTATTTTTTTTGCTATTTCATTTTCTGCAGTTCTCTAAAAGCATTTCTGATAATATACTTATCTGGGTATTTTCATTCTAGTGGTGTATTATGCATTAAGTTAACCTTAAATATCACTAGGTGCATTTTCAGAGGTCCAACTCAGCACAATTTCTTTGACTTAACTCTTCTTAATTTAAAATCTTCTTTCTGGCAATAAATTCTAACCTTTGAATTCCGACACCGTTTTCTCCAAAACCAGTACTTGCTATTTGCAAATAAGTATTTTATCTTCTCAATTAATGGTTTGTTTTTCCAGTGGAAAAGCTCTAGTGTATGTTAACTTGAATTTTGAATTAATAATAGGTGTTTTCTTACCTATATTATAAATTACAGTGAATACTTTTTCTGTTTCTGAACATCCAATCCAATCGTCTTTGTATGGATTCTGAAGACAAGGGAAAGAAGAGAATAGAAAACACTTTTTAATCTGTAAATATTGGTCCATGCTCTACAATGAAATGTATGTGCCCCATGTGATTCTGACTCTTAAAGGAGATTAGCTACCTGTTCAACTGGGACTAATTACAGACCGTAGCACCGAGGGACAGAAAGATCAGGAGACCAGATGGCCTGGAGAAGTGCAAGGAATTTTCTTCCCGCAACAGGTTTCAAAGGACTTCCTCACTGATCTGGGAAAAATTACCATGGCACGTGAGAAACAAAAACTCCTTGTGAGAGAGACTGTATACGAAATAGAAAACATTTCTGATGGGTTTGTCCTGGTTTTTTTAACGTGGAACAATTACATTCAGGCTCTGCTACCAACCAGCTTTGGAAACGGATAGGGTGGGAGAGTGCCTCGAAGTTGCAGAGGCTCCTAATCTCTCTTCTCACCAAATGCTTTGCTGCTGGGGAGGACACTGCTGTGGCAGGAGGAATTAGTGGGGTGCTAAGTGTCTGCTAGCAGTTTCCAGTCTGAATGGGGAAGAGAGTTGATTAGCAAAAGCTGAGCTCAGGTGATCCTCTTTGTTTATTAGCATGTGAAAAGCTTTGCTGATGGCCATGGCAAAACTCACGAGCTTATTAAAACTAGGCTGGCAGTTCAGTGCATGATTGCTGGTTTCATCTTTGTGTTTAAATGGTTCTTTTTTTTTGCATATTTCTTCTCCGTTTCGTTTTGGCTCATGTGAGCTTATCGTGAGGAAATTGTTGTTAACTTTGCTGGTGCTTTGGTTGCTCTTGAGTAAATACAAGAACTGAGTGAAGCATCGCAAGGATTTCACCAAACCAACGTGTTGCAAACGGCAGACGACACCGAAGAGTAAGTTTCACTAAGTTGGAGACTTGTATCTCTGAAATGCTAGATTTACATGTGCTGTGAAAATAGATCTGTGGTGTGATCACATTTGCATTTCATATTTCCAAGTGCAACATGCAAATTGAAAAAAGTGTTTCTGAAAAAAAAAATCTGACCTTAAGTAAAAAAAAGTTTCGATACCGAACTATAGTAAACTCCCTCTCGGTTCCATGGAAGATAAGATCTCTTTTATGATGATACTACAGGCTGTGAATTGGTAAGACTTACTGAAAATAATTTTAGGAATTTACTGGCAGCGCCTACTCATCAGGCTGTCTGTTGTCTATTATATCAATTCTTCATAGCAATGCCTTGTAGTTTGAAAATTGGAAGTAGCTGTAAATTTGTGGGGATTTAGTCTTTTTTTTTTTTTTAACGTGTGTGTGATGTTACAAGAAATGTAGTAAAGGAATTTTGGAATTGCAGGAGTAGTCACAGAAGAGTTTACTTAAAAGGTTGATAATAAATCTGGGATGCTTTTAATTGGGTTTTTCTTTGTTCTAATGGGATTAGGACGTGAGGTGGGGTTTTTGTGTTTTGTTTCAGACTCACAGTCTCTATTGCACAGACTTTCATGCAGCATTTAGTCAACATTTTAGGTTTGAGAGGATTATGCTTTTAGTTTTGCATAGTCAGTAAGGTGAGGTTCAGTGGCAGAAGTGGAAAGATACATATGTTTATCTGTAGAGTCATTTAGCCAATGATCAATAAATGTCTGACAATAAATCAATATGAATGTAATCTCCAATCTGTGGACTTCGAAGAACAATCTCCTGAGCGTTCCTACCACAAAAATCTATATTCACTCCTGTCTTCATTCTAGCTGATTTATGCTCTGATGCTGTTTGCTTTCAAGGACCTCCATTTCTCTAAGTGCTGCCTGGTCGGTAAGCAACAATCCATCAGCACACTACTAATATCAAGGAGGCTTATATTTAATTACAGATAACAGGCCCAGTGGGACTGAGAACAAAGTAACTGATCACTAAGGTTTGATATAGTAAAATATAAAAGGAAAGGGAAGACATAAAATGTGAAGGACCTTTATAAAAGAAATGGATGTTCTGATGTTATGCTCAAACCATATGGAATATGAGAATGAATTATATGATAGATTGTGTCTGTAGTCTGATTTAATTCTTTTCACGTAAGAAGTGCCCTTGGTAAAGAAAGGAAGAACTCTATTGTAAATGACCAAATGTGTCTGTGATTACCTAAATTTTGTACTGTCTTAATTACGTGTGTAGAGAATACATATAGGTTAGTTCTGTTTCCAAATATGTGCTTTTTTTATTTTACTGTCAGACAAAAATAATATAGATAATCTTCCTTAATATATGAAATGTTTTAGCGTCCCTTCTTTCTGAACACTAAAAAGGATGTAGTTTCCCCATAACAGAGGTAGCACAATGTATTTCCTAAATACAATTTCTTAAATTTCTTCATGTTTGCAGATTTTTGAGCTAATTCTTTCTTACAGACTTGATAAAACGGGCCCTACTGATACAGCTAATGTCTTTATTCAAAGTAACACGAGGGAACCTGTATGGGCTGACCTCTCTGGTGAGCTACATGCAATAAATATCAGAGGCTTATGTGTTGCTTTAAACATAGTTCTGGTATAATAAATGCAAACCTTCTGAATAGCCTAATGTTGTTAGTAAACTAATTTAATTAAAACACAACTAAACATTATCACATCTATTTGAAAATTCAATTTATCTGAACCTCATATTAATCCATTAATTATTCTGAGCTGATGAGAATAATTTTTAACAGAGGCCCACTTTATGAAATAAATTCCTGACTAGTTCTAGTCCCAAGTCCTTGCACAGCAAAGTTAAGTGGGAATAAGTATAAATAATAAGTGATTGAAATGAGCGTGCACAACTGTCATAGCTAAAACTTCTGAAATGAAGTGGGGAAATCTTCATTAGTTAGATGGAGATAAAAGAGCCAACAGATGGAAAAGGCAGGGTAAAAAAATGAAAGAAAAGGCAGACAGGCTGCAGTCAATATGAAGAAAAGGGAAAATGCCAATGAATGTGTGTAAGACAGATGATGCAGCTAAAATGTATATATCTCAGCAACTGTATAAATGAAGATAGTTGCTAATCACTGTCTTATGTTGAAGAAATCTGAAATACTGCCCTTTGGCTTCTGAAAAGACAACCTCAAACTGAGGCTCTTGGAGGATACTTTATCTGTAAAACTGAATCTGCATGCCTGTGTAAAGGGATTATTGCTAAAGTATCTGTGAAATATCAGTGAAAGCACTAATCTCCAGCGAAAGATAGTTCTGTGAATTTAATTTACTGGTCACTGTGGATTTGTACCTGTTAAGGTTTTTATTTTGTTTTCTACCAATATTTACCAAGTTAGCCTAAGGTTTCGAGCTCTCTGAGGAGTTTTGTGGTGTCTTTCATGGATGTTGAATTTCCTATTCTGTCTAAATACACTGTCTAAAACCTTTTTTTAACATGTACTGTATTTTTTAGATAAAAATTATCTTGGTTGAATGGGGCTTTGATCAACTTGGTCTACTGAAAGCTGTCCCTGCCCACGGCATGGGAGTTGGAACTAGGTAATTTTTAAGGTCCCTCCCAACCCAAACCATTCTATGATTTTGAGATAAAGAAGTTTTATGAATATGCACTCAATAGAAAGCATAAATGTACAAGCAAAGAGTTGTGTAAATCTGGCATAGAACTACTGATATATGCCACATCTAGAAAATTACCTATATCTCTGTGATAAAATAATTAATGCCTTCTATAAAGTAGTGATTGAGTGGGCAAGAGGGAAAGACCTGAATCATCTTTAAAGTATTCTATGTTTTGCTGATATTAAATGAAAGGTAAACGAGGTTCTGCCAGCACGTGAACTGAGTGCCCTGACTTTTCAAGAAGGAAGAGTGAGTGACTGTTTCTTAGCCAGCTAAAAATGTATTGTATTGGGGTTTTGTAAGATCATTAAGGGTGTTTATTAAACACTTTGTGGATTTTCCAGGTTCTTTTGTGCTTTTCAGCTTCTGGCTATGGAGAGAAACAGATGAAAAGTTTCCTTTGTTTGCAGATTATACTATTTTTTTATAGAATTTTTTTTGTTGACTGTTTCCTGTAGAGTCAGGCAAAATTTGATACTTCTCACTGAAAATAGTTTCTTTTATTTCATGTTCAGAAGGTCAGGCTTTCTATTAAGTAAAATAAGAGAACATGTAAGCATCTCTGCTAGGTTCGGTCCTTAGCTGGCAAACAGCACGTGACAGATCTCTTTAGTTTCAGCTGATAATTAGAATTTACATTCTTTTACATGTTATGTTCTGGGACAGTCTGAGGGAGTAGGTTATCACTTATGCTTGGTCAAGACTTACTGAGAAATTGTATAGAGAAATCTGAGTGCAGTTCTGCTGTGAATGTCAACGTACGCAGGGTGTTTGTTTTCCTTTTATTTCAAACACTTTTGTTACAAGACAGTAATAGAAGTGGTTTAGCTGTTTACAAGAAATACAGGAATTGGTAGCTACATGGTGTGACTAGCTTCAGGAAAACCTTAAAATGCAGGATAATCTGAAAAATATTCAAATAAGCCTAAAACAATCCCTGAAATTCTGATGCATATGTTGACTAGTAGCATGAAACATTTTTCAAGTTGACATATTTTTAATAAGGGTGTATATATGTTTGTCAGAAAAGGCCTCCATCCTCCACCTACTTTTTTCCTTTGTCCTCTGTGGTAGCCAAGAAATCCATCACTCTCTCCCTGACTTGCCATTCATTTTTCACATGTCCTAAATATATTGTAGATTTCCCTCCTTTTATGTAGATTGCAAATTTGTGTTGACTGTTTTCTGTTTCAACTCAATATTCTTAAAAACAAACAAACCCCCTCCAGATGTAATGATATTTCAGGAGAGGGAGGTTCTGTCAAGATATAATAATATGCAAGTAATTTAATCATCTTGGTTGCTTTGAATCTGAAAGATTGAATTATGTCAACTTCTATATTGGCAGGCATACAAGCAAACAAAAATAGTCATCTAGATTTCCTATTACAGAGAGCAATAAAAACTTCATTTGGTGTACAGGCAATTAGATCTTGGATAAATTCTAAATGTTGTGCTTTAATACCGCTTGCATATACACAAATTCATTTAATTTGGGCTGAAAAAAAGTCATGGATGTGGAGTTGCTGCCCCCAACATACACAAGCAGAATGTACTGCTTGAGTGCCAAATGAATGTGTTTTTTCTTAGCCTTAGGTAATCTCAAAGGTTTAGACACCTGAGCCTTGGATATTAGGAAAGGAGTTGGGAACAAAAGGGACTAACTAGTTGACTAACAGCAGAAAGGATGAGTTGTGAATAATTATTGTAAATTGTCAATGTGTGTAGCCAGTGTAGATAATATTCATAGGATCTGACAAGACACGGCTTATCAATATGAAAAATAACGTGACAAACAGAACGTAAGCAGAAGAGATGCAAAGTGTCACCTTTCAATTACAAATACAAATGTGATTTATGGAACTGGTAGGACTGTTATCTAATTTGCATTATGTAGGTAATTAAAAAATAAGGTATTCATACAATGGTTTTACTTAAACTCATGTACCGCTCAGAAATATGAGAATGTTTTAGTTTGGAGCTGGTGTTGTAGCAAGTAAGGACCCTTGCTCTTGGTTGTAATAATTAAGATAAAAACCCTGTCTGAAATCCTGTTAGTTCTGTTATATTTTCTTCTAGACCTTGCTTTTGAGAATGCTGATGAGATACAGTCACAAGAGTAAATGGTTGCACCACATTGCTATCAAAATATTAAATGTTTATATAATTACATTATATAAACCTGGTCAGTTGAATGGCTTAGTACATATACATTAGAACAGTTATTGAATCTTTTTTTTTTCTCTAGGTATTAAACCACTTTCAGTTGCAGCATAAAAATCTAGCCTACTGGAGGACTTTTGCTTATAATATGGAGCAAACAGGATTTGATGCCAGATAAATGAAATGTCAGAATATTTTCTGTATATTTATGAGTTATTGCACTATATTACTAAAAGTAGAAGTTGACCTAACAACAAATTAAAGTCTCATTATAATGCTGTATTTTATTTATTTATTTATATTTCTTGGGAAATCTTCAAAACAAACCATGTGCATAGCCAACTCCGTAATTCCAGTGATAACGATCTCTGTTCAAGTTTCAAATTGCATTCAGACTACACATGAGATTGTCTCCAATTTCTTTGCTGTTATAAATGTGGAGAGTTATTACCTCAATCAGACTGTTATGAACAAATGAGTGACTGAGACTTTAGAAGCTTCAATAGAGAAGAAGTGTAGGTGTGAACACGTGTAGAGAGTGAGCTGCTTCAGAGGGAACTGCTCTTTCCCACTAATATCTAGAAAGTGCCTCACCTTTCAAGGGCAAAAAAGAAAACACTATTGGACATTTATACAGGAAGCAAATGTGATGTCAGTCTATGTTTGGCAGCTGAGAACAACTTCATCTGTCACAATCCGAGGTCTGTCATCACTGGTGGTGATTGAGAGACCAAAATCTGGTCTGGTAGAAAATGAATTAACCTGAGGCAGGTCCAGCAAATGAAAGAAATATTAAGGCTTAATTCAGACTTGGTGGTAGTAACAAATATCCTTCCAGTACTAACCAAGGCTCTTCATCTATAGTTTCCTGACTGTTTTCCAAGGTTTTCTACATTTCCTTGAGAGCTGGAGCCTGTTATCTAGCATCCATGTTCACTTGTTACCAGAGACTGAAATATTGATGGCTACCTCTCAACTAAATCCTTACAAAATTCTTGTGAGGAAAGAAGCAAACTTAGAAGGTTGTATTCATTTAGTCCTATGGAATATTTTTTTCCACTGCAAAAAATTATCTGGGCCATCATGCTTGTACTTCTAATCTCTGGAGCCTTGCCTTTTAGTTGGGGGGCAAAGTAGCATGAGGCAGAAATCAGAGCAAATTGAGCCAGGATATACAGGCACACAGCAAAGTTAGCTGGGGACCTGGGCAGGCTTGTCACTGTGCCTCTGCAGGGACAAGGACACAGAATTTCCTGAACTGAGGTGTTTTGTGAGATGCTCAGGGACAGGCAGGAAAGATGTGCTGTTCTCGTGTGTTTAGGGCAATCTTGTGGTTTCTGTTCTTCATCTGAGAGATGGTTATGGATCCAAGGGGGGAACACAAGCGGCAGTCACCCCCTTCTCAGGTCTTTTGCTGGACAGTAGATGGGAGGATAGTAGAGGAGAAGGGGAAGAAGGAGGAGATGAGATTCCTTGAGATATTTTAATTCCTCCTCCTCCACTTAACCTGCATGAGGAGTAGTGTGTTCTGTCTTCTTTCTAGTTGAAAATTCCACTTCTCCCATCTGAAAATTCCTTGCTGTTACAAGACCTAAGGCAAAAGCTAGAAGGATTGCTAAAGCTGATCTGCTCCTCAATCCAAAAGAGGTATCTCAAAGTTAAGGCTGATGCACATAAACAAGGTAGGGAAAGAATGCTGCTTTGGCTTGTGCCTATTCTGTCAAAGGCATCATCATACACTGAGGCTGTCAAATTGGCTCTTTTTTTTTACTTTTTTTTTAGTCTAGAGTTTAAACTAAAAACAAGTCTATTTCAGTTGTCTAAAATAAATAAATAAGGAAGTTGGAACATAACACGAAGCATGCAGTGTGTGCAACTAACCAAACCTCAGCGTTACAGTCTGCTTAAATCCAATGAACTTCAAAGAGCATAGGAAAACATTCCCATTTTTATTCTTTTTATTTTGGGTAAGCAGGTGGGAGGTTAAATATTCTATTTCTTTAGTAGTTTGGGTGGGGAAAAAAAGGACGATTTTGACTTTTGAATTCAATAAGTCAAGAGAGTGGCATGCAAAGAAACAAGTATTCTTTCCCATCTATTGTATTAGGAGGCCTAGACAGAGAGTGATGCTGTGACTTTACTGTTTATTTCTCTGCCTCTGGGTACAGAGGTTGATATAGAGAAAGCAAATTTCTCTTTTAAAACTTGGGCCTGGAAAGCATTTGCAACCTAAAAGAGCTGTTGTTCCCATGCTGGGAGGCCTTAGGGCTGCCAAACCCTAGGATTATTGTTTCCATTTGATTTTGGTAGAGGTGACCTAGTTAGGCCAGGAAGCCCTGAATTTAATGCACGAGGAGGAGCTTTCCTGCTGGCTTTTCCACATGAGATCAGCATGGGTAGTTCCTCGCATTACAGTGTCTTGTTTTCTGGTGATTTTCATCAAGCCAGACGACAGGGTTTCTGTCAGGATTTTCTCTGCTCTCCTAAGGTAGAGTAGCTCTCAAACCAGCCCTCCTTGTCACATGAAGATTTGCTTGTTATTCTGTCAGCTGATGGAGAACACCCAGGTTCAAAGCAGGAACTGCTGAGCAGCCTCTGGGTTTGGCATAATTATAAAAGTTTTTAGCATTCTTCATCATTCCAGGTATTTTCTAAAAGAGACAAAGGGAAAAAATCCAGACAAAATACCAGAAAAAAAAATAGCCTCCATGTATTATTTTATAATAGTCTATCTATTAAATATTATACTTAAAATAATTTATTCAGAAGACAAATAAATGGAACAAATGCTGGAAAGAAAAAGGGCCTGAGTGAAGCTGTCAAGAAGGTAAAAATGTCCTTGGTCTCAGAGTTTCATTACACCGTCCTCCATAAACAAACAATTTATTAGCATGCAGGTTGGGGAGAAATCCTTATTTTTATTTATTTTTTTCTTTAGAAGGTAGTTCTAAACTTAGTTTATACATTAATTTTATTGAATTATATTCACTTCAATTTAAGTCTTGATGACCTGCCAAGGCATTATGGAAAATCTTTTGATTAACAAACAAGCATGTTCCTCAGCCAAAAAACCATTATTTTTCTTGAAAAGCAAGTTCTAAATATTCTTTATAGACTCTTGATTTTTCAAAAATTTATAGTAATAGTTTATTAATTTGTTTGAATGAAAACAAAGAAAGAAAACAGAGGAAAACCTAGCAGTACTAGTTGGTTTTCCCAAAGATTTCTCTCTAGAGTGGTGTGCTTTTTGTAGAAAGCAGCACATTTCCTGCTCAGGAAAAAAGAATATTTTCTGCTCTTGCATCAGTACAGTGTTCCCTTGCAGCTGTTCCTGTTTCCCTGTGGGGAATGCAATAAGCTGCAATTAAATGCAGGTGCTTGGAAGCAGGAGTGCCCTTGCTCTGTTTAACAATCTGAGGCAACAAATATAAGAACCAGAGAGACAGGAATCTACCTTCTGTTTAATGGGGCATGAACACTTTTTCTTGGCACCAAGATAAGTGTCTACCTTTCGTTAGAAGTACGTTTCTGGTTTTCCCTTGGTGAAAAGACAGAGGCCTTCCTCCTGTATATTAGTTCACTGCTAGGAGAGAAAAACGAAACAAGACCATATGCTGCGAGGGGAAAACAGCAGTTGCTAGGCAGAGGGAAATCTCCTGCCTATGTAGCGTAACACCACTCATTTCTGTTTCCTTTATGGTGGGAAAGGAGGGAGAAATATCCCCCCTCCTGTTTTTTTTTGATCCAAGTGGCGTAGTTGAGGGGGGCAATATACAGATATCTCTTAAATTAGAACGCAGGTTGCTTTGTCTTTGTGTTGGGGGAGATACCTGGGTACACATAACGGGAACAAAATATGGCCAGGAGCAGGGAGTGACTCAGGTGGTCCAGGCTGGGAGCAGAGGCTCCTGGAAGAGCTGGGAGTCCCGCTATCAGCAGAAAGGTAAACTCTGCAGTTTGGAGTTAGATGGGTGAGGGCAGGTTTTAAGTGGTCCTCCAAACTCAGTCTCACAAACAGATGTTTCAGTGAAGTCTCGGTAACTTCAGCACAGAAATTGTGTCTTGCCCTGACCAAACAGTTTGTGTTCATAGAGTGCAGGCCCCAGCCTGCCATTTATCTGCTGATGCTGGACTTCATTAATTGTATGATGGAGGTGTAACGTGTCATTTTAGGTTTGGACCTTTGTGATCAGCTCTCACATCAACAAACTTAATTTCTCAACCCATGACCACAAGACGCACATCCCTGCACTGCCATCCCTCTTGACTCCCCTCACCAGTGCCCATGTGGCATTCCCAACAGTGTCACACATCTCTGAACCACAGCTGAGGTGGGCGGCTCTGACTCTGTCCAGGGCTGGTGCCAAGCCAAAAAAGACACCATCTGCTTCAGTATCCTTGATGCTCTTAGACTTGTGTCAAGCTTAGTTGCAATACATCAGCATTTATAGGGAAGCTGGTGTGAGCATAGTTACCTTTTTATATAATGATTATATATGCCATGACTGATTAAGTAAATATGTTTGTGGAAAGCAGAATGCTTGTATTGAGCAGTCTTCTGCCTGGGGGCTCTTTCCTCATCAAGTGTTACGAATGCCCCTTTTTTGGTAAGATGGTGTGTAGCACTGTGAACCTTGTAAAAGCACCATGGAAGCCAGTCTCATCCTTGCATGCAGCTGAAAGATTGCCTGTAATGAGAGATCCTGATGCAAGTTTATAGGATAGAATTGCTAAGCAGGATATGAGCTATGCCTCAGTTTCAAAGGCAATTCCTTCTCGTGGCTTGTGAGATTTACAGAGCAGATTTACTGTAGATCTTCAAGCAAGCTGTGAAGCAAAATATTATTTCCTGAAAAACAAAATTGAGAATGGAGCTTTTAAGGTCTTTCAGGCTTAATATTTTTCATCCTTTAAAGTTCAGGTTTTGGGGATGCTCTCAGCCCTTGGAAAATATATGATGATAATCTTTTATTGTAGATGAGATTCTAAGTAATGTCTGTTGGCTCCGAATCAAATGCAGACATGTTAGAGGCTCAGCTGATGGTTGGTACGTTATGAGCTTGGTGCCATTTGGGATTCAGTTGCCTACATAGATAGAAGGCTTAGAGTATTCAAGAAATCACTGCAGAGCTGACAGATAAAACAAGACACATATTTTGGAAAGGCAGATGAAGGCAACTCATACACATGGTGCCTGAGTTGTAATTCTCTTTTTAAGATCCCTTCTTTTATATGGAGACAAAGATCATGATGTCTGTTGCACCAAGCAGTTTTGCTGATTGTCTACAAATTAGGTGGAGAGAGTATGTCAGTGAATTACTCTTTGGCAACAGTACAATAAACTTTTGGGGGGTTTATCTTCTGTCTTTAAATCACACCCCTTGTTACAATTTATTTAATTATGTTGTTTGAAACTAGCTGGGAAAATTTCCCCTGAACATTGTAAGGTATTTCCATATGGTAATTATTAATTGTAGTGTGTTCGGTAGCTGGAAAAGATTTTAGGTTCAGGTTAGAGATTTATAGCATTATCATTAATAATCTTGTGCTTGTGTGTTTGACAAATAAGGACATCACAGATTTTATGAAGATGTGTTGTGAAATATCCTTACTGGGTGATTCAGTCAGCTATTTGCTCTATGAAGTGCCATTCAGATTCCAAATACCTTCTCACCCTATCACAATTTGTGTCAAAACTTAGTTCATGTAATCTGTATTTGCGTCACAAGGCAGAAGGCACATGGTGTGATTTTGTGGTTTGTCCTATGAATGGTCAGGAGATGGACTTGATGACCCTTGTAGGTCCCTTCAGGATATTCTGATTGTAGATTTTTCTTTTATCTGGTAAGTTTATAGTGTAGAGAAGATTTCCTTCTGCATGATGTCTCTATCTTCACAAAACTGTATTTTATAGATAACTTGAACAAGTGGGAAAAGTTTTTTCTGCTACTAAGGTAATATAAATTTACAGAAACATTTGCAAGAGTATTCAGGTTCTACATAAAATTTAGAAAACTTCGTTTTGCAGAGTAATGGTGCCATTTGGTATTACGTCTTTCTGGATTTAGCATCAGATCAAATGTAGCAAGAAATAAATTATTCTTCTAGGCATCCAACTCTGGGCTTGACAGTAAACGGGCTCTTCTAGGGGTCAATGAATCCTTCTGCATAGTTTTCCTAATTAGGAGGAAAACTAAAATCTATCTTTGAAAAGAATGAATGTAGGAGAGGGAAGGGCAGATGTGTACCTTGGGAGGATGGGCATAAAGAAGCAACTGGAGCAGCTGCATCTGTGCCAACTAAGTTGGATTCTCTACAGACTGCTCAGAGGTGGACAGTGTTTTTGAGTATCTTGTTTTGGAGAGGGATTAGAGGGATTTCCTCTCCTCCAATACACATCTGGCTGGTGTTTTCTCTCCTGCACTCAGCCATAGTAGCCAAGAGAACAGGTGTCAGACAGTTTTGAGTCCTGGGACTTTAAGAAGAGTAAATCTCACAATGCACTCTATATATTCTCTCTGAGAAAGACTTTTGTGTACCTGTGAAAGTTGGCAGCTGTAGTGGCTAAATATCTTTTTGTTCTTTTACAGGAGGTTTTATCCTCAGGGTATGTGTATGGGGGTGTTTTTTAACAAGCTAATTAAACAGCAGTATTTTCCTGTAATGGAGATTATCTAATTGGCTACCTATTTAATGGCCTACTTTGATATTTAAACTAATTCATACCTATAACTGTACATACAGTGCAAATAAGGGCTGCTCATAATGAGAGACTTGTAAGAGGGAAAGGTAAACATGAGTTGTTAGGTGCCTTTTTCTCCGCTTTCTTCTGTTGCCTATGGCTTCAAGTAAAACATGAAATGTGAGAATAAAAATACAAGACAGCATTAATTTGGCAGTTTGGAAGTAAAAAACAGTAAAAAATTATTTGTTTGAATATACCAGCACTCTTGTGTTTTACTATAGAATGTGTCAGGAGTTTTTTTGTTGTTTTACTCCCCACATACTACACCACTGCTCCACACACCCCCCCAGCTAAAATAAGGAAGACAAAAACAAGACTACAGCTAGAAGAGCTCCATTTTTTTCCATAGTAATTTTAAGGCTAAAACACATTTGCAATATTCAAGGCAAATATTTCAGAAAGTGAATACCAAGACATAATGAAATAGTCCTTCACATAGGTCTCAAGTATGAAGAATTGATTGACTCCATGCCCCTAGCCTTCAGAGGTCAAAGTTATAAGCCAAGATAACGTAACTCTTGAGCAAGACTCAGGTAGAAAGTTGAAGAGACAAGAATGGCTGAATTAAATCTGGAGGCTATGTTCAGGGTTATGAAGCATTCATCGAATGTTATCTCCTTTATCATTAATGTTTCCAGGAGGAGGTCAGAGGGGACCTGTGACCAGGAATCAAGGAACCCTCTCCTTTCGAGCACTGTTGAAAAAGATATGTGATGTGTGTCTGCCTTTTTTTACTCACAGGCCTCCTTCCTTTCAGATGCACATTTAATAACGTGCACTGGAGGATGAGCCCCAAACTGCAGGTCTCTTTTCCTGTTTCCCATCAGGTAAAGTTGGATTTGCTTAATTTCACCTGCAGGCATTTGCTTATTTTTGGTGGGAATAGGATGAAGAGGATTAAAGCCAGGTCATCAACAAAATGACCATTTCTGGTCACTGGCTGCAGACAGTGGTTTGGACAGTGAAGCAGCCCAACAGCTGCAGGTGGAGATTAAGTAGCAATTGCAGTGCCAGAAAGAGGAGGAAAGGCTGAAAACACTTGTGGCAATGATAACTTAGGAAGAGTTCTCCTCAGTACCATCTGCTTTCAGGCAAAAACTGGGAATTCGCTTTTGTATGCACATAATTACACAAGATTTTTTCTGCACAGCATCTCAATACCTCACACATCACAAAGCTGGTCACAGTATCTGCTCACTTGGACATTACTGAGGTTAGGATCACGCTCTGACTTTTCACTGAAGCTAAAATTCTTTTCTCTACTCTTCAAAGTAGTTCTAGTATTGGAGTATTTAATGTGTATCTCTGATGAGTAGCAAGCAAGCATACAAAAGGTCTCCAGTTGATGTTATTAAAATTGTTAGTGTTTATTTTTCTTTAAAAGCTCTGTGCATTCATGATGTTTATTTTTTTATATGAAAATTGATGCCAAAGTACTATGTAAAACACAAATCGTTCTTCCTTCCACATATCACATACCACACAGATGGTCAGATATATTAAAATGAAAAATAATGGTGTGGTTACTTAAAAAGTGCAGATACAACTGTGCAAGAACTACTTTTGCAATCAGTATAGTGATTAAACTGGTAAACAATTCTGTATTTTCCAAAGGTTTAAGAGGCATTGTCAGAGGAAAAAAGGTCATACAGAAGCATACAGTCCTATGTACATGTCCTTGTTGTTAGGTTATGGGTAGAATGGTGATTTTTTGTATGTCATTAAAGTTTGGCCATTACCTTAATGTCTTACAGAAAATGCTGAAAAAAGACAATATAAAAATGATAGAAATGCTGTAATTCTCTGAACCACTCCAGGATGAATTTTCAGTTTTAAATTATGTTTTAAAACAGGCCAAATTCTTCCCAAGGGTATCTCCATTGAAATATACTGATTTATGCCTGACTGCAGGTATCTAACCCCTGATAGGGAATCAGTAGAACTACTTTCAAACTCATACTGCATAACGTACTGCTTTTGCCTTCAGGTTGGTGATTAAACCCTCAGTTCCTTTTCCCCTGTCTGATCCTGAACTGCTGTGAGATTTCCTATTCAGTGCTATAATTAGGTAAGGAGACATATTTGGAAAGAGTGTGTTCTAATTACACAGAATCAGATGAAGAGATCATGCAAGATCAGTGTTAGGACTTTCCAAGCTGAGCTTGTCCTTCTTGCTCCTGTTACAGAAGGGGTTTTTAATTGATTTCTGAAAATTTGTACCCCAGTACTGGAGGTGTCCCCCAAAAGAGACAAAAGCTTTTTTGAGACAAAGCTTTGTTCAGGCTGGTAGCTTTTGGTAAAAGGATGGAGCACTGAGAGCTTGCTGAGAAATGCACATATGGGAGGATAGAAAGGAATGAAAATCCAGATGATAAACTTGTGTTGGTACATTTGTTTCCCATCATGAGGTAGGAGATGTTAAACAACAAGGAACTACTGTCAGGGTACAGCAGAAAGAAAAGCTTCAAAACATTCGTCTAAAATCAGAAAATATTGTGCTTTTTAAATTTTCCTAAGTAGAAAGAATATGCCCACTGCCAGGCCATGTTAAGTTGCATTCTTTCCAAAAGCATACTTTTATAGAAAAATGGGAAAGGACTAATATGTACTGTAATATGAGATATTAAGAAGTTTTACCTTAAATGCCAGAGGTTAATTGTGGTGATTATTATAACCCTGTTTTGTTTTGCTATGGCATAGTATTCTAACCGACTGCTGTTCTTAATCCTTCGGAGTTTGGAGGTAACAAATCATACAGCCCTGCAGACCAGGGAATATTCAATGAAAATGCAGAGATCTCTTTACACATGGAACACCTGCAACAAAGAAATACCTAATTAGATAACTCGCATTTGTAGTCCTCTATGCAATCTTCATAAATGCAACACAAGCTTTATACAATAATAGCGATAAGAAGTGACACAAAAGAATCATTTGAGATACACAAGGTGGACTGTTGAATCAGCAGCTTGCTGTGGGCCATTAGATATGTTAGCTGATGATGGATTGCATTCATGTAGAGGCTCATCACCAGAAATTCCGTCTTCAAATTCTAAACACGAGGCACAGAACAGCAGCCCAACAGGATAACTTTGTCCAGTTGCCTTCTGTTGGTTGAAGCTTGTGCTTCTTCGTAACAATTGCGTCATTTATGATGTGCAGTTGATGTGAGGTATTTCTTCAGCCGCAGGAATATACTGCCTTATCATCTTTAGTTTTAATGAGTTTGTTACTCATTGAAAAGTGACAGCACAGTAGTTGACTAAGTTCTCTGCTTTCTAAGAGGCACATTTTCATTATGTGCTCAGTGCTATGGGCAGGGTAGATGTCACTGTTTTAAACTGCTCTGATTCAGAAGGGCTTTTGTACCATGACATTAATGATACTTTATAAAATGAAAATACATCAGCTGCCAACTCACAAGACTGTATTTGTTTCTTCCACAGTTACACTGAATTAATAACTCAGTCACTCAGTCTGAAAAAGAAACCTAAGTCTGTCTTCCTTTGTCGCTTCCAAATAATTCATATCTAAAACCAGAAATTCTTTCTATTGGTGAATAAAAGATCTTGCACTTTGTCTGAATATCATCAGAGTTTTACTGCTTCCATCATTTCCATGACCTACTCATCATTACATCCAACTTTCTTTGGTGATTTCTCCTGATCAACACAGTTTACATGTCCATTCCATTTTCCTCCCACAAAATTGTTACTGTTACCAAGCTAATGTTAGTTCTGAGACTCGTTTTTGCAGGAATACTTGATCAACTTTCAGTCCAGAGCAAATGACTGTTATTTTTCTTTAGTTAAGGCTTTACACAATTTGCAGTTCTTGCACTACAACCCGTCTTTTACAGCTGAACTCATCACTTGTGTTGTAGGACAGTATTGGACACACAGTAGTTTATTTGAATGTAGATTAAATTTATCTTGCTTATAAGACAATTTTTGCTTTATTCTGGAACAATCTATTTTCAATAAACTTCAACACAAGTTTACCAAACTTCCAATAACTTATATGTCTGCCTTTTATGCACAAGTTTTGAGGCATAAAGTTTTGGTCAGCTGGGATAAAAGTAATGATCTTCAATTTGCTTGCCTACTGTTGTTATTTTATTTTCCGTCTTAAAGCGAGATACAAGATCTACAGTCTTCCTCTTGTTATATGCTATAGTTCTCCTCTTAATGTAATTTCCTTTAAGAATATTCCCTCTTCCTTGTTTTATCAACTTTAATTTGGGGATTTTTTTTCTTATCTCAGAATATAGGTTCACTATCAGGTATTTCCCCTGGCTTCACTATTAGATATTTCCTCTTACCTTTGACCATCAGCAATGTCCTTGCCTCTGTGTTAATTACAGAAGAGTATTTATTTGGTTTGGGGATCCTACCTGATGTTATCTTTATTTTGTCATTCTTAGTGAATGCTATGGCTTATGTGTGGGTCATTTTTAAATTTACTCGTTAGGCTTCCCAATGACTCCATTACCTTCGTAGAGAAAGCTCTGATACTTCTTTAGCAGTTCCTACCCTGCTTAGACAGAGGAGTAAGTAGAACTCTTTCAGCATTTCTCTTTTACTTTTGTCAAATTATGCTGCCTGCAGAGGAACCGAAGTGTGGCAGAGGAGCAAGGAACAGCAGTGGGACCATTTGAAATAGAGACCTACAGTCATCACTGCACTTGCTAGGTGCTGCTTACTGACACTAAATTAGACACTCTAAGGAAAATAGTGGGTTGTCAAATTTACTTATGGCAAAAAAACCATTAAAGTAATAGCAAAATATCAGAGAAAAATTTGTCCATGCATGCAAACTCTCAGCAAGGGAAACGTTAAAAAGTGATGTTTAAAGTCATCATTATCAGACTTAAAATTTAAACAACTAGTTGGCAAGAAAAAATTATGTAGAATGTATGGAAATCTCAATATCCTACAGGACCCTCTCAAATATATGACAGAAAGGAAGGGCTTTTCAGTCTCTGTGAGGGTCAAAAAATAGAGATAATTTTGGAGGGTCATGTAAGATAATGAATTCTAATATTGAAGTTGTAGAATTAATTATTTGGAGACTATATTCCAGGGGTAATCTCTTATTAATTCTGCCAGCTTTCCTTTTTCTGTGTTTTATATAATTTACCTGTTCCCTGAAATGTAAATCGCTAAGAAGAGGAATACTTTGTTCACACCTTGGCAACACTGCAATTAAAATTATTGATGTAATAAAACTCGCCTAGTGTAGCAATGACTCCATGTTAAAGTACATGAGGTGACACCATTAGTATGGAAAACCTCTGTTTCTCAGAACACTTTCATATCAGCCATTGTAAGAGGATTTTTTACACTTGTGTCCTTTTTTTCATTGGGTGACTTTGCAGTGATCCTTATTTGATTTCATCTGCTGCTCAGGAAGGAGAAACAAAGCCATAGCTACAAAGCACAGGAATGGCATTAAATAGCCATAGGCATGCCAATCCATACTAAGTATGTGCAAACTGAAAACCAACATAAGAATAATTTGAAAAGATACAAAGAGAAAAGAACTTGCATGTTCTTGCTGCATTCCCTTATATCTCAACTAGCCAGGAAGAGCAGGCTCAACTTTATCCTAAACTGATGCAATTTTACAAATCCTTCTGCCTGCTCAAATTACTTTAGGCTCCCTTAACAGTAGACAGATGTGTTTCTAAATCTTCTGCCTCCTTACCAGACTGGGAGCCCTGATGGCCTTAAAGGTGTAATATCATCTTCTGGTTGACAGAACCTGATCTGATCCCAGATGTCCCATGACTCTCACTTTTCTGCTATTAAGTTCACATAGATGCCACCGCCACTCTACTTACTTTCCCTTTAAATCCAGCCAGCTGTCTGTCAGTCTCAAATCTTAATGCACCTCTGTCTCTCTAGTATTTAGTGCATACTACAAAACTGTTTTTCCAGAAAGCTGCCAACAGTTCTGGTTTTGAGAGAGATGGAGAACAAAAATAATAGCAGTGTAAATATATTATTCAAACATTACTTTTGGTTGCTGCTTGCTGTCACTTGGAATGGAATAAAATTTAAAACATGTACAATAACACTGCTACAATTAGACATTGTTAAGATATTAATAACAAGATGTTAAAAAATCTGTTGTGTAGACTTTTTTTTAAAACATCTGGTATGTAAATTTCTACAAACTGTAAGAAATCTGGGAACCGTAAAGTAAGAGTTTGCATTTTTCCAAGAATATATTAGTATTGTCTCTCCAGCCCTACCATAAAAAAAAATCAGTCAGGATACTCTTTCTTAAAATAATATTATCTACCTCCCAAGAATAATATACCTTGGTAGATGCTCTACAAGTTATTTCTACAAGGGAACTGACAGGGCAGGTTTGAGCAAATTTTGTATCATGGGTGCAATAGTAGTATAACTGATACTGGACCTTAATTTGCCTTGAAAGATCTACTTTTTAGCAACAATTTCTAAAGATTTATTTTTTTACCTCCTCCCTATACAAGTGTTTACTTTCTTTTCCCCCTCCTCCTTATCTCGTCTTCCAAAACTGAGTCAAATCAGCTGCAGCAACGATGGCGCTCTTCTAATTAAAGAAATGGTTCCAAGTAAACACACTGAACTTGCTGACAGAGGAGGCACAGGCCTGGGAAGGTATTTCCTATGCAGAAACGCCCCACTTTGAGTGTGTTTGAGTGCATGTGAGCGAGATGGCTGGAGCATAGCAGTAGCTTCAAGCAAAGGCAAACCAGCCACAGGGTGGGGTAGAGTTTTTCTCTGTATTTGGGAAAAAATTAGAAACTAGGTCTTCTCTTCACCTTGCCAGTGTGTCCCTTGTTACGACAAAACAGGAGAACCCACGGATATCTTGCCAGGGCTTACATATTTCCAGTAAATAGCTACCCCTGGACTTCTGATTGCTAATTAAATTTGCAGGCATCTATCATTTATCTCATGTTTTGAGCTCTTCATCACCCTTTTGCCTGGCATCACAGCCAGTCACCTGGGAGAAGATAAGATATAGAATTGGTGCATATTGAAAGGCTGGCTGTGTTGCTGATGTGATCTTATCAGATGGTATTGACTGATCACTTAGAAAGCAAAATTGCTGGCAGCTTCTGCACAGTTAACATACTTCTTTATGGCCAACTTATTGCTGGGCTGGAATACCCAAGCTATATTTTGAAAAGGTGCTTCAGAAAACTGTAGAGCAGCATTTTACCCAAGCAAATGAGTCCTTCAAGTACCTCAGTGACGTTGACTGACGGTTTTGCTCTTGACAACTTGCGAGGAGATTGCTGCACCATAATGAAGTGGGCATACATCTTTCTTTTTTGAGCTGAAGTTTAAGTTCATCTGTTGGGATAGTGTTCAGACAGTATTCAGCTCTGTAGCACTTTAATGACTTTTGATTCATTGGTACAAAAATAGAAAGTGTGATTCATAATCAGCTAATTTATTGTAAGGGAAAAAGTGTTACATTTTTACTCTTAAAAACCTCTTAGAGGTGTTTCTATCTTTTGTACTGCAGCGTTTTCAGCATATGGCAAATTTATTACTCTGCAGTAAAGAACAAAACCTAAATTGTTGTCAGTAAGTCGATCACTTTGTTTTGGTAGATGCCCAGTTTTCCATCTTCAGCCAAAGGTAAATGCAGTTCAGCCTATTTTTCAAAACCAGTATTAACAAACAGGTCCCATATGTAGTGTTGATTATGTCCTACCTTCAAAGCAGAGGGTAGATAAAGTTGTAGTGGTCAAAACATTAGTAAGTGCAGTTATCAATTTGAAACATCATTCCAAATATTGGTACGTGTATATCAAGCAGGAAGAATTGGCCTTCACTAGGTTAAATCTGTACTTGGCAGAAATAACATATTTTTTAATACTCTGTTATGGTGGTGCCTTATGATTTGTTTGGGGTGGAGTGTGCTGGGGGAGAGGCAGGAGTTTTTCTGCCCCCTTGTCAAGTTGAAGGCTGTCGAGAACAAGGTCTCCATTGGCACTGTGGAAAGCTGTGGAGAATGCACATGCCGACATGAGATATCAAAAGACTGCATGCTGTTCTCTGATCTTGACTTCACAAGACAGCTGGGAAAGCACTTTTTTTACACTTTAGTTTTACCCAGTCAGAAAGTATTTGCCAGTGTGGCAGCACAGTACAGGAAAAGGACCTTATTAATTCAGGCATCTAGTTTAAAGAGAGGTAGGCTCTAATATGTATGTGATATAATGACCACTCGCGCTGCTCCTGAAGTGTTACCCTTGAGCAACAGAAATTAAAATTCATCAATGCGGAAGAAAGTGTGTCACAATGGAAATCAGATATCTGAGCGTGGTGGGATAGTGAGACCACTTTGGAAAAGACTCCTATTTCATTATTTCTCTGCCTTCATAATTCTCTTACATCTTTTATGAGGGCGTGTAAATGAATTCAGAAATAGATTTTGAGACAGACACACTGTCATTCTCCCTCCACCTCAATCTCACAAACCACAAGGTGTCTCAGAGCTGGACTGCTTTTTACTTGCGGAGGTAGGAATTGATAAGATTTAGATCAACCGAAAGAATGAGGAGAGTGTCTGGAGGGGGAACACCCAAATCCTCAAAGGGCCACTTACTGCCAGCATGAATCCAAGAAATTTTCTTGTGCTCAGAACAGGCTGGTAATGTATTATATTTCCGTAGTGCTTGAATAAGTAGGAAAGGAACTGATTGCACGGTTTTTGCTTCTCTATTTGCTTAAACCAGAACATTTTCAAATAAAGTGTTTGCTGAACCACCTATTTGTATACATCTGTGGGTACATAACTATATTTCAGCTTCAGGAAGCACCAGAGGGGGGCAAATAATGTGCTCCATGGCCAAGCTGGTGAATGTTAAGCATCCCTTTAGCTCTATTATGGCTTGGCTTGTGTGTCTGTAGTCAGGATTGTGAAGCAACAGCTGTGCAGCTGCTGCTTTTTGTTAACAGCCACGGAAAGTTTGTGCCGGCTGGGATGGGTGGCTGAACTCTTGACTCCAGTGTAATAGGTAAGATAAAGAAACTCCTCTACCTGTTTTGTTTTGCTGCTTGGATCCTGCTCTCTGTCTTCTTGCATTAAAAATTTGTACTTTGCGCCTCGCTGGCAAGTAAAGGTCAGAGCAGGTGTGAAGGTCGGGGTGCTGAGGTCGGGGCCAGCCCGTGCCGGTGGGGTGTGGTCAGGGAATGTTACACCCTGCTCCCTGAACTTCCAGTGGTGGCTGGGGATGCACGTTAGAGCCAGGGGTCAAGCTGTGCCGAACTTTGTGTAACCACAGAAAAGGGCCTCGTCCCTGGGGAATCGCAGTGTAAGCAGCGGATCAAATTGCACTGTGCCTTGTGTGCATGTGGAGGAAAACACCACCCGACCTTCGTTTTGCCTTTAGCTCTTACAGTTGAGTAATGCCACTAACAATGTCACTGGCTGTTCATACAGAATCGAATATGAGATCGGTAAAATCTTTACATGTTTGTTCTTAACTTATTCTGGTTACAGTGTCACGGTTACAGTGTCACAGTTCCACGTCTAAATGCTCAGTTTTCCTTGAAAGGAAGATGTCTCTATATCTAAACTTTTACAGTAAAACTGGGTTGGACTGGTTTGGTTAAGACTTGACATCTCAACTTTCAAATGGGGAAGCAAACATAAAAGATCCCCGATGGTTCATTGAAACCTCTGCCTGCCTGGGAATCTTTTAACTGTGCAATAGTTTTGATTTAAAAAGACAGAGATAATAATGCTTCAGGTATTTATTTTGATGCTAGTTACCTGGTTCTGAAATGGGCTAGCTGTTCATGTCATGGCATTTCTTTGGCAGGAGCCACCTTAATGAATCTCTCCTCTGCTTTTGGTGAAGTCTCCAGTAGCTGTTGGCAAGGAATGGATGCATCTTCCTTGCTTTAATTTTTTTTTTCTTATGTGAGCCTGTGTTCTTTGGTGTATTAAACAGTCTTTCCTGGCAGTGTTGAAATGTGTTGTCTATAGCTGGTAGAATTCCTATTGATAATTTCCTTAAAAAAATTAATAAGATTTTAGCTTGGATTCCACAACCATTTAGCAGGCCACTGATTATTATAGCTCCACTGATAGTGCAGAAGCCAGTATTTCTTATTCTTGTACTAAATACATACAGGAGAGAGCAGCAGATGCATACATACGCATATCAAGGGCAGATAAGAAGCAATATTGTGTTCCAACAAACGAACTTCATATCGATGACAAACAGTGGAACAAGAGCTCTGTCCCTCTCTGCTCCCAAGATTTGTGAGGAAAAAACATCACTGATTCTTATCTGCAGTTTAAAGAAACGTACATTCTGGAGAAGGGCACAAAAACCTGTTTCTAAACTTTTTTCTATAATGTCGGCTTAGTCCTTCTATATTGTACCTGTTTATTAGTTATATTAAAAAAAAAAGTCTTCAATGCTTTATATGTATTTTTTGGTACTGCATGATGTTGAAATGGTTAGAGAAGTTCAGTGCTCACATTCTTACAGCAGTTCAGAGATTTTAGCACACTACTGACTTTTTCAATTTTGGACTCGGTTTGTTTGTAAGTTTTGGGTTTTTTTATTACCCCCTTCATTCCTAGAGAGGAGGGCAGGTACAAAATAGTTCCTTGTGCATTCACCTAGACTGATTATCAAGCCTCACTTTTGGCATCTGTTTTAGTGATGACAGCTAGGATTTGTATTTTTCCAGGTTGAGATGAAGATACTTTTGTCAACATCAGTCACATATTCCATTTTGATCTTGTTATTTTAAATAAAAATAATTTTCTATATGGATGCAGTTTTCTGGAGGGAGGACTGGGATTTTGTTTGTAAGCTTTAACATTTTAAATGGCTGTTCTTTCCTTTGTCTCCTTTATGCATGTATATATTAGAAGTTCTTTGTTTGAAAAGCAAGGTTAAAGTTGTCATTATAAGTATCTAGAATGAGCTTTAAAAATAATTAATATGAAATAAAAATATGCTAATAAGTGGTTTTAGAACTAGTTCTCTGCTTTTTAAATTTCTCGTAGAGCATGAGTAACTTTTTCAAATAGAATGGTCACTTTTTTAATTTTTTTTTTCTTTGTATTGTTTTGGTTTGGGTTTTTAAAATTATATTAGTTAGACTCTAACCTACTGAAATTAAGAGTATGTAATTTGCGTGTGGACATACTCTGTGCTTCTTACTCATTGTACCAGTTTTGAGGAGTTTGTTAATTTAACTTTTGATAGTTCGCAGAGGAATAAGAGGGATATTACAGCACAGTGAAACAAATGTGGGGGGGTTTTGCTTATTTTCCTACTGACATAGGTCTGTGAGTTAGAAATTATCATTTTTTCACAGATTATACCATGTGTGGATTATAACAGTCCTCACAAAAGACTGCTTGTATCACCATTATCTTGAAAGTTTTTCTTTCTTTAAGATACATAGGTAAATTATATTAAAAAATGGATTTTAAGTCTTTCAGGAAAACATGACACAATATATTTTTTTTACATGAAAAAGTGAAAACAAAAGTTAAAATTTCCATGTACCTGAAAGGATTTTGATGCATATATGAATGGTACAGATGTAATTGAACAACCATGTCACACGGATTCATCAAGCAGCTTGCACTCTGCCTAAAAGCCAATGTAATTTACTTTTTTCTCAAGATCTTTGGCACCTTTGAACGGACACATGCACACAGAAAGGGTGGGGCTTTGGTTTGTTTTGTTTTGAACAGTTAGCTCTTTAAAGGAGTGCTTTCTTCTCTCTCCCAGTTATTCACTATTCTGCCTGGTATTATAAGCTTTGGACAACTACTTATTAAAGTTCTATGTAATTATCCTGAAAAAGTAGATGAAAACACATAAAGAAGTATAAAGGTAATATGACTATATGGCAAGTATTTTGTGAGTAATAAGACTGTTTCAGGTGAGTGTACTTCTACGTTCAGGTATTTTAGTGTAAAACAGTAAAACATTTCTTAATGTTAGGCTATACTTACAACTCAGTTACACATACACTTGCACATAACTGTTTTCATGTATATATAAAACTTGATATTCTCTCCTTAGTAAAATAAGTGATAATCTTGTACTTTTTTTCAGTGGAGGAAACTTTTCCTCCCAAATGTGTAACATTTCAAGTCAGAACACACAAAATGATGGAAATAACTGAGCGTAATAGACATGTTCACTTATGGAAATAATGGCACTTACTACTCTGAGTATTTAAAGGTCTTAATAGGAAAACATTTAAATGTATCCCAAATTGGTTATACGTTTTTTCCATTTATTTTCCGCTGTAGTCCAAGTTGGAAAGCAAAGTGAGAAGTGCCCCATCAAGTGAGTTATCTCTTACCACTCTTTATCTTTCTCCAGCAAAATCCTTATCAGGGAGAGGATCTATAGAAGCCAGCCACAGACCATTAGCTCTTCATATGTATATCCTTCAACTTCACCCCATACAGGCTTTGTAGTTAATGACATTCTAGATAAGCATCTTTCAGTTCTGTGCTTTAATTAATGATCATTCTTGCCATTATCAACTCTGTTCTTTATGAGTATATGTGAGGCCCTTGCCACCTATCATCAGTCAAATGCTCTGTATATGTTTTTGCTCACACATGCACTGTGACAATATTTAATGCAACCCTTAATAACTTCCTACCTTCTCTAAATAATTAATAGACCTTCACATTTAAGAGTCTGCCTAAACATGAGGTTTTGTACGAGTCTTTTTTGTGGTCAAAAATACAGTTCTCATCTGGAATAAAAGGCCCCTGTATGTCACTCATCACAACAGGGGAAAATGCTTACCATTTATTAAACTGATCAGCTGTTACATCAGAACTGCTGGTTAGGATCATTTTGTGCTGAATATAGCAAGATTTGTGATGAAAGTACACAAA
This sequence comes from Ptilonorhynchus violaceus, assembly GCA_013397565.1. Taxonomy (NCBI): domain Eukaryota; kingdom Metazoa; phylum Chordata; class Aves; order Passeriformes; family Ptilonorhynchidae; genus Ptilonorhynchus; species Ptilonorhynchus violaceus. The sequence goes on from VZRJ01006789.1 coordinate 657,563, forward strand.
AGTCCCTGCATGTTTGATTTATTTTTGTACTTTATCAATTTTCTACCTACACCTTTCAACCTGACTTGCTGACACTCTTCTGGTCATAGTCACTGCTTTCAAAACATTTTGAAACCTGAAATGAGACAGAATACTCACCATTTCATTCTCCATCTTCTCTTCCCTCGGTGATGTACTTAGGTAAAAAAAAGTAAATAACTCTGTTACTTGTTTCTTTTTGAAAACAACTTGTCAGTTTATTTTTATGTCTCTGTGTGACTGAGAAGGGAAAAGGAATATTTTATTTGTTCTGTGACAAAAATCCTCCTTTTACTGACATTGGAATCAAGTGTAGGAATACTGCCAGACTAATGGAGAAAAATATAAAGCAAATATTTTTAAAAAAAGGAGATTTTCTCCTTTTACATGAAATAATTTCTCAAGGAAATGTATAAATGCTTTAATTGCAAAGTGAAAATATTTCCACAAAAAGTAATGTGAAAGTGAAAGATTTCTGAAATAAAGCATCTACTCACCACATGCTGAAACACAGTAAAGAACTCAAAATTGTAGCGAGGGAAGGACAGTTTGTACTCTGAAGGATGAAGAAGATGGACTTACCTACTTCATTTAGGTGGATGAAAGCTTTTATTTGCTGAAGTGAGCATTAGATCAAGGCCTGAATACCTCTACTGACAGGTGGAACTTAAAATTGCAATCAAAAACCCTTGCATATTTAGTAATGAAATAGAACCAAAGTATTGCAAACATCTCTGAAGCATTAAAGTGATGACAAATGTGTTATTATATATCTTCAGAATGGAATTAGTCTTGCACATAAATGGACCATATGGTACAAAGTGAGAAGTACATGGGGGTAATTTTTCATATAAAAGTTAGATACCTGTGTGTAGACACACATAATAGCCAAAATATGTTAATATTTAAATGCATATATTTCATTTAAAGTATGTTCTGAATAATAATATTATCACAGGAAAAGAAAGTAATAAATACTGTTTCTTTTAGTTAGATAGAAAGCATTATATGGTAAAATGTGGTGCTAAAATAAGCTTGTTAATGAACATGTGTATCAATTATGTAACTTCTGCACTCATTACTGTTTTGAGGATTTAGCCTTCAAAACAAAATGTGTTTGATTTTATGTGCATTAATAACCTTCCCAGTGACAGGTAAGCATGAATGTAAATTATATTGAACATTTTTTTTTACATATATTTTTAGATCAAAAGCTACCAGAGATGATAAGCATTTGCTCATCAAATGTAGCTTAGATGTCTCTGCAGTTTACACCAGTGAATGAAACTGTAAATGAAACTGTTCTTGAAAGGAGTTAAAGGACATGACACCACATCCTTTGGGGTTTAGATGATGGATCTCTGCCTTTGAAAAGGTTTCAAGTTCTTAGGCAGCCCGTGGAGCTGGGTTTGCACCTCTCAATAGGTACATCATGGTTAGTCCATTACAATCACTAAACAGCTCTCCAAATTGTATAGAAGTGCTGCTAAGAAAGAATAGCAGAAAACTTCTCAGTGCAATTTCTTCTGTGGCTTCATGGCTTAAGGAAGGGGGGTTTTTTTATGTGTGTACTGATCCTGAACATTTACTTAACTGGTTTTTTCCATCCTAGTCCTACTGGACTGGCAAAAAGTGGATTTCTGTTCCCAGTACCTCTGTAATGAAGGCGGAAGGAAATGTGCCGTTCCCGAGGCAATAATCGGCCTCATTTTCTTTTATTGTTTTAGATAATCGAATATATGTGAAAGACATTCAATAAAGTCATTGGTGATCAGTCTTCTAGTCATAGAAAAGCACAGGGAAAGGGTTTTTTTTTTACTGAGCTTGATCTAGAAAATTAAATTTAGTGCCCATTGCTTTGGTGCTGGTGCTATCATCATGTTTATTGTTTTGCACAGGGACAGAAAAAAGCAGGGTTTGATATCCAGTTAGTGTTACCTGGGTGAGTGAGGAGCTATCATTTGTAAGAGTTGGCTCAGCTCACAACAGAGGAAGGGCCTGTACCTTATTTCTCACACCACAAGGCAACTGGAGCTAAACTGCTGCTTTTGATATTTGAAGAAAAAAAGAAATATAATACTATTACCAATGTAAGCTCTGAACTCAAATCCTACTCTTTAATGACTGGGTTAAAAGAAAATTATTCACAAATAGATATTGGGGTTTGAGGCTGCAAATAGTACCATCTTGGCTGTTAATGAACAGCATAGGAATTATTTCATGGTAATATCCAGAAGCTGCTAAAATCTGAATCCATTGAGATTCACAATTATCATTAATGGAATACAATATTTTCGGGATGGTGGAAAATAGCTGGGCTTTAATAAAATATTAATGGGCAGAAACCCTGGATTAAATATTCATCTTGGTGCCTTTGGAGGTTATGTTCTTTGGTTACCCTACAGCCCATCAGTAAATAATGATCTAGTGGCTAAACCTTCTGGGACATAGCATAGCTTCGTACAGAATTGCTGTGTAAAGTTAAATCATAGCATTTACATATTTTCTATTTTGTAGAGTAATTACATTGTTTACGTGGAAAAAAAGTCGAGTCAGTACTGCTAGTCATCTAAATCACATCAGTAGAGGTAAATTACCAAAGTTGAGCTGGAGGCACTTTTAGCATGTGATTTCATCAATACAAATGAGATCTGGCTGTGCCCTGTACAGCTCCTTGGCACTCTGGATGCTTGTCTTGGGGAACATTATTGGCCAGCCACTCTATCAAAGGGAGCTCTGCAACTTAAAGTAGAAGGAGAAAGAGAAAGAGGCTTCTGTGTGTGTCTTGTCCTGGTAATCATAACAGAAACACTTTAGTATTGCTAAATTGTGAGGGGGTAACTGAATTTCCCCTGACAATAAAGATGCAGGAATTTCTCTGTCCTGCAGACCTGATGGAAAGTGTGGTGTTGAAGTTGATTAGTAATGGGAAGTCAGGGCTTTGATATCCCCTTTTTTTTTTTTATTAAAAAGCATCTTGATTTAAAATTAGTCCTTCATTTAATAAGCAAACATTCACAATGACATTTCAGCATCTCATGAGAATTGTACTTGAGCCAAAGACTTTGCAACATGTGGAGAACATGGATAAGTAGCATTTTAAATATGGTCTTTAACACGAATTGTGGCATTGGGGAAAATGTAGGCAGCTGGACCACAACTCACAACTTACTCTTCATCTGATTACCGTTACCTATTGTGTTAGAAAAAAAATTAGCAAAGTAACACTGCATCAAGACATTTCTGTCTTTGCTCTCAAAGATTATGTGATTAATTTGTATTTAAAAGTCAAAGAGCGTAGTGACACGGATGACTTTAGAAATTAAAGCAGTTTGTTATTCAGCCACAAGTATGGACTGTAAAATGTGAAGTTATTTGATGTGTAGTATAGTTAAATTTCTGCCTTTTCTGATTCTTTTTAATGGATAATATCAATTGTAACTGGTTGCACATGTGATGTGGAATGGGGAACACTCCAGCTGCCCAAAATTAATGGTGCTGTATCTTTCCAAACCATAACAGTACATGGAAGCCAAGTCCTCACAGAGGCTTAGGGCATACACAAGGTTTCCAGTATGATCCTGGAACGCTTGAGAAAAGAAAAGTGGGCAGATAAGAAAAAAATACTCTTCTCCTTTGACTTGCAAACACACTTAATCACCATTTTATTTTCTTGCATGAATTTCAATAGAATGTAAATTGTAAATGACAAGTATCTGAGAGAGATCTGAATGGATGGATGTCTGCTGTTTGTTTTGTTTGTATTCTGGCTTGGGATTTTATGAGAGTGGAGAAGTCTTTTTGTTTGAAAATTGTAAGTCTCAAGAGGCTTAGCAGAGTTGGAGCTTTATTATGCTAAATGGCTTCTTGTGTATTTCTGCGCTCTGCTTAATGATATTCAGGAAACATTCTTATTTCCTTGGAAATTCATTGAACGTTCTCCTACAGGGTTTAGCTTATTTAACAAGTTAAGTAAAGATCTCCCTTATTTGTGTACATTAAACTCAAAAATCAATATAATGAGGCAACAACAGGTTTTGCATCAGCTGGACTTGACTGGCACAGACTTTGAGTTAAGCCATTTTGCCTTTTCACAGCCAGCTGTTTTCCTTGCTGGAGCCTGGTGCCGTGTGCCATGCTATGCCGAGCTTTTTAGGTTCTGCTCTCTTATGTGATACAGATACATTCCTGTCACACAGGTTCTTCTAACAAGTTCTGAGATGGTTCTGTGCTAAACCTGGATGCTGCCTTGGGTAGTGCAGTGTGAAGGCATCCACATCTATAGATGACTGAGAGGGAGTTTCTTTCCTAATGGGTGCCTGGTAGTGAAGGCAGCTATATTAATTAGAGAAATTTTGCATTATGAGCCAGGAATCTGAAAAGTGGGAGGTCATCATCTTCACATCTCATTTATGAAGTAAGAAATTTTTTTATGAGTATAAGCACGTGTTACAACTTTACAGGCTGTATTGCACGTCTGCACAATAAAAATGTGGCTGTAAAAGATATTTTTATTTCTGGGCAGTAAATAATATCTCTGCATTATGAACTGCATCTGTACACAGTAGATGAGGATCTATAGTCACGGTAATCTCCCTACTTACAAGGAAGTACACATGACAAATGATTTTATTGATTTTCATAATACTTGAACTAAGTATGAAAGGAGTATAAACGTGACCTGTATAAATATATATATGTATAGATCTATGTATGTCACTTGATTGAATAGGTTCTATACCTGTGCATATGAAGGAAATAAACACTAAAGCCATAGCTCCATAGAGCTGTTGCAAATGTGAAACGAAATTTATTTAACTGGTCAGACTGTGAGTGTTGGAGCAAGAGGAGGTTAATGAAGTTGCAATACTGACTTATACATTGTGTTTAATACCATCTGACTCAGTTAATGGAAGAAATGTGTGCTATAATTCATCCTAAAGGTAAAGGTGCCACTAGCAGATGTGCCTGGTACTTTTGTTTCTGCATTGTCCATGTAAAATGGTTGTACAAAATCTTTGCAATGGCTGCATTTCTCTCCAGGTAACTGCCCCGGTTTTAGTTTGCTGCTGGTTTTACTCTTGCTGCAGTGTGAGGGTACACTCAGGAAAATGAGTTGCTCAGTTAAGTAACTGTGAAACATAAATACTTTGAGCTGTCAACTGCTTCTTGTCTTTATATCTTTGTGTGTGCCTCTGTATGTATATATAAAAATGACTTCACAGGACAGTGTAGTCGACTTACTCTGACTTCTCAGAAAAGTATATCTTTGCTGCTTAAAAAGTTTCTTTTATGTTTGTTCCTAAATCTCTTGGTAAAATTGCAATTATAATTACTTTGACTGGTGTTGAGAAGATAATCCTTGAAGAACCTGTTACCCAGGTTTTAGGAAGTGGTAATATTGTGTTAGAGTTGCTGTTGACCAAGAGTTATGTAAACAAATGTGTAGGAAGTAAATTATGAGTAGACTTTTGTTTGTCTCTTAACAAAAGACTAATCAGCATCCGGATTTTCAATTTTCTTGGTGGATTTTGAATTATTTACTCTAAAAGGTGACATCTTCTGGGCTATGGTTTTTGGTTTTTTTTTTTTTTTTCCTCCTTCTTTCATAGCCATTTATCAGTCCTGCTATCAGTTGAATTTTGACAAGTCTAGAGTTTTGGGTAGGTGAAGAAGTCCACCTGACATCCTTGACCTCAGGAACCTGAGAAAGTGTCTATTCACCTAATGTGAAAGCTGTCTTTTTGAAACAATTGGAATTGTTTGGTACTCTTATAGCACTCTAATGAGAGCGCTCAGACAAAACTTATTTGTCAGTGTTTGTCAGATTTTTTTTAATGATATTAGCTAAAGAGATCTAGCAAGTTCCCAGACAAAGCAAAATAACCCATTAACATAATATGTATATTTTATTTATTTATTTATTTACAAATTGACATTGCATTTTCGCTTTGTTCTTAAACTGGGTGGACTGCCAACATACTCAACATCTGAAATATGTGTATTTCCTGAATTTTTTTTCCACTGTACACCATTTGAATGCTAAGAAAGCCAAGACTTGAAGTATTCAGCTTTTAAATGGCTGTAATTTTCATTTGCTACCCAGAAGAATGACCTTATCTCCAGCTTTATCACAGTTAGTTTCAATCCAATTAATCTTCATCAATATTGTCATCCTTCACATCATCCTCTGGAAAACTTAAAAGGAAAATAGCTTAATTAGGAACAGCAATGGCATTTCACTTTCAGAGAGCTGGAATGTTCAACACACTGTGTTGAAACAACATTCTCCCATTAGAATAATTTATGTGTCATAAACTAAATAAATATGCATTCAATGGAAGGGCTTTGTGTAACCAGTGTACACAGAGCAAGGTTTTCTTGTGCTCAGGAATGAAAAAATTTTTGTTAGAAACAATTAATATTCTTGTACTGTTACATGAGCAAGTCAACATCCTGTGGCAGGAACTTTATGGGTGATACAAATTTTAAAATAGAATGAAATTTGACCACATGCTCATAGTCTCATATTTCCTTTCTTATACTTCATATTGATTGTGTGCCCACTTATATCAATAACTTTTCTTTGGCTTTTTAATGAAAGATGAAACATTTCCTGGTGATCTTGATTCTGGAATGTGTGATTGTGAATACTCTCTATATTTGGCACTTAGTAACTCCAAGGTGGAAAAGGCAATGTGTTTGGTAATGCTTAAGGAACATATAAGTTGTTTACAATAGGGAATGCATATTGCAATTAATTTCATTAGCCAAGAATAAATACAAATATTCTCAGAAGCAGGTTTATGCAGAGATATTAGATCAGTGCTCTGAAGGACAATATAGAAAAATTGCGAGTGATCAGTGAGCTTGACATTATACTTTATAAAACTGAGTATTCTGGAGGTGCCTACTGTCCTAAAACTATCACAAAGTATGATAGAGTTGACCAAAAAGTCTGTCTTCTTCTACAGATTTGTCCAATTGACTTTCAAGGAGATTTCTGACAAGAAAATGGCTCTTTCAATTTCCTAATAATCTGATTTGTTAAACTATGGAATCCTTTTATCAAAAGCAAAAAGATTAGGGCCAGTCTCCTTCAATAGTCTCTGTATTCCTAGTATATTTTCTGTATCATCTACATGTGTTTAAAAATACACTATTAATACAAATCAGACCTGAGGAAGGTGAGCTGAAAATAGTATATATGTATGATCTAGATTATTTAATCTGCTGGGTTGATGATCCTTATGGAGCCACACATCAAGGGGGGCTGGTAGCATGCTTTCTCCTTTACAGACAAGGCCAGCACCATCACCTCTCCAAACATGACCAGCTGAGAATGTGATTTTATTATTCAGAGTAGATGGATAAGAAGAGAAGTTTTCAGGGCATTTTGTTTTCCAAGAGGAGAAGGAATGAATTGTCGTCATTGCTGATGTGCCTTGGCCGGTTACAGGTGTCAGGGTCGGAGTAGGAATGCAGCAGTAATACAGAAAAATGCCAGGAACTGGTCCCAGATGAGTAGTGATTCAAATAATATTTGATACAAGCAGTGTGATAGAAAACACCACTTTCTTTTGTTACCACTTGCAACTTCTGAAGTATTTTCTTTGTTGAACAACACCCATTATCTGAGATTACTCCTGCTACTTTCAGCACTTTTATGCTGCAAACTGCACAGCAAGTAAAGGTCAAATATAATTAGCTGAGGGAAGTTGTTGTTTGTTTTCATCCTCACCAGAGCTTTTATAAAATTGTAATTATGAATAGAGAATAGGTAATGTTACAGAATGTATCTCCAATGAAAATTTGATACATAGTGGAAACAAGCTTTCACTCTGTAGCAGCAAATTTAGTTTCTTACATTCTCAAACGTTTCATTCACAGCTAGTCTGGAAATATAAACTGACTTCACAATGAGAGAAAACAAACCTCAAGCTTAATTTAAAAACAAAAAAAAAGCAACGCTGAAACAATTGTGCATTTAAACTTCACAAGAGAAAGGAGCTTGGAAATGTATAGAAAGCTCGAGAGAGAGGGGAAGGGCACTGTGTCATGACTAATGATACAGAAGCCTTCAAATGCCATGAACTGTCAGGAATGAAAAAAGAACTGTCGGGATTGTATGCTTATTTAATCTTCCTTCTCCGTCCTCTCTACGTGGAGGTCTTGGATATTTTTCCTTCTTCATATTTTATTGGAAGTAGAAGTCCAAGAGACCACCTATCCAAATGTCATCACCACTTTTCAAATTACCTCTCTGGTCCATGCTCAGCTCACTAGCAAGTACAAATGTGAAGTTCCTGAATCTAATGAGAACAGGGGAATTACAGCAATAAAACCAGTTAGAGCAAGGTAATAAATAAGTTTCCCATATCTATTGCTTATTTCACTCATGATGGTTACTAGCATTTGTGTGCATTTCACAATGCACTCTGAAGAAATGGTATGTGTAAACAAAATTTGCTAGCAATGTGCATCTATAATTAAGATGATGGGATTCAAAATAAGCAAGCAACTGTCTGGATTTTTATCTCTCTATGTTTGAACAGAGATCTGTGAGCATTCAGTGTGGATGTAATAACTTGACAGCTTAATGTGCAGAATTCAAATTCACATTTGCAATACTATTTTGGTGGTGGGTTTGTTTTTCATTTTTGGAAATGTGGTACAAGGCATCAGAAAAAACCCACATGAAATGGCAGCATCAAGAATAGGAATGTGCATGAGGAGCAGGCAAGTATTTGTAGTTCAGGATAAAACCTGGAATTGCAGAAATGTAAAAATAATTATTTTTTTTACCTAACCTTACAGAAGCCAAACCCAGATGGAACTAAGTTCTCAAACTCTGAAAACTACTTGGTTTCAGCTGATATTGATCAAAGTGGTTTATATTTTATTGAGAATTGGAATATTTAAAAAAAAAAAAAAAGAGCACTTTTAAAATTTAGACTTAAATTTAAAAAAAAGCATGCCAAAAATGTTCCTCATTAACTATGTCAAATGGTTGTTTTTTTTTTCCAAACAAGAATGCATGCCCATCGTTTTAAAAATGGTAGAGCTGTCTTTGACTCTTTTTAAATAACATTTTAATATAATCATAAGCCAAGTTTTTCACTAAGTGTTTATCATTTCACTGCCACTGGTACAAGTTAGTGCTGCATCCATGACAGCCATTTCAGAATATGCTAAAGTGGTGAAGGTGAAATGTAATTAGCAGTATGTATCACATAAATGTTTCAATCAATTTAAATTAGTCACTAGGTGGCCATGTATCACAGATGGAAGTGTGTTATTTAACAAGAAGAAAATCCTTATTAATAATGCAGTTCTTAGCCTAATAATGGATTAATAGGCATTGTCTGAAATTTATGCATTGTCTGACATTATTTCAGTAATGGGTTTGAAAACATGAAACTTATTCTTCGCCTTCTAAATATGTGTATCTACAAGACTTAAAAATAAAATAGATATTGGAATCATAGGGAAGGCTTGCTTGAACAAAGACAGAAATTTAGATTTCTTTAGAATGAAACATTCTGGCGTGTGTGTACATATGTGAACCCACATCTATCCTGTACATAATGTAGGTCTTTATTCTCACATTCCAGTGGGCTTTGCTCAGCATTGGGCTTGAGAAGGATAATGAGGGGATGTTGAGTTATATTAATAGAAATCACTCTTTTTTTTTTTTCTTTTTCCTCATGAGGTGCCTTCATAAGACTCATTCCCACAGAAGTTTTTACCTGTGCTGCCTATCATTTTTAATGCTGTTAAATGAGCTAATATTGGCCCCATTGGTTTTGCTGGTCATATTTACTCAAGAGAAATCCTTCACCACGTGCAGGATGATAAATGTATTCTCCCTCTGTAAAATATTTAGTCGATGATCTTTCAGCTAAAAAATTAATAGTCAGGTATCATTCAGAAAATGACCAGCTGAAATTCTCATACCTTTAGCAAGTTAGATGCTCTTGTATTTGGTTAACTTTCAGGGAGTCATTCTTTTTCCCACTAAAAAAAACGAAAGCATAGCATGAGCTTCTCATTTGTAAATGTTGTTTTCTGTCTGCCAGCCTCTGCATGTTTAGACTGGTCTGAAAAGGGAAATGTATCATTTTTGAATGCAATTAAATGTATATTTAGTGCTGGATAGATCAGATGGAATTCTTACAGATATTAGAATTGAAAAAAAACATGTTTTCTTAGCTACAAACATGCAAAAATAAATAGAGTTGGGTTAAAATAAATCATGTCATAACGTTGTTACCTAGGGAAAATTGTCAAGTTCTTCCACCTTAGAACAGGAAAAATAGGAAAGACACACTCAGCTACTTGCCCACATTTATTGTATATTTCATCATTTTGATTTTAGAGCAGCTGTCTTCTTTTAAAATTTATACAAAGTAAATAGAAAAAGTAAATATTTCCTTGAAGGTATTTACATTAGACTATTTGAGAAAGTAAATAGAATTAGCTTGCACAATTTATATGGTAGTAGAGGGGAGGAAAAACAAAAACTAACCATTTCAAGCCATGTTAGGCTTTCCTGTTTTGTTTAAATATTCCAGAAAAATGCCATCAATCAAAAAGTTTCACATTCCACACAGAAAAATGTTACCTTTTTGAGCATTGCTAAACACTTTGACATATTTGAAAAATTGAGTCCTAGATCCTAAAGGTTATATGTCATAGGAGAAAGAGGAAATATGCTCTGTCTATGCCAGAATGGCAAATAAAGATGATAAATCTGGAGCTGGAAACAAACTACTCAGAGTCATAGTCCCCAGCTTCATCACACTCAGTTGTGGTTTTGTCTGGCCTTTACTGACATATGAGTGTGTACAGCAGGGAAGTGGTGGTCAGTAGATCATGTCCCAGGATGAAGCCTGGTGAAGAAAATGGCAGAGAAGTGAACCAATGCTACAGAAAGAATTGTGAATGCTCACCGTGTTAAACCTTTGTAACAATTAATTGATTTGGCATTGGGGGATTTTTTATTTGGTTCTGGGTTTTTTGGTTTCTCTTTGAAAACAAAGGTGCAGTAGTTAAGTTAAAGCATGCCTTGAATCTATCCTCTCATATGGTATTTAAAAAACCAAATATGTGGCAGGCCTGTAGACCATTTGGTACTAAGAACAGCTGGTCAGAAGAGCAGTCAAGAAGACCTGTAGTTATGATTAAAACAATTTCATTCAGTAAGTCTTTATAATGACACATTCTGACAGCTGATCATTGCTTACGATGTAGGTAAAATTATTACTTTTTCCTAAATAATTTTGCCAGGCTGCTGTGAACGCATAAAATCTGGAAGAGCTTCATGAGAGACAGAGAGGAAGAGTTGTTTCTCTAATTGAATATTTTGTGTTATGGTCATAGTGTGCAACTTTGGTACGAGAGAAATGACTCAGATTCTGTGCTAACATGGGTTGGGCAAAGAATTACTAATTTTATAGTGACAGGTTGACACAGTGATGCTTGTAAACAAGTCTAGCATCTGACTGTAAGCTAATTGCAGCATTTAGCTTTATGTTTTGAAGTTGTTCCCTTTCCAACGATACATATTTCTGTCTTTGTTAATATAGTAACAGCAGCACATTATGATCTAATGTCTTTTTTTCTAATTTTCAAGCACAATAGCTAATATTAGTAGGCATATGAGAGAAACCTCCAGTATCATGATTTTCAACAACTGAACACTCTAAGGACAGAATAACACAGGTGAAGGGAACAGGGACTGACAGTCGGTGGTGGTCCCTGGGCACACCGCAGAGCAAAAGGCTCTCACTACTCCGCTGAATCTTACCCACAAGAATGACATGAATTTTCTTTCTATCTACTGTATCCATAAGGGAAAGGAGTCTCTGCCAAAGGGCAGGTGGGAGTCTTGGATGAACCAAACATGCCAGTCCATGCAATCAATAGTGCAGGAGGACTGGTGTATGCTCTGAGCTCTCCTTAACATGGAGTGTTGGCCATTCTCCCCAGCACTGGGCTTTGGTGGAAGACTGGCAAATTCTAACAGAAAGCATTGCCCTCTGAATCACCTGCTGAGATGCTGGGGAGTGCTTCCCTCATCACCCACTGAGGTTGCATGGTAGCACATGCTTTGTAGTGGACATAATATTTAAATATTCAGGTTTTTACTTGAATAGTTCAGCACAGCAGTAGAAAAATAAATGGAACGAGAAATATTCTAGACCTGGGTGAAAATGAAAGGTTCTGCAAATTTCAGGTACAATACCAAAACATGAGAAGTGCTTGCATAGTAACCCCCTGGTAAATGATAGCTTTTCTTTTTGGCTCCCCAGTAAGCAAATGTCTTAAATTCCCTTCTATATCATTAGTGCTATATATGCATACTGTTATACAGAATCAAGAGGATAAAATGTACTTTAGGACAAGGTAATAAGTGTACTGTACATCCATAAAACAGATAGTTTGTAATTTATGAGGGTAAAAAAATTAATGTTTTTACCATTCAGAAAATATTACTTGGATTTTTTTTTTAACTTCATCTACTTACATGCTCTGTATGAAAATTTTCATTGTTAAACTGACTCATAATCTTTTTTCAGTCTCTAAATAGTCTGAGAAATAATTACTGCTTGTTATATCTCTTTAAAGTGAGGACTGGCACAGAGACGCATAAGGACAAAGAGATGTGTGAACATCAGCTCTGAAACCTATACTTTTAAAATCTGGACAAAGAAAGCAATTTAGTCTTGAGTGGTCTAAGTTATTTCCATAAGAAAGACTATGCTGCCTTTAAAGTGAATTGTAAAAGAGCAGGAGCTGTTAAGTTATCTTATGTCCTATTTGTAGCATACAGATCAGATGCTAATACAGACCCTTCTCACCATGAGACCTGAGCATATTCCAAGAGCTGTTATTGGCACACCCAACTCTTCCATTGAGGTTTTGAAAATTAAATTATCCATCCTAAGGATCTTCCCCATATATTTGTTCTCTATAAAACCACTGGAAGTGTGAAGGAACAAACATTTCCGTTATTAAGTCACAGCAGAAGTTACTGTGTTTATTGGATATCCTGGTTTGACAGGGACTCTTTTGATTTACAGTCGGTCAAACTAAGCTGCTATGTTTGATTTTAAATCTGCATTTAAAATTTTTTTTTTTACAAAATCAATGTAGTGATTGCCAAAGAGAAATAGTTTTTGCTAAAGGAAATGTAGAATTTTTTAAAGTCTGAGAAAGTGCTCAATCCTAGCTTATACAGATAAGTTTATATAAACCACATAGCATAAAAAGCTGTTAATATTCAAGGATTATTAGTACAAATCCCTTTATAAAGCAGCCTTACTTCAGCTTTTGAGTGATATTGCAACATTGTTTTTCAATGAGACTGTCCTTGAGAATCAACAAACTCCATTTCACTAAGAGGGTTAATTAAGGTCAAGTTTATAATGGCATAGGAAGAAGCACAGACTGAAGTAGCCGTATATCAGATCGAGATTTCAAGGTCTCTGCAATGCATTAATAACTGTGAGGCTGTCTAATGTGGACAGCATAACATGTTCTGCAGCAAGAAATTCTTGGAACAAACCTAAAAAAAAAAAAAAAAGATGCAGTTTCTTTCCCTGAAGGTTCCTTTGACAGTGCTTTTCCAGCAGAAATCTCCTGCCGGTCAACTTTGTTTCTGAGGGAGCGTAGCAGGTCAGAGAGCAGAGTGCTGACCCGCCAGCTTTCCTGGGTTTGTCCAAGATGCGGGAAGTTCACGATCCCTGCATCGCCGTAGCTGCAGCAGGGAACCGAGTCACGTTCTACCTCCCCAGGGCGAGCTGTTCTGTCTGAAGTGCTGTGTGTGTGTGGTGATTCTCTTCTCTTGAGCCTCACAGACTTCAAGGGGTCAACCACTCCTTCTTCCAGGATGCTGCTGGCTGGGCAACACCCTGCCTGCAAAAGGGAATGAGCAAGGCTGGAGGTGCTGCTGAAGGGGCAGAGGCCCAATCCCCATGGCCCAGCAGGAGCCTGTGTCTCCCCTGGTGATGGATAACAAACCATGTGTGTCATTGGACCAGTCTTGTTCAGCTCTGGTGCTGCTTCTGTTCTTGTAACATATAAAGAAAGCAAAGATGGAGTAAAGTTTAAATGCTGTGAAACTGCAGAAAGAGAATGGGATATACTAAACCCAAAGGGGGAGGGAGAAAAAGGAAGGGTTAGGTGAGACTTGCCTGTTTATGTATGTGTATTTTTGCCTACTATAGGGCAGTTTTGTTATTTTTTTTCTTTAAATAAAGTCCCCACCAGTGATCAACATAACTCCCCAGCACAGCTCCCATGGCCCCATCTGTACAATTACTTGTGTTGAAGGGAGGACTCACCAAATGTTTCTCCTGTATTTTCAGAGCAGTGTTTAAAATTTAAATTCAGCAGAAATCATCAGACTCCATCTCTTCAATTTCTGGTAATTTATATTGTGGTATTTTTGTCATTTTTACAGATCTGCAGTAATAAGGATCAAAACATTGAAACTTCTAAATCCAAGCAAATAAGTGTCATGAAAAAATATAGCTGTCAAGGACAAATGGAGGAGTGCTATTGCTGAGTGGCTTAGCTTTATAAAGCAACTAGAGCTCTCTCCCTCAAACAAATAGTACTTACAAGAAGTTCAGGCTATGACAGCAGCTCTAAGGCAAGAAGTTTAATTTCTCTTCAGGGGCACATTTATCAGAGGTTAATATTTTTTTTTTGCATAGAGTAAAGGCAGTGTTTCGGATTCTTTTCTGCTGTCTTTATGATACAACTTTGTGTTTCACAGAAGTAAGATATGTTGTAAAAATTCTTTCTTTGTTGTCCCCCACATATAGAATAAGCTACTCAAAACTTTATCACATCAAGCTCAAGACTTTTATTGTTCATTTGAATAATCATGGGAAACATTACACAGCTCAATGATATAAATGTTTCTTTGCAACAAAAAGAGGGCAATGCAAGTGAAGGAATTATTTTTTACTAGGCATGGAACAAACAGGATTTTGAGGTTTGGCTTGCTTTTTCTTTTCAAACTCCCATTCTTCATTCAGTTTTTGAAAATTCGAATAGTCAGCAGAACATCCTCTGGATCTCGGTTAGACACAATTGTATCTCTCTGTCATTAAGGTAGAAGACTGTCAGGAGACAACTATTTGGCATCAAATTTCCCAGTTCTTATTCTGAGCTGTAGAGAAATAAGAATGTTGGACTCAGACCTGGTTCCTCTTTCTTTTTCTGCCTGTTCACTTTGCAGTATGAAATCACAGTATCTCGAGCCACTCCCTGGCTTCTGCTTGCTTTATATTCTAATTCACAGAATCATAGACCTAGCTGTTTTTTCCACAATTTTCTTAAGCCTAATTCCTTCTCCCATTCCTTCACAGCACTATCCCCTCTTGAATCCTGGCTTTTCCTTGCACTAAACCTTCCGAACCCGCCCATTCCCCGGTCCTGTCTGTGTGTAAGTCTGGCTGCTTCCAGCTTCCTCCCGTGCGCCTGGCAGACAGCGAGAAGGGAAGGGAAAAGGATCTTAGCTGTCAGTTACAGTGCTTTGTGCCACAGTGGCATCTAGCTGCGGCAGCTACGGATGGAATTCTGCACAAGCCCCGTTCTGGAGCAGGTCAGTGCAGATGGGCTCTTTAGAGAGATCATCTGCCAAAACGCTGAGCATATGTAAAGTGTGATCAAAGTCTTAGCGTGGCTTTAGCATTTGCTTTTTCTCCTATCCAGCAGGAGACAAGTCCTTGTAGTGAGAGACAATCCCAAGTTTCAGGTCCGTGCTTCTCAGCTGGAACTGTTAAAGCTTTTCAAGGCACTGGCTACAAAATTGTTTGTGTATTTATAACAGTATATCACCCTACTTTAGTCTTGGAAATAGTTTAAGATTTTTTTGCTATTTTTCCAAAATGCTTTAAAAGCAATCAGCACCAAGTAAGGTCTCCCAAGGAAAGACTGGGGACTGAGTGGAATGAGCGCTCCCTATAGAAATTAGAAAATGTTTCAGCAGCTAAAAGAAGAATACAAAAATTAATTTATTTTCTAGTAATAAAGAGGGCTGTTGAGGATTTCCTTGGGATGTTTTCTGTTGGACACATACTTATTTTGTTTGCTATTATTTTATTATGTAACTTTACAGCTAAATCTTTACCCAAAATGTTTTGTTTGTATCCAGACTGGCAGTATAGGAAACCAAGACAATAAATGCAAAGCATCATTTCCAGAGGTTCAAACTTGGAAGGGTTTCTTAGCATGCCAAGATTTTGCTGACTAAAAGGAGAAGTCCATTAAGATCATTAAGGCTTCTTATCTCCATAAAGCTCTGTGCTCCAGGTATATAACAGTTTGCAGTGCCAGTTTTCACTGAACCTTCAGTCTTCTGCAAGTTTTCTAGTATTTTTAAGTTAGAATTTACAAATTTTCTAATGTTTTTCCTTGCAATTCTGTAAAACAGTTCAAAACCCGTTACCACTCTGAGTGCAAATGGTTGTGAAATACACGTGCTGGTGGAAACATTTTGCACTTAAAATAATCTTAAGGGTTGGTTTTTATGTGTGTGTCAGATAGATAAGAATTAAAACTTGACTCTGAAGCAAAAAAAGTGCTTCCATTATTCCTGTGGCAGCCTCTCCTGGCATTTGTCATGGTGGAGGCTGGTGGAGCAGCCCGTGGGGCATTATCCTCCCCACAAATTATCCGCCCCAGGGACCCCGCTGAACGCAGTGCGCAGGGGAACAGGGCTTTCTTATTCAAGTGCATTCTCTGGTGGATTCTGGAGCATTTAGTAGTTTCTAATAGTAATAACCTCAGCCAATTTAAAAAAAAAAATAAATAAGAAAAAGTTATGTTCATTTTTAATGCAGTGACAATTTTGCGACATTTGCTTGACAAGCTTCTTTGATCATGAACTGAAGCTGGGACTGAGGAAACCTCAAAACACATTTATGTACCATGCTGCATCCACAGAGACAGGGGGAGTGACATTGTACCTTGTCAGAACAATCCTTTGGTATTCTTAACACATGATATTTATATATTTCTAATTTGTTTTGCGAGAGTTTAGTTTTAATTAAAATTTAAAGATTATGAAATCAATGATTTAGTTTCGGGGCTCTGGAGCAGAATGAGAATTTTTTAATAAGCTTTTACATTTTTTATTGGAGGAAATTAAAGTTACAGTCTGCCATACACCAAGGGTTCTTTTTTTGTTGTTCTAATGTAATGACAAAATGAAGACAACATACAGCTCAGGTTCTGAGTCAAGGGAGGAAGCCCTGTCTCTTCACAGTACTAACCTGACTGTGACCTAGAGGAGGGTGGTGGAGCTAAGTTTGTAGGAAACAGAAGGGAAGGCTGATTTACAGCCTTGCAATATATATAATTTAGGTGCTTGTTTTCTTCTTTGTGAGACTCTCTCTCTTTGATTTTGTCTTTTTCATAGATAAAGATGTGTACAATTAAGTCCCACTCATCTCTCTGCAGGTGAGTTATGGCTCAGTGGCAGCAGAGTTGGAAAGTAATGGGAACCATCAAGACTCCCTTTCCTCTAGGTCAAAGTTGTGTCTTGCTTTTCTCAGCTGCACAGAATAAAGAACATCCTTCTGCGCTCTTTCCATTTTACCACTACAATAAGTGTTTTATACAACCACTGAGCAATTGTACTTTTAAAATTAATTTCTATTTGCAGTTTATTATTAGCCCAAGGTTAAAGAAAAAAAAATCATGGTGGTGTAGCAGGAAGTGTCACCAGGTGAATTAAAACTTCATTTTCATACACAGACTGTTTAGAGATATGGCTGCGGACTTTGTGAAGCATCTGGCAACAAGCCATCTCATGGTGACAGAAAGACAGGAATTTATATCCTGTGTCTGTGTTTGGAAGGCAAGGGGAATTCTGCAAATCACATGCAAGTAGTCAGCCTTATTGAAAAATGATAATTCCCTCCTAGTATCACTACCTTTAAAGGATGGAAGTGGTTTTTTTTCTTAGTATTTTAATTTGTTAGGGAGGATTTTCTTCTAGAAATAATTTTTTGGGGCTATCTCATAACTCTTGTTCATATGTGTAGGAGCGGGGGGAAAGTATGAGCATGACAGGAGGAGCATGCAAGGCCGAGGGGAAAAAATGGAATGAATTCTGTCTTCTATCAAAGTACATATTGGTTTCATTTGAGTTACACCTAACAAAGCCAAGAGAAAAAGAGGCAGAACCCTTTTAACTTCATGGTTACTCATGCCTTTAGAGAGATTGATGAAGAGAAATTATTGAAATAGAGAACGGGGTGCAGATCCTCTTAATGATACTATAGCAAACTTTTATAACCAGAGTCAAACAGCTGCAGATTCTATACCCAACCCCGATTTATCATTTCTTTTGCTAGTTTTTTTTTGGTTTTGGTTTTTTTGTGGGGGGGGTTTTTTGGTGGTTTTTTGATGGCTAATATCTACATAAAGATCTTGATAATGGCTAATGGCTAATATTTACATAAAGATCATATATTCTAAAGAAATATGAATGAATAGAGCTATGTTAGGACTGACAAGTTAGTTTTAAATTATTAGCAAAAATATGATTGGGGATGGGGATCTCATCTATCCTAAAATAGTGAGATTAGAGGAGAACATTTGGAAAACAGAAGTGGAAGGAAAATTAAAAATTACTTCATGATGAAGAGGCAAGCTAATATGTAGGAGGGAAATCAGGAGAGAAAATGACTGCAAAAATAACAAGCTTTCAGATTAAAACCTTGATTTGTGTATTTGAGTACAGCAGGAAAAAAAATCACACAAGAACCGAGGGAGATCCTAAAGCAGAAGGCTGTGAAAACATTGACTGTGCTCAGAGTGATTTTTGACAGAATTTTATCTTTAAAAGTACACTAAAGGAACTACTGGTTTTTATGAGTTCCTGGGGAAACATTATCTGAAATTAAGAAACCAATCATGTTTGCTTTTTCGCTGCTGGTAGGAAATCTGCTGTTTCCCATAATTCTTTATTTTCAGATTATCATTCCTTTGCATCTCTCTTGTGGTTTGTTACTAGTAAGTTATCAGGATCAAGATGAGAAAGTCTGTTGCTATTACACAGAGTTTTAGCTTGGGATCTTAACCTGTTTGTCTTGTAGAAAAGCCTCATTCTATATGTCAAATATTTGATGAATGTTCTAAATAAAAAAAAAAGTGAACTGTGAAATGTGAGTGGGAAAGAATTCCGGGGTGGAATCTTCTTGTCAGTGTATTCAGGAGTTTCCCTCAGGGCTTTAGAAATTTCAGGGTAAATAATGTAGGTCCTCTGTTCTGAAGTCATCAAGTAATTCTGCTAAGTCACATAAGCCCAAGCACCTGTTGACAAACTAGTAGATAAATACGTTATCATTTTCACCATTAGTAAACACCCTTCCAAATGATTTTAGGCTAAAAAGTATGCATGCTCTTAGATGCAAAGCTGGAGATTGTATTTAAGGGATTAAAACTCTGAAGTCTTTCAGCATATTCAAACCTGGAGATAGGTTGTTACTAATCAAAGCCTTTAAGAAGCAAGCAAGCAATGCATCCAATGCATGTGCAGTATTGGGATGGAGAAAAAAGTCTCCCAGGATCTCATAAGTTAGCCTCTAAAAAAAGGTTAATAGTTTGAGACGTTCAGTATCTAAACTTTGTTTTTTCTTCTTCTCACCAATACAGTGCAAGATCATTACCAACAAAACCAATCAGACAAGCTGCTAATGAGGTTTCAAAGGCCGTTGGTAGATGTATTCAGAGACCAAAATTTCCTCTTTCCATGGCCAAAGCCCTGCCGTGCAATTATCGATCAATGTAACCAGAAAAATGTTTTAAATAAAAAAGGAGAAATAATAATAATAATAATAATAATAAAGTTGGGCAAGAGAACCAAATGAAATTACATCTCTGTCGAAAGCAACAGTAAAACCTTCATTAACTTAGGTGAAATTCCCTTTGTAGGAATTCCTTGATGTTTTCCTGGTCTACCACAAGTCCCCCCTGAGTAGGTCACCACTGTTCCTGCTATCAGCAAATACCAATGAGAGCAAGGACGAGGCCAGGTCCCTGGTGCAGTTGTCTGGGGTGGGTTCTGCCTTACAGGGTGCTCTGTTCTCAGGCCCCATCTCAGCAAAGCCCTGGTTGCTGGGGTGAGTTGTTGGCACGTCAGGAGTCCCAGCCATCCTCTAAGTGCTTTGCTGGACTGGTGCCAACGTGCTCGGCTCCTCGAACAACTGGGCTATGTACAGTAAACATAAATTTTACCCTGTGGTTTCAGTTTTGATGTTGCCAGGTTCACCTGTTATTTGTAGGTTTGTGACTCCAATGATGTTATCAGTCTGCACTCAGAAGAAAAATCTGTAATTCTGGGACAGCCTGAGAAAACGATGTGGCCAGATGCAGCAGTGTGTGCCTGGCCTGTCCTAATTGTTTTTCAGGAGTACAGCATGTATGTCCTTACCCAGGCAATAGCTGATGAACATAGTGAGGTTTTTTTTAGGAACTTTTTAAACTAATGAAACAGTTATTTTTTAAATTTGTTTCCAGCTTTCACAAGGGAAAAGCATTGCAGCAGCAGAAGGTGCCTCACACTGCTTCTCATTGCTGATTCCTGGCCAAAAGAAGTCACTAAGTATTGCACGGATGGATGGCTCTAAAATATGTATCAGCTGAATCATATTGTTGATTTTTTTTTTTTTTTAAGCAGAGACCACACTGTACTTGTGGGATTGAGCTTGGAATCAGTTTATTAAACTAACAAAATGAGACAGGTATGTAGTGCAGAACTGTCAGGAAGAGCCAGCATTGATCCAACTCAGTGTCTTATTAATGAAACACTGTATTTATGGGGGTAGTAATAAAGGTTTTTAAGGTGATGAACTATTTATGTAATTTTCTGTGATAAGAATTTTATTTTGCAAGTTATAACCACTTGTGTGAATTTGGATAGCATGAATCAGATATGCATATGAGACCTCTAAAAGACAGGTTAAACAACCTCATCTTCAAAAATAATTTTTTTTTTATTCTTGGTTGGTTTTGAAAGCTAACACAGAAACTGGCCAGTGAAGTAATAGAAATATTTTCATGAATGTTGATTTGTTTGGAGCAGTGTCTGAGAGATAAAACTGACCCAAGCACCTCTGATTAGAGTTCTTCTTCTGACTCTGAATAACATGACAAAACTTCACATTTTCAAGAAACCTGGACATTTTGAACATTTTGTTTGTTATTTTGTTTCTTGTATGTATTGCAGAATCAAATTATTCAAGGAAAGGGAGCAAGACAAAACTCTCAGTATCAGTAAACAACAATGAAGAATGTAGGTAGTAAATAGTAGCTCCAAAGCATGAAGAAGGACTTAAAGAGCAAGATCCTAATTTTTGAGAGACCCAACTTGAGACCGATCACAAACCAGAATTCTTGGAGAGATAATTGGTATGGGTTTGAAACCTAAACCCTGGATTCATTCATTTGAATTTGATTTGTTTCTTATATCTCATGGAGGATTTATAGGCAGGTCAGATACCTCAGTAGTTTTCCTCATATATATATACATATATATATATATTCATTAGAAAAGTAATTTTAATGGCCTATCTCTGTTACTCATGTCCAGTCTCTGGTCACTTTGCACCCTTCCCTTTTTAGTTTAAGTGTGGGGCTGGAATAAAAAAACTCCAAACATTAAGTAAAGTGTTACTTGTGAAAACTATGCAAATTGCAATTGTCTGCTATATTAATTAACTGTGTTCATTAGAATAGTGTATGAAAAATTAAATATATTTCCAAATGTTAAATAATGGCTGGATCATTCTGAAATTAAAAAAAATTAAACAGATACATGGTCATAGTCTGCTATTCACCCTGTGAAATTGCATTTGACCTCCATTCGGGTGATTGTATTGTGCCTGCCTAAATTTCCATGCACAGTGATTTACAATTGAACATATTATTCTACTCCTCCTATCCTACTCTACTGCATGCTGCTGCTATTTATTGCAGTGCAGTTATATTTATTTAAAGGATGATTGTGTTTTAGTGGATGACTCCCATGGTTCCCATACAGATTTCTTTGGCAAGCGTGTTTTCCATCCAGGTAATTATTACCATGTAAATAATATATTATTTATATTTATGTATTCTATATATTTTGATGTACTTCTGCTGAAAGAGCGAGAGAGAACAAAATTATAGAACAAAACCAAAACCTTTGGCCCTGTTTTTTCTTGAAAATTATTGGGTACTCCTTCCTAAGGAATCCTCCCAGAAACATCCCCCAACAAGGACAGTTTTCCTGCAGCTGGCCTGTGGCTCAAAGCAGTACCTAGTGAATAGAAAGGTATTGCTCACTGCCTGAACAGAAGCTCAGCAGTTATCTAACATCAGTCTTCAAACATAATTGCAAGTTTAAACTCCTTGAAGAAAGAGGTGTTTCATCATGGAAAGAGTAGTGTATGCTCATTTTTTATTTTTAATCAGCCTTTAGCTCAGTAGCTTTATGGTCTAAGAAGAATTCATATCAGATGGGAATAACAGGCAGAGAGGCTAATTTGAGCCTAATAATTTGAAACCTAAATTTACTCCTGGTTAAGCATGTCAGGAAATGGATTGCTTTGGAATAGCTGAAGCACAATGTCATAGAGCTGTTACAAACAGACCTTTTCCCACTGTGTGGATGGAGTGTTGTACTTTGCAAAAGGGTGAGAACTTGATACAAAAGCTTTGCTAGGTTAGACCCACGAGCTCTGAACTGTACATAATTCCTGCTCTTGGCTGTACCTGGGCTGAACTGCAACGTACTAAATAATGCATATTCCAAGTAAATGTCGGATCTGAGTGGCACCGCAACTCTGGAGACCAGTGAAAACAAACAGGATCTTACTTCTTTTATTAGTAGATGTTTGGACATCAGTGAGAGAGAGAGGAGTGCTTCTGTTCTAACAGTACCTGTGAAACCTGCCTTTGTGTCAACCTACGTAACCCTTCCTGGAACTATCTGTTCCAGGAGTAGGTTAGGGATACAATTCAGGTATGAGCGCATCCTGACATTTGACAATGTCAGGAATGTTTTCTGTTTGTCTCCATCTCTTGCACTAATATTCTCTGTTTTCAGCGAGATTGATACAAAATAGCAAATTCTGGCTTCATTTACTTAAAGGCACTTCAATTCTGGATGCAGACTTGATCTTTTTTTCAGGGCAGAAATTGCATCATTCCCAAAATTTTGAACAGTTCCCAAGAAACATATCCAGCTCTGCTTGAAGAAGAATATATCCACTATTCTTGAACACAGAGATATTGTTTTGGCTGAAGGCCCACCTGAAAATGCCAACTCTGCTACTTCAATATCTGAAATGTGTCCCAGAGAATTACAAAAGTGCTTAATGACATTAGACTTTGAACTAGAACTATTGTTTTAGCTGGAACATATAATGTACATCCTAAATTCCTTAATTTCCTTAATTATCTCCTAATTACAGTCTAATTAATTACTAATTTATCTTAATTTCCTCTGGTAATTTCCTTATTAGTCCCTGTTTTAATATGTTACATTTTTATCCTTTCTCCTTTAATTGGGAAATAGACTTTACAGCCTTTGCTATGACAAAAGGTATGTTCCTTACCTGCTGCGCAACATACCCAAATAGGAATTTTCAGTTAGCATGTTTTCATTAGAAACTTGAATGACCATTTAATTGCCAGTCTTGCTGAGAACACAGGAAAACTTACATGTTTTTCACAATTTAAAAAGGAAAAAAAAAGGTAGGTTTATTGTGGAGACCACAGTGTCCTGAGATTTCTTCATGAAATATAATCAATAGTTTAGGACCTCAGTTTCTATTTACTTGGTTATGGTTCCTTCTGTGTCTCATTTGTACAGATCTTCATGGAGATTCTCTTTTTTTTTTTTTTTAATTTCAGAAAGCTCTGAAAACAGAATCTGCACATCCCTATGAATGGATATTCTCTGGCCGCACTTTCCTCCAAGCATTTTTGTCAAAAATTTTGTCGAACTATCTCTATCATTAAAAAAAAAAACCCAAAACAAGCAAACCCCAACCAATATATATACACATAATAGGAAAAGCCTATTCCTCCAGAGCTTTAAGTTTCTCCTTGCTTGAAAAACTGTACATTAATTAAAAGATCTCTTTTTTTTTTTTCCCCCTTCTCATTGAAGTAACTCAGGCTGGAGGTGTAACTCTTAAATGCTTATATCTTGCACCCGTATGGAGGAGGAATATTTCTAAGGGAAGAAAGTGCACGGTTCAAATGGACTTTCACAATATAACTCAGCAACATTTTAATCAGAAAGGATTCTGTTGTTGGCACAGATGGAAGCTAAGCAGTGGGGACATAAGCTGTCCAGCAGTAGCAGAGCCAGGAAAAGAGAGGTCCTCAATTTAGCATTGTTGGCAGAGTGCAATTCCCTGTAATTGTGCAGTAAGTCTGATGTTGTATATGGGTATAAGTTGGAATTGTTTTATTTTTGTGGAGATGGTTTTTAGGAAGAGCTTTCAGAGTCCATGCCACACAACTGTAAAATAAGTAGACTTTTTATGCTGCTCAACTGGTCAGTAAAGATGACACTGGAATATCTCTATATGATATTAACAGCCATTACTGATTTTATCCATAGAGAGCTGAGCCTTGAGAAGAAATGAAGGAGGGGTTAAGGGGAGAGAGCAGGAAGAGCTGCAGACAGGTATTACACCTCCTTATTTACAGTTTAGGGTGGTGTAAGTGAAGGATGGTAACAGAGTCTTCCAGAGCTGTAGATTGCTGGGACACTCTGGCCAAGGCTGCATCTGTCGTGAACTGAACTGCCACCAGCTGATTCTTGTTCCTGCCCAGGACACACTTCCCACCAGGGTCCGGGCATTGCCCTGAAGGCAAAGTCCAGAGGCTCACCTCACATGGCTGGTGATGATGGATTTAAACTGAAGTGGTCCACTGTAAAGCAGCTCCGAAACATTCTCCTCAGATGAGAACCCCAGCCAGAGGAGCAGCAGCAGCAAAGTCAGGCTGTGGCATCTCTAACAGCCACAGCAGTTTGCTAATTAAATGTGTGTCAGGCCTGTCAGTACGGCCTGAGGTAAATTGGAAAGGGAACAGGAGACCTTCAGCTGGCAGCTGGTCCTGTGGCCCCGATCAGTGCCTTCTCTGGAGAGCTGAGAGAGAGCAGAGCTTCTGCAAGCTCAAAGCTTCCAGTGGCGTTCTTCACAAGATACATTTCTGCAGGCACCTAAACCCAGGGTAGATTTTCTTTCCAGAGGTATAATAGATTAAAAATCTAAATACACAAAAGCTTGCAAAAGTGGCTGTGAGTTACCCGTTACTCCTGGGACTTGTTTTAATTCACTGATCCTGTGCTCTTAGTATTTCCCTATTCCTTTTGGCCTTCAAGTGTAATTTTATTAGAAAAATGAATGCAGAATTACCCTTAGCATTTAATTTCTCAGTTAGTTTTACTTCAAGGGTTCAAAGTCGTTTGGGCATTTTGTTGTTTGTTTACTTCATGAAGATTATCTGCTGCATCTGTTAAGATGAAAATCTTTCTAAAATCTGGAAATCTGGCCGTGATCTTTATTGGCCTTCTCATCCATGCTAGATGGAAACAACAGTTGTTTTTTCTGACATCGTAGTATTTCATAAAATAAATCGAGTGGTGGTGCATGACTAAAGAATTCAGATAGTCAAGAAGTGCTTGACTTTATTTTCTGGTTGCTTTTTGTTTGTTTGAGCATGAGGAGTGTTGTGCTTGTCTCTCAAAGGTCAGCAGCAAGTGGCCACACGGCTGTGAAATCCAAACAAGTCCTTTTTACTTGGTGACTTCTGCCTTTGGGGATTAATTCTTGCTAATTTGCAAGTGAGTCCATTTCAAGGGAGGAAGGCCTGTGAGTAGAACAAAGGCCAATAAGCCATCTCCTCAATCATGAACATGCATTTCAACTTGCTGTCATTGCAAATATTGAAGGTCTTGAGGTTGTAGGAGTTTACCTTGTGTACACAACTCAAGCTCCAAAAAAGTCTCATCCCTTAGCTCATAGACTGCTGACTTGTAGCACAGAACAGGCCACAACAGAAACTAGACCCATGTTTTTAGGCAACCAGCTCGAAGGAAGTCAAAAGAAAATCTTTGTAGATGAATGTGTATGGAGGTACTTGCTGTTTCCAATTATGTTGTACCTGGGATTAAACAAAAGCAGAAGGTTGTTCTCTTTGCTAAAGAAATCATGTATACCCACATGCACATTTTTGAAAGAAAACTTTAGAAAAGGAAAAACCAAATTCTGTTCTAAAACATAAGTATTTCCTCTTATTTGTGTTTGTGATGGAGGAAAAGAAACAGCATATTAGTTAAGGGTTCCCCCCATTTGAGGGATATAGTGCCTTTAAAGGCACTTTGTTTTGTGTTTTCCCAAAGGCAGGAGACTTTTGATGTAAGTAAAGGTTCTGGAGTCCTTGAATTATCCTCCTGGGCTATCTTTAAATCTAATCTTAGCCAAGCACTTACTAGTTATATGATGCAGTCAGAGATTAGGGGCCAAATTCTCTTTTCAGTTATTCTGCTGAAACCCATTGAAATCAATGTTAGATTGGACCTGTGTAACAGGGAAGATTTGGGCTACTGTCTGCAAGAGATAAGAACTGGGCCAATGCTATAACAGTTTTTTTCAAAAAAAACCAGCTTCAAGCAAACTTAGGGAGGGTCATGTGCTGTCCTTGATGTGCATATACAGAGCTACAAGGGTTGATGTTGGATACATATTTAGAAAAACAATTTTTTTATTAGTTGTTAGGTACAGAAGGAATTCGGGTGGAAAAGAATCCAAAATTTAATTAATTTTACAATTAAGCCTGTGATGCCCTACATTCATTTCATAGGTGAGCAGCATTTTCTGTGGCACAGTGCAAATGACCCTCTCAGGAAACGGCAAAACAATTTGCACAGCTCAACACTCTAGGTGATGAGGAGCATAGAAAAAGTGAGCTTTGCTGCATAGTGTTGCAATATCTTTGGAATAATGTGATATCTGTGGAAATAACGTGATCCCATCTCTTCTCCCTTCCCTTTCCAGGCTTTACTACAGCACTTATGAGAAACAGTAATACTTGGTGCTGTTATGGAATTTCTATCTCTAAATCAAAGTACTCAAAAAGGTTGTGTGAAAGTAAGAAACCTACCATAAACCATTAGGATAGTTTGGTCGTGGGGGTGAATAGAGAACAAGTTCTCACAGTGTCAGGACCTTCCCTTTAGTTGGGATCTAGAGAGGCAAAAACTATTTTAGTTTGCATTTGTGTTAAACAACTCACCTACTTCTTCCATGTTTAAATCAAAACTTGGTACATTTCTTGTTTGACTGTCTAGGTTTCTTGGATATAATCATTATTAAAAATGCATTCTAGCATCTTAGGCACTGCTGTCTTTATTCTTGAGTTCCTTTAATCTATTTTAACAAGTAATGACTCAGACTTCCCCTTGAATCTAGTTTGGTGGGTCAGCAGACCTGTGAGCCTATTTTCATGGTATCAGTGACCAAAGGAGCAGCAAATTGGTAAATACTGGTATTTTCTAATGCTGTCCTGCTGTATTTCTGCACTGGGATGTTTGTGATGTTGTTTCCTGTAACTGATGTAGTTGTGGACATGTTCAAAATCATAGAATTGTTAGTGTTGGAAGAGACCTTCAAATCTTCTTCCAACCACCCTGCCATGGTCAAGGGACACCTTCCACTAGACCAGGTTGCTCCATGCGCCATCCAGCTTGGTCTTGAATACTTCCAGGGATGGCGCATCCACAGCTTCTCTGGGCAAAAATGGTGTAACACTGCTTTATGCTGATAGTAGATAGGTTGTATATTAAAAGGAGCTGTTGTATCAGTGGCAGGTAGAACAATCTGGAGCATTATATCCAGGAAAAAAATGAATTCATAAAGTATTTTAAGGCTCTTGGGTAAAACGGGATTTTTATAAATGAAAGGCAGTATTAACATAGTCATTTTATTAAATCACGATAGTACTTGTCGTTCTTTCACCATAAAAATCTATGCGCATGAAAACCAGCAGTTGGCAGCCTGTAGTAAGATCACCGTGTGCTGAGATGCTGACAGTAATGAATAACTCTGGAACACCAACAGAAACCACCGTGCTGCATGTTCACGGTGCAGGGTGGGAACACCCTGCAACAGCTTCATCCAGAGTTGTAAAACCAAGATGTAACAGTGTAAGAAAAATACAAAATAAAGGGAGCAGGCAAACCGCGGCTGGGGCCCTTCTTAGAGAATAAATTGGATACATAGTAAAGCAGAACTTGTGTTGGTTGGCAGCTGACACAAGCTCTTTCTTAAATTGGTTATTATTTGGGATTTTACCGTAGCACCGAACAGGGGAAAGAGACTCATGCGAGTTTGTTTCCATGAATCAGAGGTGGTAAACTTTTTGAAAGACCTGCCACACTGAAAGATTTGTTTATTCCCATTTGGACAGATTCTGTTCCCTGAGATGTACCTAAAAATCCTCACGCTTGACCCCTTTTGTTCATTTGTGTTTCTTTAATTCTCCTACGAAAACCTGGATTTCTGTAGGGAGCTGCAGAGTGTGAAACAGTTGCCTTCATTCCTGAAAGTGAAGCAAGGGTACTTCCTAAGAAAGTAAAGATTTTTCAAGCAACAACAAAGCAAATGTAGATAGATTTAGCTAGATACAAAGAATTCCACATGTAATACAAGATTGAATGTTCCATTTTTTTTATCATTTTTCTTTATTGGTGACAACACTACAACACTACATTCCAAATTATGAAACCCCATAAACAGAGCCCTAACTACATAGCCTGCTGATCAAGGCAATCATCTGGGTTTTGGGACACTTGTATGCACATTTCTTTCCAATTAGCACATTCCAGATGAGGTCCCAGTAGCTGCCTGAAATCAGCTTGTCAAAGATGCAGTAAATATTTTTCCATGCAAAGGGGAAAACCTCAGGTAGTCATGGGATAAGTAGATGTTATCTTTGAATATCCTGTTAGTTATTAGCCACTTACTTAAGATGTACAACATGAAAGTCTTTAATCTGAATCTGAGACCAAAGGTGTCAATTTTCCCGGTTTTTTTTTTTTTTATACTGCTTTGTATTTCTGAGGCTAGAGACAGATAATTGACTGATAAAATGCTATAATTTAAACCATTAGCATGTCATTGTACATCTTGATAATGTTCTCTGGAATTTTTATCTAATTCAGGTTTAATTTGACTTCTATTTTTTGTAGTAGCTCTGTTCTGCATTAAAGATTTGACCGAAATTTATACATCGATAAGTTTGGCTCAAACAATTCACTTTCCCAAATTTAGGAATGAACTTTTTTGATTCAAAATCAGTGCTATATTTACCTGTCCTTTCTTTTAGAAAAGTGCATGCCAGAACATACTAGTTGCATAAAGTGTTAGAAGTTTGGTCAGATTTGTAAGGTCAGAAAACCAATACCACATGAAAACTTGCATTCCTGATGTCTGATTTCAGGAATTTGGAAAAACTACCTGGAAGGTTGTGCCTTGGTACAGAAGAATTGTGAGAGAAGGGGGAAAAAGAATTCATATTTGAAAGTACACTAACAGAATACACACATTTCTCATTTATCTGGACTAGCACATTTATTGGCTAAGTCAAAGAAGTGACTTAATATTTTATTGCTGTGATTTAATTTCCCCCTTTTTTTGGTTTTCATCTTGCTGCATAGGGTACATAAAGCAGCTTTTCAAGAACAAAAGCAAATGAAAACTATGATTTTTCTTTTTCCAAGTGCCCCAAGTGTTCTTAAGCCAAATAAAAATATGACTAGACATAATTTTTAAATACAACTCCGGGTACCACTTAAAACTAAAAGGGGTCATTTTTTAAACTGTAAAGCCTTTGGGAGACTCAGGGAAATGAGTGAAGATTTTAAACAAAAGAGTGAGTGTGTGTGTGTGTGTGTGTATTTATAAGTGTATTTTGTGTTGACAACCTCTGCCAGAAAGAGTTCCACTTAGATTTGTCTGTCTCACTGAAATTCTACTTTTCCGTTTTCCCGTGTGTTTCTAGTCCACCGTTTCTATCAGTCCATTAGTCTTTGTTTCACGGCACTAATTACACGCCCAGACTCCTCAAGAACGAGCGTGCATCAAACACAGTGGTGCCCGTGCTGTGGGTGAATTAATTAAAGCACCAAGAGATCCATGCTCGGCAACGGGAACAATTGGCTGGATGCACTCGGATGCAGATTTACCCGCAAAGACCCGAGGGCACGGCGGGGAACTGCTGTGAGCATCCCCCACGTGTTGGAGCCCGCTGCAAGCTCCGTGTCTCTGTGCCGAACTGAGGCCACCAGTCATACAGCAAGTGGCTCCTTCACCCGCATCTGCTCCCCCCGTCCCGTTAACGGTGCAGACAGCTGTCCCCATTATGCTTCAGTGGGGTGAAGGATAGGGAGAACAAACGCCTGGTGAAGATATTAAGTGTAGGAAAGAAGTGCAGGAATGTGTCCAGGAGCCTGGAATAGAGGTAATTCAGATGAGGCTCCTGTCTGACAGCAGGACCTTGGGGAGTGTTGCTGCCAAGCCATCTGGGATGGAAATTTGCTAATGAGAGGACACTGCTACACCATTCCATCATCAGTGATGATTTCCCAGAAATTTTAAGTCCAGATACGTGAGGAAGTCCAGAACTGGGAGACTGAGGACTGGCTGACAGCCTTTGTAAGAATTAAGCCCAGTAAGTAACACTCACTTGCTCTAATGCAATTAGACCATAACTGCCTAATTGAGTTACCAATGAAATTTCAGAGATTTCCCTGTAATTATACACAATGTGTGTGTGTGTGTGTGTGTGTGTGTGTGTGTGTCACAGTTCATCCATCATTTAGCCAGTTATTCTTAGGATCTGGGTTTGCGTTAGGTTACTGGGAGCCTGCCTGTGGCCATGTACAGGCGGAAGCAATCAATAGCAGGGGCCTGCTGCAGTCCTTATCAATGTCAACGAGTTTTGCAGAAGGACTTCAAAGAACAAGGATAGCATTTGTGTCCTCTGCCTCATATTCAAAAATAGAACAGATTATGTGCAAACTGATCAAATAAGTCTTTGTCTATGCAGTGTCTCTTATTCCTATTCCTCAGCAGATGATCTTATCACTTGGTTTCACACGAGATGCATTGCTTTTGATGAGAGCATTTTTAGAGTTCTTTTGTTTAAAAATATGCAACTTCCCGTATGGACACTTTTATTAATTTAGTTCAATATTCCATTGATTTAGTTTTATATGAGAAAGAAATCGCTTAAAATTGATATGAATTGTGTTTAAATTGGGTTGCCCATAGATACTGTTGAGTTCACAAATTTTGCAATCTAATAATAACTTCAAGGGCCTTCATTCCCTCTTCATTGCTGTCTTTCAAGCTCTGTAATAAGTCAATTGTTTCTTACCCCACTCATCTTGCAGCAAGACTTCCCAGAGTTAATTAGAATTAAGTTCAACATCTTTTAATGCCTAACCTGTTAAAAACACAGACAAATATTGCCTAAAATTCAGAAGCACTGTACACATAATTTAAAACTATGAAAATCTATCAGTTTCATTCAGTCTTATAGCTAGGGGGATTTCTGTTTTGTTTATATGGACGATTTTTTTTCCTATTTACTATTGCTTAGTGGGAAATTTTAACAGAACTAATTCACTTTCATAACTTCAGAGAAAGTCTTCTGATTTAGTACAATGCAGGTTTAGCATAGCATAATGTGCTGGGATGGAGTCAGCTAGCTTTCAGCTACTGCTCTAAAATTGGGCATTGGCCAGGCTGATTTGCTTCATGAATTAGAGAAAATTAAAGCCTTTTGCCCTAGTGGTGCTTATTGGCAAATAGGAACTTCTGGAACTTAGGGACATCACATATCTGTCCTTTTTTCCCTGATTATGCTCCCTGCAGTAGAGCCCAGAAAAAGGGACATGGCACCACACCAATATTCCTGCTCATTAGTGACAATCCTGTCCCTAGGAATACTGTGCTATTGGGCTTATCCGTTCATTGGCTTCAAAGCAGATAAAATGGTGCTGTTGCTCTGATATTTTTGGATTATTGCATAGTAGTGCTACCAGTTGCGTCCAGAAGGTTTCTAAGATCTGAAATACATTCTTTTAAAAATATGTGAAAGATGAGATGTTAGAAGAGATACCTGTTGCCTTGTAACCAGGTGGGCTGGAGCTTATTACAGCAAAAGCAAGAGCAAGGATATCTACCAGCCTTTTGGTTTTGCCTTTTTGTTGCTGTTTTCCTGAGGGAAAAAAACCCCATGTGCTAGAAAGCAGAGACTGCTAGTTTAGCAAAAGAAAAGAAAAGGTCCAGGTTAATGAAGGTGTTACCAGAAATGCTGTGAAACTTGTGGCAATAACAAAGACAAAACCAGATGCAGTTGTAAAAAAAAAAAAAAAGAAAAAAAACCGCTCTGTCCTATACCTTGACATCTATCTCCTTTTAATGGTGGCCAGGCATTCTGTTCCTGAGGAATTGGCATGGCTAGTGTCTAACTATGATGATAGGGAAATAATAGCAAATTTGTAAAAGACTATTTGTTCAAGGAAGCAGTTTGGCAATGGTTGCGTTGTGTTTTGGGAGAGAGCTAAATAATATCAGTTACTGTTGTTTAGCATTGGATATCAAGATATGGCACTGTGAGACTGAGGGGCCTGAAGGAGATCTGTAGCTACATTATGAACTAAATTATTCTGGTAGCACCCAAGTAGTAGAGTTTCGCTTTAGTTCCCTGTCAGGTGCAGTATGAAAGAATTTGCAGGAGCTATCATGTCTACCAACATATGAAAGAATTTTCAGTCTTTTCTTTTTGTCAACCCAACAGATACACCTGCAGCAGGTGACAGAAACAAAGACAGAATTACCAGAAGCTGATGTTGCAGGATTTCTATCCAAGACGAGAAATATTAATGCCAGTATCTCCTAGAAATAATATTCACTTTGAAAATTTTAGGCACATTTGTCAGACTCAGTAATTCAAAGTAGTTACCGTTTACATTTCTGAAGGCACGTCTGCACACAAGCTGGCTGAATCAGAACGCGGATCTGCACGCAGATCACGCCTGGTGCTGTTACATAACAGGTCAGATTAGATAGTCTTTTCTTGCTTCAAAAATTCCATGAATCAAATTCAATTTCTGAACTTTGGAAGCATCTCAGATTTTCTTTTCATATGCAAATCAAGTCTAATTTATCCCAGAGTAGTTACAACATATCCGCAATCAATGTCACTATGATAGGATCAGGTTAAATTCAGTTCACTGAATTAAACCATCTCATTGGCTTCAGTTTCTTTGGAGACTACGGGAAGCATTCATATAAAATAATCACATATTAATTACTGCTGTAAAAGATACACCTGAACACAGTGCAGACTATATTACCATGGACAATGGAAATGTGACCCCTCGCTCGAGGGGTACATTGTGACAGCTGTGTCTGACAGGAGGTTGCCACTTGTTCCATAGAAAATTATACTTCTCATAATATATTCTCAAATCCCGTGTTCTTTTTTTGGAGGGGTAAAGACTATTGCTTAACTTGTATTTTCCACTTCTATATGAAAAAAAAAAAGTGTGAAATCTGGCAACAATTATGCTACAAAATCTTTCGTTTGTCCCTAATATTTTGCTGTTGCATTCCTTGTTGGATGGGAACACCAGTTTTGTTCTGAAGGTTGCAGGTGGAGTCAGCACCACCTCAACAAAACTGGTAATGGTAGGATTTTCTGCCTTTTGAGAGAAGCACCCAAAGGGAGATCTTATGATGTGTATTACTGGGTACCTGAATTTTCTTCTGCACCTGACAGGTTGAGCTACTATTTCAATATCTCTCTAATGTTAGTCTAGCAAATCTGGCTCATCCAGAAAAATTCAGGATCACATAGGGCTGGGCGTTAAGTGATCATCAAAAGAAAGTGCATTTAAAACAACAACAACAAAAAAAGATAGACAAGGTTTTGGAGAACGTAGAAGTAGATGGAGAACTGTGGCACCAGTATTTATTTTTCTTACCGATATCTTAGTAGTCCCTTCATGAAAGAAAGGGATATTTTTGCCCAGTATGTTTTTAAATGTCTTTTCTGGCACTCTGATCTTGTCACTTAGCAAATGTGGTGAATGTGGGTCCCAATATCTGAATGACACTTTGGTTTCACACAGGCTGTGTCTAGGGCTACTGTGCTGGTGAAGCTCTAGAAGTGGGGAAATGAAGACACATCCTCCTCTGCTACTATTTTCAAAACGAAAATAAAAACATAAGAGGAGGTTTAAGTCCTCAGGACAGTGTGCTTTGTGCATTGCTCATGTATTATACCGAATATGAGGGAGTTGAAGAGGCAGAACTGTGAGTCCTGAAGACTGCTACTTTACAACCTAATGGAGAAGCTTATTGCCCAGCATACATGAACAGTTAACTGCAATAGTTGGTACTCCATCTGCATGGTGATATATCAAATACACCATTATTTTACACAGCTTCAAGTAGTAAACTTTATTATGATTATAAATGGCAGACATTAATGGAACATTAATCCATATAATAATACTGAATTTTCATAAAACAATTTCAATTAATTTAAAATTCTCCCTAAGAACCTTTCTGACACCATCTACTAGAAAATGGCTTTATTTTATTTATCCCTAATCGTTCCACACTTCCTTGGTTCCACTAATTACTGCTTCAATTCTCAATTGTTTGTTCAGATCACCTTTAACCATCATTCCCATAAATTAAAATACAGCAACAGCTTGTCAGGCTTCAGATGAATGTCTGAGCGTATTAACCAAAGTATATCCTATAGATAATGCCCAGGAAGGTTCCACACAAAATTCACATTATGATATTCTACAGAATATGATTACATTTATGGCCATGCTATGTATAATTACTCAGGCAGACTTTTTTAATGTCTTAAGTAGCCAGTTGATTAATTTGTGTCTCAAGATAGCCTGCGATCTGCAGTTAATGATTATCCTTTTTTGCTGAATTTTAGGAACTTGATGACTCTAAGCATAGCCTTTTCAATAGCTGATAATGAAAATTCTGAAATCATCAAATGACAGAAAGGTCATTGGCTAAAAAGATAATAAATGAGGTTGGGCAGTGTGACCCACTACTTTTGAAAGCACTGTGTTGGTCCTAGGGGAAAGAAAAAGCCCTCAGCCCCAAGGACTCTTTGTTTAGCCATGAGTTCTCTGCAAGTTTTAATTGAAGTTCATGGTTTGTGGTTGATATCTGTTGCCAGGTATCACAAAAGTCAGGAAACTGAGGTCAATTTATACCTAACACAATGAAATTTCTTGCCGTGGAATCAGTAAACAAGCATAGGCACAAATCTCATAGATCCTGAAATATGTTGCATACACTGTAAACTAGGTGACATTGGAGCATATTGGATCTACACTGGTATAATAAGGGCTCAAAACTATCCATGTGAATTTGGACAAAGTCTAATTGTGTAGTCTTTCAAAATCAGGTCTTTGTGGTTGATTGCAGTCTGAAATTGTGCACGTGTGTTTTGTTTATTAATTCAGGATAAAGGATACAGTGGAATAAATCATGAACTCGTGCAGTCATGGTTGTGAAGTTACATTTAATTAGTATAAAACAACTTTGTCAATGTTCAGATTCCTTTACCTTTCTGTAAACTTATTCTTAAATGCACTTAAGCACAGGTACATCAGTTATAGCTGCCTCAACTACATTCCAACGTCCTGATCCAGCTGCGTTTCAGGGTGCCTCTTCCTGACTCAGAGTGGCATGTGGTAAACACTGCCTATATTATTTCATATACACTGCTGAAGGCTGACTGGTGTTAGGAGCAGTGTGTTCCCCTCAGTGCTGCTTGAGCTCCTTCTGGCTTCAAGCTCCCACTCATGAAACAATGACTGCCTGCTTAGAGATTGAAGTCCTTCATGTCTATAATACTGAAATTCTGTTCATACAGCTACCTGGAGATGTATCCTGACCCCTTCTGTATAATTTCTATGCGCCACTGCAGTGGTCACCCACTATGAATCACATAATTAGGCATCAACAAACTCCCAATAATTTAACACATGCTCTATATGGAACAACACATAAGCAATTTTATGATTTCTGTAAGTGAAGCTGTCAAGAAATGGATTTTCCTCTTTTATACTAGAGGATCAAAGACTTGTAATGCTTCTGCATCCAAAAAGTTTGTCAAATTGACATAACTTTATAGTCAGGCAAAGGGAAATATGAATTAAAACTATCAAGATTCTCTTGCCATTTCATTTTAGTAGAACGAATGCATTCCTATAAACTGCATCTTAATTCTTTATCTTTGAAAACTGATTAGTAAATTGACTTAATAACTCAAGACAAACTGGCAGCTCTGGAGTGAGATCAAATAGTAATGAATAAGAGTAATCTGAAAAAGTGTATTCTAATTATTTGATTTTTGAATCATGATCTGGAATTCTGAAAGCATCTATGTGAGGAACCATTTGGGTTTGCTTAGTTGAATTATAATTTATCATTAAAGTGAAGCTCTAATTTTATGAGATTTTAATTGTATTTTTCTTCAGGCTTCTATTCAATTTTGAGCCTCTTATTTGGCTTTTTTCTTTCAGAATTTTCTTTGAATAGTTCAAGCTTACTTCAATATTTTCCAGTCAGATATTCTGTAAGATTCAGTTTTGAGTCTCTTTGGTGTAAGCTGATTCTTGACAATACAAAAAGTATTTCAAATATATATGGAAATGCTTTGGTATTCTCCTGCTGTTTGTCACAAAATTTTTTTGCTTTTAGAGGGCGGTTTTGTCCTTGATCTTCACATTCTGATTGGCAACATTTTTTTTTAAATAGCTTTATTTCCCTCATTTAAAAAAGGTAATTTGAATAATGATCATATTTCTTCACTGAAGCATTGTTGCACTTGTAAAAAATGCTAATCCAAAGAATATCTGTGGTGAAATTTTTCTTTGGTTGTTTTGTTTTTTTGTTTTTTTGTTTTTTTTTTTTTCTGAAGACCAAAAATCATGAATCAGTTACTGGATTTCCCAAGGCTTGGATGTCTTGAAATTCAGATACTATATATTTCTAAACTTCATCCAAGATCCAAGGACAAAAGCACTTTCGAAAGAAATCCCTTTAAGAAATCAGTCCAAAGTTCATACGAACCCCAAACTAACGCTGCTTTGAATTCAGTCTGTGTCTGTAAACTTCCCCCTTTCCTGGAACTGGACATGTTTAGAAGTGATATCCATAAAGGAGTCTGCAACCAGTTTCTTTATTGGTCCGGTTCATGTGTGAAACATCTTCACAGAAATAGGACAATTCTCATTAAGTATTTGTCATGCTTTTCCATATTCGGAGAAAGGCCTTTTTTGCAGTCATTTGACTCGCAAAGCAGGAGAAAGTGTGACGTGCAGAGGTCTTGCACATACATTTATTGTACCCATTTAGGTAATTAGGTACTCCATCCCTATGAATGATCGCCCTTAATATTCCAAAATTATTACTTTGTGGACTGCGTACTTAATTTTGCTACTCTTTTGCTCCTTGTGCATAAAGAATGCATTATGCAAGGTGGGTAATGCCGCTGTACCTAAAAATAAAGATTTATTCAAGTATTTGTAGGAATGCAGTTGCTCAATAAGAAAGCTCTAATTGCAGAATTCAGTGAATGTTTTACAGCGATTAATTCAACTACTGTATCTACTTTCTTGTTCAGCAAGCAGAACAAAAATAAATTGTCATTACCTTACATTGTATACTAAAACACAGTCTTTACAATGGAAAGACTAAACGATAGAATTACTCTAAGTAAGACACATAACAAAGTCTAGAAATAAGGACTTGTTTGTGGGCTTTTTTTCTGCTTTCCTTTTAAAATTCTAATTGTGCTTTGCATGGGCTCTGTAAAATAAACTGGTTTTAGGATGGTTCTGAGTGGGAGAGAAGTAATTTGACATAATAAGAAATACCTTTGCAAGTCTTCAAGCTGTTCTATTCAGTATACAGTGTTATAATTCTGCCACATAGGGCACAAAAGGAAATGATAAAAATAAAAGCTGAATTATGATATGGTGAGGTTGCAAATGGACTATGGTTTTACAATGGATATTTGTTTTTTAATCTGAAAAGAACAGAAATTATATGTAGTCTGTTTGGGACTTTTTGCAAACCATCACATTAAAATTTTATTGCGTGTTGGAAGAAAAATAGAAAGAGTACTTGGAAGAGTCTGGCAAAGAACATTTACCAAACGTTTGTCCAAACACTGTATTTTACATTTGTATTCCTTAAAGACTCATCTGTGCATATTTCCTTTTTGCCTTTTGAAGCTAGAGTAGTGATTTCAGTAGTTTTATTTTAAAATCAAATATCTAAAATAAGTCTGTAAAGATCAATAAAAACCTAAATTATTCAGTACCAAGCAGATCAAAATGTTTTGTTCCACCTCCCTCGTTATGAAACATTGAAATAAAGCCTCTGAGTATTTCTTAAGTAGAGGAGTATTTTAGCATCTTCGTTAAAAAAAAAACCAAAAAAACAACAACTGATTCTAAATCCACCTACAGGTGAATGATGGCGTATTTTTTAAATGCTGTTCTCCCTTCAAATTGTAGAGAATTTAGGACTAAGATGTGTCCTGTGCTAAACTTCCATGTAATAAACAGGAAAGATGTTTGTTACTACTTAATCTTTTGCTGTTATCCAGTCTCCACTTCCTCTGAATTTTTACCAACCACAAGATCTTATGAGGAAGTAAAAAGATAGTGTTTTTATTGGAGAAGGGCTTTTTTAAATTAAAAATCAAAGTAAGCCTACTTAAAATACATTTGATTTGAGAATATTCACTTTTGCAAAGCAAGTCAAAAAACATTGGCTTTCTGCCTATAATGCACTTTGTTTTTCCTCTGTAAATAACATTTTCATATAGCATTTACAATTCCTTTCCTCTGTGATGATAAATATTTTTCATGTCTGTATTTGGTCTTTAAAAAAACAAAACTTAAATGAACTACTGCAGCCATATAAGACTTGTACATTTTTGGCCTTTGAAGACAAATTTCGCTGAAGTCTAGAAGATTCCTTGCGTCTTAATAGTTTGTTGGTTGACTCGTTTGAATTCAGACTTCTGATGTGCTTTGTCTTTGCAAAGTGCACTACAAGGCCATAAGTTTCTGGGGTTATAAGACTGTTCCAGCCTTCTTAAATTGTAGCATTTTCTGTTGTTTCTGTTAAGTTTTTTTTTTTTGTTGGGTATTCTTATACAGAAATGAAAAACGGAGAATTTGCCGTTTTCTGTTCATGTGATCATCGAGTGCTTTATGTGGTGTCTCATATAAAATTAACAGAATTTAGAGAGGAAAGTAGAGAATATGAATATTCCAGTGTTTGGAAGAGAGATACTGAGATAAAAAGCAGTTAATTTTAATTTTTTTTCATGAGCCTTTAAAATATACTGAGTCTTGCACTGCGTAATAGAGTACAGTACATCACAGTACATCCCCCAATGTCTGACCAATACCTAGGGTGGGAATATCCCTGTGTTTCCTTTTTTTTTTTTTGAGTTCTGATGCCAATTTATAAATAACAATCCAGACCTGGACCAGACTGGCATATTTGGCAAGGTCATCCCATACAAGTTAGCAAACTTCTCTTTCACAAGTGATGTCAGTCCAAACTTGGGATTTCTGTTGATTTATCTTTGGTGAACAGCACTGCACACTGCTGCCATCTCTCTGGGGGAAGGCAGCTAGCCATCGATGACAGTGAATGGTGTAGCAAGATGATGGATGCCACCACAGGGGGGACAAGCCAACAGGCAGGTAAAGGCACAGAAGCATTCAGGGCTGCAGAGCGAGAAACAGGTGGAGAGAGGCTCACGCTGTTGAGGGGTGTGGATTATCACGCCCCGTTCAGGGCTGCAGGGCTTTGAGAGAATGTGTGGTGGAAGAGACCATCATCGGAGGCTGAGGAAAGCAGGCACACTGTGACCCCTGAGGAGGTGGGGAACAAGCAAGTGATGGCAAAGGAGGGGCAAGTTGTTTGGCAGTAGCTGTTGCAGTGAAGGCGGAGGTAGAAGGCAGCAACCCAGCAAAGACAGCCCCGAAGGAGGGAGCTGCGTGCATCACTCTTCCGTGGCACACAAGGAGGCTGCACTGAAGCCATCATTAAAAGGCTAATTGTGTAACATGCAGCGTTATGAGGGGCACAACCCCAATCTTTTTCTTGCTCACAGTTCAGTCAGTGGGAGTTTTGCCTCCTCCCTCTGCCTTGGGATGCAGTTATGTTAACACAATGTAGCTTTCAATGCCGCGGAGTTGACTTTGGTTGAATGAAACAGTACTTTGTGTGGAGTAGAGGTTGAATAGAGTCACACACTTTTCTTCCCTTGTCACTGGGTCACACAGCATGCATGATGAGTTAGGAGCTGCTTTTGATGCTTGTTGCATAACCATGTGTGCTACAGAGGATGCAAACTTTGTAAGATTTACTTCTGGTGGCTTGCAGCAAACTCATGTCATGTGTCCTGCTTTACCATGCAGCCATTTTGGTGATGGCTTTCATTTGCCACACTTCGTGGCTGAAGTAACAAAATATAATTAATTTTCA
The DNA here is from genome assembly GCA_013397565.1 of Ptilonorhynchus violaceus. Classification (NCBI taxonomy): domain Eukaryota; kingdom Metazoa; phylum Chordata; class Aves; order Passeriformes; family Ptilonorhynchidae; genus Ptilonorhynchus; species Ptilonorhynchus violaceus. Next base: position 698,242 of record VZRJ01006789.1, read on the forward strand.
ACAAGAAAGGTAATTTCTGAAATTTACAGGGTTTTGTGCTTGTTCACGTTTTGGTGTTGTACAAGTTCAGAAGTGCAGAAGTTTCTAGCCTTGGAGAAATAAGAAAATTGTAGTCATTTCTACTTAAGTTCAGTATTTGTATGCTAAGATGTAAAAAGGAAAATAAGAGAGTGGGGAAGCAACACAAGCGAGTTAGGCCAAAAATGCAGAAGAAAATTTAGAACATTTAATTTTAGCCTTAAATATATTATATATCTCAGAACTGCAACGTACTCTTCAAGTATCCCCATTGCAGCTAATACCATTTTGAAATGTGCATTAAAATATTGTTTGACTAGTTTGCCATGACTTCAGGCTTTCTGCATGGGGGTGTAGTTTTGCAGGTGTGGATTCAGGGTTAGTACCAATTTGTCACTGCCACCAATATTCAATATTACACTATTGAAAAAGTGCCATTTCTTAGCCTTGTGATTCCCACTTCTTGGCTTCAGCCTTGTCAGTATATTCATAAGCTGTTGCTGATGTCCTGTAATTTGGTAGGAAGAAAAAAAAACAACTAATCTTATAGCATGTGTAAATATCAGTGAACACAACATTCATCCACACAGAAAGTTCTGACACTGTAAAGACAGCTCTGAGATTTTACTAACAGCTTTACTAAAATTTCTAGGCTTTCTTTATTATGGTTATGGAGGTTCTGAATTTCTTTGTTTGTTTGGGGTTTTTGTTTGTTTTAGTTTTTTTCCCCATTTTGTTTTGTTTAGCCTGGAAGTGTTAACTGATGTATAAAATAGGTTTACATTGTATTATTTATTTGGAAAACCTGCTACCAGTTTCCACAGCAGCTCAGAGATCTAAAAAGGTGAATGAACTTTAAATATTTAAAATCCAGTGCCACCACAGATAGCATACACTGGTAATTCCAAAGATACCCAGGAGAATCATCTTCTGGAAATTTGTTAAGTCTAATGCTTAGAGAAAAGTAAGAGATACTATCTGTATCTGCACAGATGAAGGGAGTAATCTAGTTCCTACATGGACCTTCAGATCAGCACTGTGTTTATAAGCACAAAACGAGGGAGTATATTAGCTTAATGTGGACCCTTACAATATACCTGTCTTTTCCCATATGACAAGATAAATTTGCAGATATAAGAAATATTTCTTAAATGCCAAGCTCTTCTGGCTTGCAAATTGCAAGATGTTTGTCATTTATCATACCTTTTAGACCATTCTTGTGGCCTGTCACTATAGCAACTCTATTGGCTTCTACAGCAACACCTGGTCTTATCAGTAGCTTTACCCCATCAAAGTTTCTTCATAAATAATCCATGTGAAAGTGAATGTAGCTGTCATGTTAATTTGTGGCTAACCTGGTTCTGGCAAGTTTATAATTATATTTATGAAGCAAATAAAGCGGATTGTTTTCTTTTTCTTCAGCGATGACTTAACATAAACTGACGGAAACAAATAAAAGAAGCTTTGCTAATCACAGTCAAAGTAAAAAGAATGTCAAAATGTCATGAGGATGTTCTACTTACCATCTCACAAATACATGCTTAAATATGTCTGTCTGATGTGTAGTTAATATACACAGTGGTACTCTTTACAAAATATGTTTACCTTCACAATTAATACTATGTATGACCTTTGGTTGCTTAATTCCCTTCCTCCTCCACTTCCCCCCTTCAACTCATTTCTAATCTTGCTGCCACTGCAGTCTCGTCCCCATCCCTTAAGGTTAGGGATAGCATCCACAGATGACAAAGTAACATTTATGTTTAAAAATATTACCTTAAATCTAGAAGGACACAGTTGACTTAAACTTCTGTTCACCAGTCAAACTAAAAGCGGTTGGCATCTGCCTTGACTTCCAGTGTCTCCTCTCCAAATATGGTCTTAATTTTGTGGCAGACCTTTTCATACAGAGAAAGAATTGCTAGTTTTAGAAGAAGTCAAAAATTCTAAGTTGTGTAAATGTTTTTTCCTTGCTCTTGATACCTGAATGTATGGGTGGGACATAGCTGGAGCAATAGAAGTCTGCAATTCTACCTTTCTGTTGCTTTCATAGACACACTGATTAGAAAATACAATACTGCTGGTATAAAGTAGGAACAAATAGTCTTAGACTGAAAATAAACTGTTTGAGAAACTGTGAGGGAAAAGCGTGCCCACAGGACATAATATCCTCCAGAATTACTCCTTATACATCACTGTTCGAGTCTGATGAAAACTTTCTGATTACTTTCAGAGGAAGAGATGGTTATCTCTTCAGTCAAGATAAACAGCTAAGTTCACAAAATAGCGATTGCCATCAGTGGGCACTGCAGTTTGGCACTGAAAAAGATATGCACATGACATAATTATGGTTCACATCTCTATACTTGTTTGACAAAGACTGTTTAAACTATTAGTAAATTTTATGGATTATATTTCTGTTTATATAGATATTCTGAACTATATCTCTCTGGCAACGGAACGAAACTAATTTTATCTCTTAAGGGATTCCTAAGGCATATGTTTAATGTATTTGAGATTCTATTTTTACTGTTTCCTGTATTACAGGAGACCTTCATTAATTTAGGGCATTGTGACACTTTTTGTAGCTCACATCATAAAGAACAATTTCTCTGTTCATAATTATACCTTCCTGCCAATTTTTCTTTCTGCCAGTCTCTGAAAAGAATTCTTTAAATACAGTATATATAACATGATTTACGAAATCTAAGTAACCACATCAACTGAAATCAAAGTAAGGCTTTTTTCAGGAGTTAAATGAAGTCAGTCTGTACAAGACAGCTACAACTCATCTTGTAGTATTGTTGCCATAGAAAATTAGCTTCTTCAGTTTGCTGCCTCTTCCTTTACAAATGCCAGTTCAGTTAAGAAGTGTCTGCGAGTTTATATCCCTGTATATAATTCATAGAGGAATTACATCTGGAGATGCTGCCTGCTGAAATAGCTGACCTGCTTTTATCCCCTGAAGGATATTCGTTCAACACATCTCCTGAAAAAAAAGGATTTGCTTCCTCATCATAGTGTAATACTTGCAACAACGAAACACATGCATAAAAATCTTGTTGAACTGAACAAGGCCATTAATGCAAGAGCAGTGAGAGAATGTAATAAAAAAAGAGACAGGGAAAAGGGCCTTCTTGTCAGCTTCCTCACCATGGTGTGAGGATGAGTCAGAGAGGACAGCCTGCCTCTGTCACGAGAATGCAGAGTCCAGCTGGCGACTCCGACCTTACCACTTCCAGTGTACAGAGAGGACACTCCCTATGAACTGTGTTTCCCATTAGCATTTTGGAAGAACTCCTTCCTGAAAGCTGAAGGGAGTTAAGAATACGGCTGACTGAGTAAAATTGTAGTTATGTTTGTACAGGTACAGGTGTGAGAATTTCTTGTCCAAGCAATCTATTATGGGAAAATAAAGGAATTAGACCAGATCAACTTTGAAAGATATAGCAGATTAAATAATCTCACATTTCTTTTATATCAGTTGAATAATTCATTGGTTAAAAATGTAATTACCACTGCATATGTATCAAATTATCATATGATAACAGGTGTTCAAAACAGAATCCTTAAGGTATGGGTTGGAAAGGTTCTGTGATCCACAGGGGACAGGGTCCTAGTAGAGACAGTGTAAAGATTTCCTCTTGGCCCAACCAGTAGCATTTCAGAAAAGAAACATCCTGCAGTTCTCTGCTCTTCTGAGGCTCAGTACCTGGAGGGGAACCAGAAGCAACATGCCTGCTCTTTTGGCCGAGCACAGTTTCTGCTTGACATGTCTTGGGTTGTTCCTTCAGGAGACTGGCTTGTGGAATGAGTCATAAGTGTGGAGGTGGTAAGAATTCAGAAATCATCTACATAATGAAGAAATGAGGTAATTATGCCTGTACTTTAGTCTTTGCAGTGTACTGTAAATCTGCAACATTTGGCAGTGAAAGGAACTAAGTATATCACCATAACCAGCTGTATTATTGTTCATACCTGGAATGCTTTTCAGGGCAAATGAAGGTCAAGAAATGGATGGGGTGAGTGAGGGAATGATGCATCTCCACAGTCTTTATTAAGAACAATTAGGTTCAGATTTCACTTAACATTCCTCACAGGTGTGTCTGTGCAAAAATGGTAACATTTCTCATTATAATTTTTAAGACTGCAACTTCTTAAAATGTTACATAAGTGTTCTGGTATGACTTTTCGCATTGTCTACAGTAGAACTGCTCATATGAAAACATGAGTGAGAGTATTTGGTTATCTTTGAATTATTGCTTAATATGTCTACTCAATTCTAATGCCATCTGTCTTTAAGAATCAGTGTTTCTGTAATCTTGCCAGTTTTTCCTTTACTACTGCTAGCAATTTTTAGATTCAAATTTGGAAAACACCATATACAGTCCTGCTGTTCCCTGCTTTCTTTTTCTTACACGAGTTGGAAAAGTATAAAATGATAAGTTTGTTTTATCAGTAAAAAGAGATGGCTTTGAAAATTAACAAAGTCTCTGGCTAAATATCCCTTTTGAGCAATTAAATTTGATTTGATGATGAAATAAGTATCAAGAATGTCAAATAAATTATTACAATAGGGAATAACTCGTCCAAGTCGTATCTTAAAAGCATCATATAATTATTTGCCAATTCCTTACACACAACCTTATAAGCAACTTTCTAAACGTCAAGATTTTCAAGAAGTTACTGCAGATAATAAGTGAGCCAAGATAAATAAATCTTACTATCATTTCATGGAGTTACTACAAATTCCTTAATTTATAGCTACTTAACTGTGGTGGGAAAAAATTAATTATTTTCAAAATTTAAAAAATTTATAAATTTGGTATTCATGGTATAGTGTCAGTAGTAATTCTGTGCTGATATGGAGCTGAGCAATGGCATGCTTACAATATATTGGAACAGCAAAAATTTATCCTAATTGTTAGCAACTACTCCAAGCTACAGCAGTTTCACAACTATTTCTGAGCTAGTAAAAAGATGAAGTTTCTATCTAAGTCATTTTGAATTTGTAGTATACATAGCAGCATACATTGTTTTTCTTCAAATTATTGCCTCATTCAAAGTTACTATTTAATGATTATCTATGTCTTCTCCTTGATTTAGTTTGTAGGAAAATGTTGCACAGTGTCCAAATGGCCTCAAATCTCAAAGCTGTTCCCCAAAATTTGTCGGAATAGGTCTTAGGTGGAGAATTATTTGAGGTTGTTATTCTTGCGTAGTTGATAAGTTGATTTAAGGTAGCTAATGCTGTTCATCACTGAAACAAGGAAGCCTGTGGGACTGCAGAATCAGCTGACTTTAAATCTCGCTTTACATAGAAAAGTTCAAGTGTACATCTGAAATAATAGACAATGCTCTACCCTAGATGTTCCTCAGCATAAAGCACAACATATTTTGATCAGAGAGTATCTAATGTTTGCAAACTTAATAAAATATACATATCCTTCTCTGTCTGATCTTAAAACATTTAGGCTTTAAAGAAATTATTACGATGTATCTCATGTTTATGTGGTTTTGCTGGTTTTATCGCATTTTTGGGTAGAGAGGAAAGATAATAAAAGAACCTTGAAAAGAGAGAGGAAATTCTCATTTCTAAAATGAGAATGAGTAAAAGAAAAAAAAATAAAATATAGAGGACCCTTAAATGTTTCTATAGGAATGTTTCTATCTACAGCACACTTCAAACTAGGTGTTTTAAAGCTAGTTGTGAATAGAAATCCAATTCAGAAGATATATTGAACAGACTGCAGTTTCCTTGTATATACACCTGGGGTTTCTTCCCATGGAAATCGAGGAGTGTGAAGATGGTGCATGGACATCATGCTGTAGCTCACTACCAGTAGTTGCTGGGTCCTGGTGTATTCCCTGGGAGCTCTGGTTGTGGAATCAAGTCCCACTTCAACTGAGCCCACAGCCTCAGCAGGGACTCTTGCTTGGTGCACCAGCTCTACCACCCCACTGCAGCTGCTGTGGTGCTGAGATGTAACACAGAGCTCTCTCTGAAGATCATGGGGTGTTTGGAAGAAGGATGACTGAAAATGTGCAATGAGGTGAACCTTAGTAACAAATTCAGGAATGATGGGAATACAGTATAATTTTTTGTTTAGGAAGGGCCTCCATCTGTGCTTCAAAGTTATGGTAGTAACCAGATTTCTTGGCTTCCTACTTTTATTTATGGTTATTTATCCTGGTCATCTGGTTTTATTTGTTCTGCAAACATTTATTGTTCTCCCAAGTAATTTTTCAACCTATTTAGCAGTTTAGTTTTGAGAGAAAGCTCTCAGAGGTTTGAATTGCTTTCAAATTTCAATAATTATCCTGAGGGAAGACATTCTGTTAATAATGAGAATTTGGGGAAAAAAGAAGAGGAGCTTGAGTTGATCTATTTGGCTGATGTGGTATATGAGTTATTCAAAACATTTGTGGCTCACAGTCATGGCTGTTTCTTCTTTCTTAATAGGTTGGTGGGGGGGATGGGATGGGAATGGGAGAGTAGCATGAGGAGTTTTGAGGGTCTGGAGGAAGGTCTTAATATTGCAAAAGTGAGAAAGAAAGGTATTGGAATGCATAGGAGAGAAGTGAAGTTACTGTAGAGAGGGACAAGGGATAAAAGGATGTAAGCCATAAATCTATAGGAAGAAGTTTGTTAGCAACACCACTTGTGAAAGAAGTAATTTAAATGCAGAAATTTTCTGGAGTTTCAGATCTTTTCATTAATCTCCAGGTTAGCACTTTAAAAGGGCTTTCTATAAATTCAGCACTTGATAGTTGTCTCCCATTGGTGCAGGACTTCCCTGTATTAGATTTGACACCTATTTTTTTTTCCTCTCAGAATTAGTACCAAGCAGCTCTATGCCACACGCATGTTTCTCTATTATAGGCAAACCCCAGGAAGCTCATTAAGTTTTCTTTATGGCTCCTATGCACTGTTGGAGCCATACCTAAGTGGAGTGTTTGAGTGTCAGTGATTAGATACCATGAGGGTATATAGTTCAGAAAATACCACAGTTGGCACATAGAACCAGACAAGTGTAACAGCACAGCAGAGGAGCGGTTGTTCAGCAGGCATTTCAGTTGCATAAACAGTAACACTTACCAAGTTCCTGACATTGGCTTCCACCTTCAATAGTAAAATTGTTTCTGAAAGCGCTTCTGTGGAACCACGAAATACGACAGAGATCCTAAATTCAAAAGAATTGTGGAGGTCAAAGATGAGTTGAAAATGTAACTGTTCATAATTCTCTTTTCAATGCTTTGGTGCAAAATACTTCTCTGAAGGAAAATGCCCTTGTGGGAAATGTGATATTGGTGGAATATTTGATGAGTTATCGGTGGGAAATAATCTTGTTGCTCCAATAGTCAGGTTTAACACGATGATTATCATAAAGATGTTAAGTGACAGACCAGAGTAATGCCAACAGATTGGCTACACCTGTCAGCTCTGTAACTTTTATTGTGAGTTTTTATTAATTCTTGTGCTGGTGACCATGAGGAACTGATGCTGTTATCAAGGTAATCTTTGACAGTAGTCTGGTAAAAGTTCTACAGAGAAATAATCTTTTCCTTCTTCCTTTATTCCTTTCCCTTTTCCCAAAATTTCTGATTGTCTGTTAACATTCTCAAATTGTTTCTTTCACAACCAGTCATCCTTTCTATTTTAGATCTTACCCCTTTTTTCTGTAGCCAAACTGCTGTAGTGTCATTGCGTAGTTTTTGTTGTATTTGAGTGGATGGGCTGGTCTTTCATAATAAAATTGGTTTCCAACACTTATGAGAAAACCATAACAAAATGACAGAGAAGATCATACTGATATCAGGCAGCATGGTGCACGCACACGAGCACTTAAAAATGTAACCAGGCAGGGCCCACAGAGGTGTTTGTTCCTCCTGTGTTTGAAATGTTAATACATTGCAGCTCACTATTGAGTAGTAGTTTGGCAATGCCATTAGTCAGTGCATGCTGCTGCCTGTATCAGTCTGACTCAGAAATGAAAATATATTTGAAACATCCACCCTCCTTATTTAAATGGTTTGGGACCATTTAAGTTGTGCTAAATAAATAAAACACAATAATTTTCCAAAGTTTTGCCACCTGCATGATTTTTGTAGGAGCTAAAACTGCACCTTGTGGTTGTGATAGGGATGGCTGGTACCAGGGGGATGCCTTCACAGCCCCAGGAGGACAGAGCAGGGCAGCTCTGTCACGGCCTCTCCACGCAGCCACCGAGCAGCCAGAGAGGGCCAGGCACGGTCGGCACCTTTGCCACCCACAGCCCAGAGCATGACTTGGCTTCCCCTTGGAGCTGGAATAACCATGAGCTGCTCTAATTTCTCCTGGCAGAAAGAGCTCCCTGGAGGCACTCCTCTGTTTCTGAATACTTTGTGTTAGCCGGAGACGCCGCTTAAGATACTCTCTGTCTCTGTGTCAAGGACAGGGGATGTGTTGCATAAAGCTCTTTGCTCAGAGGCCTGTTAAAGGCACCTTTATGCCTCTAATGGACTAGAGCAGTGCATGAGGCATTAATCAGAGGACAGGAATGATCCCCTTCCTTCTTTCAAGAAATATTAGTATCTCACAGACCACAGTTTCATTTTCTTACAGCACTTCACAAGCCAACTTCAGGACTTATTACTCAGGGACAGCAAAGGATAAGAGCTTCACTGAGGCAATATATTTACTTCTAGGAAGAGTATCTTCTGTCAGTTCTCATTTTCTCCTTGCTTTTGAGCTTGCCAAGGAGCAGTTCTGGTGAGATCTGAAGGGAACCATCACGAGAGGTCATTGTGACAGGACTCCCTGAGGAGGTCTCAGAGGGCCTCCAATAAGAGATAGGGGGACATTTTTTACTTTCTCTAACAGCTTCTACAAAACAAAAAAACTCTTCTTCACTACCCCCCAGTAATAACCCACATACAAGGTATAATTCTGCAAGATGGTATAATTTTTCCATACCTGAAACAAAATTAGAGACAAAACAGTAATGGGTATACAGCAGAGATTATCTCTGTGGCAATATATCATATGCTTAAGAAACATAAAGAAGTATGTTAACCCATTGTTTTTTTGTCTAACTAGATGCAAAAAAAGACTCCTGAATTTCTCTAATCAGCTAATTTGGTACTGTTACTCTTTTTTCTTTTTCTTTTTTGATATTCCCCTTTTTGATATCCTCCCTATACCTTTCATACTCTTTTAAATTGTCATAATTAATTTTCATCCCAACTTGTGTTACTTTCTGGCCTTCAAATATAGGTGAAATCGCACTTCTCAGCTTCTCTATCAGACAGCTCTCCTGATAAGCACCAAATACCACAGAAGTGTAGAAGGTGGGAAGGTTGAGCACATCTGTTTCCCCTTGGGCTGTATTTCAGCAACTTCTGTGCTGTTCTGGTTCGCCCTGGCCTGCTAATATCTGGTTAGAAACCAAGAGAATACATGAACTCATGATGCACGAAAATTTTGTACTGTCATTCCGTGCTTTTTATATTCTTTGTTTTGTAACACTGTTGCCAGTGTTGGTTTCCAAAAGAAATCCATAGCAAAATGTGTCACCTATTACATTTCCACTTCAAGGAAAGGGTGGAGAGCACTTTCTTAAGAGACGGGTTCATCATCAAAGTAATGCACGAAAAAATGAAAGAAAACTTGCAAGAGAATGATAGAGATGTTGGTTGAAAAGGAGGTCAGCGTGAGGAGCATTCCTCTCAAACCCCAGCTGTCACCAGCCCTCGATCGGGCCAGCTAGGGCCTTGTTTGCAGGAGTCTGAAGAACTTCCAAGGATGAGCTTGCACTGCTTCTCAGGATAACCCCTTCCAGGCCTGCTCTCCTATCGCAATGACAAACTCTTTCCTCCAGCATCCGTACTGAGAAGTGCTGGGCTGCGTTATGTTCGTAGCTGAGTAGCTGCAGACTCTACAGAGGAGAAAATTTCACTCTCTGAGCCAAAAAAGTTCACCTGCCTATCCTTGCAATTCCAACACTGTAGGGCAGTTACTGTCTTGGTAGTCGTCTACCGGATTTTCTCAAAATTCTCAACATCTCTTCCAAGCTGGAGAGTTCAAAAACCAGTGTTTCAGGTGAACCTCACCAAGTCCTGAGTCAGAATAAATGACCTGCTGGCTGTTCTCCTCCCAACGTGTGTGTGTGTGTGTGTAGTTCACCTCGTTGCTGTGAGAGCACACTTTGTAGCTCATTTCCATCCACAGTGTGTGCCGGAGTGTTTCCAGAGAAGCTTGTGCTCTGCAGCTTCCAGCCTGCACTGACACACAAGGTTATTCTGCCCTAGGTGCAGAACTTTTTGCTTTTCTTTGTTGAACTTGATCAGGCCCGATTCTGAAAGTTTTCGAGGTACTTCTGGACTGACTGGGTAAAACTTCCTGCTCGGAGGTTGAACCTCTGAAACGTGTTAAATTTCAGACTTAGCCAATTTAACCATATTGAATTAAGTTCATCAGAAGAGTGAGTCTCTTCATTGTTATTAGAGACACAACGAGCAATTTCTTTCCCCTTGCTAAAAAACTGTGTGAAGAAGAGTTCTGCTGAAATCTGTGCCTTATCTTGACCCATGTGCTCTACCTTGCCTTAACATCCACTCTTTATACTCTCAAAGGCCTGAGTTTTATCTTTCTTTTTTGCTGTACTGAAATCAATCCAGAACAGACTAACTCAAAAAAAGTTTCAGCTAGTCCAGTTAAAAACAGGCATTCCGGATTCTGGCTGGCACATTCCGAGTCAAGTAGCTACTAGTCTTGTAGGCATAGTTAGTTCAAAGACTAATTTATTTCAGATTTGTCTTAAGCATCAGCAGTTTTTAAAAGACAGCAGTAAATTCTGCTAGTATTTATTGCATTTTATTTCATTAATCAACACAAAGCTATTCTTCAAATGAAAAAAAATAAAACCGACATTGAGATCAGGGTTTTTTTTTATTATTTTTATTGACTTAAAAGGTCTATTTCTTGTTTTACTTCACCACTGAATCATTTCGAAATCACTGAAGGCAAAGGTGTTGCCCTAGTATAAAATCAATAAGAAAGGAGTTAAAAGGCCATACTTTCCACATGCAGTGAATGAGAAATGAAAGAGAGGTTTATAATATCATAAACCTTGGAACTGTGTCTGGTAATTATCCCTGCTATGGCCTGCCAGGGAAATGACCACCATCTGTTGCTGCCCACCAGTGCCCTGAAAATACAATCAGGCTGTGAGCATTTGCTGGAACTAGCAGCAAACTAATCCTCTCCACTTCAGCTCTTCAGATTACATGTAATTACGTGTAAGATACAGGCTCAGGCCACACAGATTTTTGAGACTGGAGTTGTGAAGATTGAAGTAAATGACATTTCTCCCACAGTCGCTGTTCAGCTTCCCCCTCTCTATTTGTATTTGATTGCTTCTTTTGTTTTCAAATTGCTGGCAAAAAATGGCTACCTGCCGAGGTTTGGGTGTGTTCTCTCTGGTTTGTGCTTTTCGAACTGGGACTTTTTATCATAGAGCAGCTTTGAGCTAAAGTTAATCTTTCTCTTTTTGAAATTGAGATAAAACTGCTTTTAAAATAAAGAAAATGTTTCAGGGTTCTGAGGGAGTTTCAGTAATATACACACATCTCTACAAGGAATATACAGGAACTAGACCATGCTAAGACAAAGTGTGATAAAGAAATCTGCTGAAATGAAAGAATTTACAGTAGGAAGAAATAGCACAGAAAAGTTAGATTAGAAAAAGCAGGAGGTGAAATAGAAAGCAAGACAATCTGTAAAAGAATATGAGGCAACCCTAATTCTAGCTTGGCTGTTTCTACGTGCTTCTAACCTTCAAAAGGGGTGTCTTCACAGACAATTTTTTTAGTAAAATAAAAAGAATAATAGAAAAAATTCTAGATCCTAGCACGTTCCTAGTGCTTCACAGTACAGCCAAGAAATACCAATATTTTCAACCAACAGCCTCAAAAATTAGAGGAATATGGAATTTAAGACAAAAATGGGCAAATGAACAAGGCAGACAGAAAGGAGGCTGCAGAGGGATTCCGTTTTATTTACTCTCCCCCATTTTATGTGGATTAAAGAATTATTAAAAATTAAAATGCAAAATCACTCTCAGACAAACCAAGTGAGAATGGCTTCAGCTGAACTGGATAATATCTGAGTCCCAGGAGGCCTTATTCTTCTTCATCTGTTTTTGGCTATGAAATAAAGGGTCTCTGAAACATTTGGAGTGGTCTGCAGCAGTAATAATGTACTCCATAGAGCTATGCTGCTCACTGACAGAATGCAGGACAAGAGAGGCAAAGCCACTGGAGAAGCTTTTTTTTTAGTGTTAAATTAAGCACTTTGGCTTCTCTGAATGAAAACAAGATTTTGGACGCATTAGATACAAATTAATGACGAAAATAGGCTCTGTCATAAGGGGCATTTCCCGGGAGATAGCCCTCAGAATTTTTGGTCAGAGTTTGGAGGCAAAAAGGGTACAGGGCTCAAGCTGAACTGGACTAAATTGTGGAATCTGTGTTTGCAAAATCAGGGTTGTGAATATTTTAGAAGAATGTTGTCAAGTTTTGTTCATTTAATTGTGAAAGTGTCATTAGGGATTCAGGTGGAAAATGTTACATTAATAGACAGCGGTGTTACAAGGAAAAATAAATCCATAAGCCTTTCAGGCAATAATGGGTACTGAACACACAATTTCCAGTCCATGACACAGAAAACCCTGATCCATATGTAAACAGGGTGGGAAATAAAGGTTTGTATTATACAAAACCAACCCAGTAGCCTGTATTAGGGGCTCCCATATGCAATCCTGGAAGAGTGGAAACCTCCCTAACTCCCCTTCCTGCCTCCCAGGCTGGGTGGCTCTTAGTCATACACTCCTGTACCTGCTGTGGAAAATACAGCTGGTGCTGTGGAAGGAAAGAAGGCAAGAAGGCACCGCGGTCGCTTCTAGCAGTGGGAGGCAGAGGCCACATTACAAGGTATTCTCAATGGTATTGGTCTTCTGAGACAGTTGTTATGGCTCTTAGCTGGTTTTTTCACCCCTCTGTGTCTTACTGTCAAGTCCATGTTTTCCTTGTAATTATAAAATAATAAAGGAACCTCACAGAAGTTCTGGGCAATCATCTTGAGGTTTTAGCCCCAGTTCTCAACTGGCAGTATTTGTATTTTAGCCTAATTTCCTTCTCTTCAGTGACATTGCTCCCCAGTTACATTGAAACAGGACTTTCTGAATTTTCTGTATGGATAATGTACAGATGCAAATTCAGCTAAACATATATTAAGCAATTTACTGCAAGTGCTGCAGTACGTACAAGGATGAACATGGAACCTACCATGGATAAAAGATCAGGGTAACATAGTTCTGTTTCTACCTTTGCTCAGAGTGAGTGAAGGATGGCTCAATGCATACTGTGAAGACAAAGGTACATTATAGCACATTTATCCTTATCCCACTCCAGTAAAACAATTGTGAAAGATATGGGTCCTAACCTCCCAAGGTATGTAAATGATAAATGTGCTATAATATTTCCTTTCTCCGTGTATTTTTCTCCTTTCATAATGTTGTTATCTCAAGATCTCTGCCACAATATTATCGAATATATTTTATTGTAATATGTCGGTGTGCTACCTTTATAAATAAATACATTCAGCTTATCAATGTTAAATGAAAATGCTATCATTCTCTTAGTGTGCCTACCAAATGAATAGCAGCTTGACAATGCTATTTGATATGCTGGAGCCTAATGATATTTCTTGTTCAGAGTCTGTAGCCATTCAACTTGAAAACAAATAATTAAAATAAATTATACCCTTTGTGTCTGCAGACTGAGGAGAGGAACAAAAATAGCTGCGCAGGAGGGAGGTTAACACACGGATATCTCTTGACAGCATTATGAAGACCTCAGAGGGATTCCCACATTCGCCTGACTGCAGTGATTTATGTGAGGAATCCCATGTCAGACTGTTAAGTTTAGCAAACAGCATTTCCAGTAATAGATTTTCAGAAAAATGTGGTCCCTCAGGGGTATTGTGTTCTTCCCAATTACTTGAACATTCGGCCTTTCTTCTTCTCTGCTCATGTATGCACGTGTGTCTATGCATATAACTCTTGGGTTTGCTTGTTTTCTGTGTTTTTCTGCTTACGTGGTGTTGTGCTGGATGTCATGAAAGCGATTTGGAGGCTTTTAACACAGCTGCCAGTCACTTCCTGTAGGAGCCCATGTGGATGTGTGCCTCTTTTCCTTGTGGTGATAAGTGCCTCTCAGCTGTTGTCATTTCACCTCAAAGCTTCTTCTAGTTTCCTCCCTCTGTTTTATCTTTTATCAGTGCTCAGTGGAAACTTCCCATGGTCTCAAAACTTTAGGTACCAAATATTATTAATGCTGAAGGCTCTGATATTTGGGCCCTTCTGCTGTGCTGAATAGCTAATGACAATGAAGTTTCTGCTGTGAGGAAATCATCATTAACAACCCAAAACTCTCAGCTTGTGGCAGGGCATCCTCTTTAGTCTTTTCCTTGTGTTCCAATACCTGTCTATTGGCGCTCTTCACTTCAGAGGAAGGAGGCAACTGATGTGATGCATGAGTTGGAACAGGGAGAGAATTTTAATAAGGAAAGCAGCATGGGCCAAGTGGCCTTCTCTGTACTTTAATATGCCTTGTGGTCTTGTTGTCTCCAAACATATCAGGCTATAAATGGCTTCATTTTCACCAATCTGCTGCTCTTGCAGAAGAGAAGAGAGGCCGTAGGCTGGGCTGTGCTGCCTTGCTGGCAGGAGCAAACCCCTTCAGCCCTCTCGGCGTGTGAGCTGCGGAGGCAGAGCTGCAGGGCACACCCAGATCGCGGCTGTGCTGCCCACTGAGCACCTCATCGGGCTGTTTGTGGGCACAACATGCACCCCAAAGGGCTTATGTCACCCTCCCAAAGGCTTCACCCACTTGTAGCTCTGTGTACACCCTAAAAATCAATCTTGGACAGCTGATATATAAATGGACTTATGTGACTTATCACCATGTGGAAAGGAGAAAAATGGAGGGACCAGGTCAAGAGGGTTGGCAAAGGAGTTCCTGTTTACACCCTTGCCTCCCCCTTTCCCAAAGGATTTAAGTGGCTCTGCCAGAGCAAGCAGCTGAGCCTGTCCCCAGTCTCATTACCTGAATGCCTGAACAGAAGATGATGTCCCACAGAACATCTGGAATCCAGCCTAATTCAAGAGCAGAAAGTTAATTTGCTGTTGGCCTGTAATCTTTAGATGATCTAGGTTTCTCTGAATAAGGCTGATAACAAGATATCTCTTTTTCTACCCTGTCCTTCTTCTGTCCCAGATGCTTTCTCAGGAGATCCTAGTCCATAAACAAGAAGTAGAATAAAAAAAAGCCAGAGGGAACAGAAGGAAAGTTTTCACAGGGGAAAAAAAAAAGTTAATTCAGATTCAAAATTGGAGAGAAGCTATGGCTGAGTCTTGATTCTTTTAAAAATCACTTATTTTCTCTAAACTAATGGCTGGAGATGATTTTTTTGCATTTGAAAAGGAAGTGGCATTTTAGATTTAGTTCTCCTTAGGGAGAACCATTCTTAGCTTGAACTTGAACCAAACTTTTTTTTTTGATGCAAGTTTCATAGTTTTGGGATATCAATGAACAGTGTCACACTCAGCAGATGTATCTATTTGCCTCTTTGGATTTGAAATAGACCAAGAATACTTCAGTGGTTCAGTTATAAGACTAGAAGTCAGAAGATTTGGGGACAGATTCAAGACTTGTCTGAATTAATCTTAGCTATTTATGGCTTCAGAATAAGTATCCTAATTTACATCAGCTCAAGACCTTATGCTTTACAATCTCTTCCATCTATTTCTAACTCTGAGAGAGAAAAAAATATTCATGTAAGAAGTCCAGCAAATTACTTAACCCCTGTACCCCAGTTTTCTATTTTGTAGAATAGGATGATGGTGACGATAATTAAAAATGTTACGTGAATAATGACACCAAACAATGGAATTAAAAAATTTCAGATTGTTGGAATATTTCTGTGGAAATAGGAAGCTGCATGCAAATGATGTCTAGAAGTATCTGACGAGGAAATGGCATAGAGTAGCTATTTAATTTAAGAAGCCAAGCCTGTTTTGTCCATGTTTTCAACCGATATAGATCATGACTCTTTGAGGATGGATACCTTTGCCTCCTCAGTCTGGTTCCTGGATGGCTCCTGACGCAATGATAATAATAAAACTCAGCATTAAATAAAAGTGCTGAGTTTCTGATGTCACAAGAATGCATTTAAAGCACAGTTATTACAGTCATTGCCTTTGCTGTTTCTTGGTCTCTATGTGTCTTTGTAGAAATCAAAGGTTGTTTCAGTCCTGAAAATGGTGTTTCTGCTTTTTCCTTGTGTTGAGTCTTTTATGCAGTGCAGTAGCTAAAAGAGGTGAGAGAGCTGTCCATTTTGGAAAGAAAAAGCTGAGACCATCCATTTAGTGCCACTTAGGACCTATTACAGCAGAATAATTTGGTTATTTAGAATTTTAGATCAAAGTATAAATAGTCTAAAGCTACACTGCATCCCAGAGGTGAGGAGATGGAGGCTATTTGTAGTCATAATACCAGATGTTTAGTCATTGCTATAAATTCAACAACAAAAACTGAAAATAAAAAGCCAGCTGCTAATTGGAGATATTTGGAGTCATGTCACAGGTGAAAGATGATCTAAAATTCTGCTTCATAGCACAGTGCAATAGTGAAATTAGCACATGTCTATTATCACTGCTTGCAACTCTGCAGGAAACTAATGGAAATAGCTTAATCTTTTCAAGCTCTGCTGAAAGGAGAAATATAGGATTTAACCTGTGTTCCTGAGTTTTCCCTCCTCTTTTATTCCTAGCCAAATTCTTGCTGCACAGCAGATCTTTATTATTTAATAATAATAAATTGCCTGGACTGTAAATTTAATAAATAACTGTAGAGATCAGGGACCTGATCATTCATTTTTTAGAGGCAGTGGTAGGGATCCATTGTGTTAATGGTTAGAAAGAGGAAAGGGTGCAATCCTAAAATTCCGTCTCTTGAACCAGATTCAGGGAGCTGTCTTTCCAAAGCAGTAAAAGCAAAGGCATTAATTATACATTTCCATTATGACAGAGCCAACATCAGCAGTGACTAAAACATAATTTGTTTAGGTGACAGTGCAGGCTGTTCTCTGATCAAGTTTTGTTTCCCACAGGGAGGCATCAGTCTTAAATTACACAGCAAGCAGGCAAGAGAAAGGAAGCAAACAATAAAACACTTCCCAGAGGAAGAAAAGAGAAAAAATTGTCTCTCATCGTCTTATTAAATAAATAAATCTGCATTTTTGTCAATTACAAAAAAATCAGCAGTGGGGTACAGCTTTAATTAAAGGAAATGTTTTTTCTGTGGGGCTTCATAAGATTGTATTTTAGATTTCCAGTGATGAGTTGCTTTTAATGCAAAGGAACTTTCTCACAGTAAGGAAAGAAAGGATGACAGAAAGAAAAATCCTTGGAAAGTGCTGACAAGAGGGAAACATGGGATATCTTACTTGTCTTACTGTAATACAGAGAGTTATTTGTTTTTTCTTTAGTAAGGTATGCACAAAACCAGGACCGGTGTCTATCAGCATATTTAATTTTACAGGAACACTGATATATATAAATATTTATGTGCAAAGAGAGTCGGACATGCCTTTTTATGGGAAAATATATCTATACATTTTAATCTACAGTTCAGTTTAATACTATCAAGCATAGGCCTAATTTTACTTTATCTTCAATTTCACTGGATTTATTATTTTGCATAAATCTATGTACATATTTTAGTACCTTATCGAATCAAAGACCTCAAAGGGGTACTTTTGTTATTTGCTTTTAATTTTTAGTTGCTCTAAAGAATCACTGGTTGTAGTTTTTTATTGTAATTTGACTTTTAATATCATATTCCCTGACTGCTTCAGCCTCTCTGCATTTGGCATGAGTAAAGCAAAAAGCAAATATAAGCCTTATTTCTTATTATCTCCAACATTTTCAGGAGAAACTATAAAAACTAGGAGTATCTTCATGCTGAACATACAATTTCCCGTCCAATGGTATTTTCTGACAATTTCAGATGAATGAACAAAACAAGAAATGCACCCCATTTGCAGCAAATACTCCTTTGGAACGCTTATTGTGCAAAATTAGATTCTCCTTAATACAAGCAAAAAAAAAAATTACATGTCATGAAAATTATTACAGAGAATGGTGTGTGAGCTTAGAAGGTTTGATTTAATTGAAGTAGTTAATATTTCCTGTCTTTAAGGAAAAGACGTTTCTGACCACTGGAACTTTCCAAGCAATTAGATCCTAAAGATCTAATCACTGCCCAATATTACTTTGAAAGGGAATGAAAGCAGCACTGTCTCCTTATTGCAGGCTTAAACTACTGTAGTTTGGTTTATAATTTAAACGTTTAGTCATGCTTCAATTATAAAATTAACTTTACTATACTTGTTATTTGGAATCTTAAAATACAGTGATCTAGGAGCATGTGTCTCGACAGATCTGTGGTTCCTAAATGGCCAAGTTGCCATCATCCCCAAAAAGAATGATGGAAACCCAGATAAAATGCTGTATAAGGACATAAAAAATGTTAAGAAAGTGGTCTGGGAACAAATGAGCTCAATCTTTTACATGTGTTCTCAGTTTCTTTGCTCTTAACTGAAATGAGGAGCAAAGGATTAATATGAAGACTGGCTGACCTGGCATCCCACAATTACATCACCTCCAGTCAAGATTTTGTGCTCATTACTGAAGTGGCAAAGGCTGCAAATCTCACTGATCTATTATTGGAGGAGGTAATGTTGGGGGAGGGTGTCCAGGCTATACTATACATGGACACCCTCTTCTGGATGTTCAAGAGGTAGAAACTCTAACATAGGTCGATTGCTTAGAAAATAGTTTGCATGCCCTGTCTTACACACATACCTCTGAACCACTCATTTAAATGATAACTGGTGAATAATCTCCAAGCAAGATGAAAATTCAGATCAGAAATCGAATGTAGGACCAACCTTTAATGTTTCTAATTTGATAGCATCTTTATGTTCTTTATGAAATGTTCAGGTTACTAGAAAATTGCTGTTAAGAAATCGTTCCAAACTGTGTGAGAGTCAAGTGTGATGACCAAATGGTCTTGCTCCGATTGTCTCTTAATTTGGTTGGGGTAGAAAATTCCAGTGCTGTTGGAGGCAAGAAACTGTTCAAAACAAGAAAGGAGGTGGGAGCATGAGTGCAAAAACACAACTGCAGTGATAGAGGCCAGCCTGCTGGAGCAGCTACAAAGTAAGTTCCTGTGTCATTTGGACCATTTTTGCTTAGTTTATTAAAAAAAAAAACCTAGTAAAAAACCTTCTTATCTCACTTTTCTGTATGCATAATTCTTCATAGGGCTTGTTATGCTGTGATAGTTCAGAGCCAAACCAAAAAGAACCAGGCAACTTGAAGAAGTATGTTTGGTTTTTTTGATGCTGGAAACTGAAATTAATTGGGTTTTGAAATATTTTCTGTATTTTCAGATTTTGTTTGTGAGAAGTGAATATTCCTAAAGAGACTTTTGCATCTTTGGCTTTGCTTTCCCTCAAAAAACAGTCATTTAATGATAATATTTTATGTGACATTTTACATTCTGTTTGAAAAGCCATCTTTTATTTAACAGTGTTCTGGCAATGTTTTTAAGATAATTTACCTAAAGTCTTTGTCACTTATTCACTCTGTTAAAATATCATGCAGGCTTCATGAATAGGGACACTAAGATCTTTGAAAGTTCAAAAATGCATTTTCTGCACTAGCAGCTGTAATAGAGCAGCACTTGGAGAACACTTTCTCTCCAATGCCTTGTGTTTATGCAGCTTTTATGACCTTAAGGAAAGAACTCAACCTAATCCACAGAGGTAAAATTATTTTTTAACTCGTAAACATAGTGCATAAGATTGACTATACTGATTTACTGAAATCACCGAAAATTATTTCAGTTTCTTCCTGTTGCAGATGAAAGCTGGGCAGCAGGAAAAGCCTTCCCCCTGTTTTCATCTGTAGACACCAGGGCTTCCTGGAAGATGCCAGGCTGAAATAGTTTGGATGTGAAAAGTGACATTTGGTTATTGTCCAGATGTAGAGAGCCATTACCTAAATTGTTCTTTTTCGGGGGTAGGTAGAATGAAGGCTGGAATCTTAGTAATTTCCTTTCCAAGCCCACTGAAGTGGACTAAGTTTTGGACTAAACACTGTTGTGAGCAGATTGGAGACCCAGATAAAAGGAATTAAGAAGAGAGGTTATTCTGGCTGTTCATCTCTGTAATGTGTGTATTCGAAATTTGGAAATCTGCTGCTCCAGATTGTCTGCTTTTTTCCTGGGCACAGTCATTCTTAAGTCCCCTTTTAACTTGCTCTCCTCAGCAGGATTTCTTCTGCTTGCTAATTGCCAGCAGTGAATAATCTACAGAGGTAAATAGATGAGGAAGAAAAGGTTTCCAAACTGAAGTGCCTAAAAGAATTCCAGACACTGGGGGTGCTGAAAAGAAAGGCAAAAAGCTTTTGGCATTTTATTTCCTTTAATTTTTTGTCACCATAAGGGAAAGATCTTTTTCTGTTAATTGTGTTGACAGTGATCTGGCACCTTGAGAAGCATTTCTGCAGTCTCATAGTCCCCGCTCCATAAATAGGCAAGAGATCAATAGTTGAATAATAGCTGAAAATAATAGTTTGAAATAGTCGAAAATAAACATAGCAACTGCAGCTCCTAGGTCCATGTTAAAGATTATGTATTTGCAGTTTTTCCCCCAGCTCTGAATCACAGTCTAGCTTGAGCAGAATGGCACACAGTCCCAATTGTTGTGGACCAGCAAGGACGTATGTTTTACAGCTTCATTTCTTTCTCCCTTCTGACCATGCTAAATAACAGATATCTGCAATATAGAGAGATGGACCTTAAAAAGTAATTGTACATAGGAAATCATCTGCTGGGAGAATTTCTAACAGTTTCTGTAGTTATCTGTTCTTGGCCCAATCCTAGGCAGCACCAATATATCTATTAACTGAAGCCACAGGCCAAATTGGTACTGTTCTAAATGAAAAGAGCATTTGGCTGCACTGGCCTGGCAGGCTTACTGTGGGCCACAGCATTAAAAAAAAATATACTACATTTTACAGAGTTTCACAGAGGTAAACTGATGATACAGGTAGTTTTTAGAGAATTGTCTAGGTCATCACATTTTCTGTATTTCCAGTGTGTTGTTACATGTATATGGATCAATATTTTTCCTGAAACAAGAATATAAGCCACACTTACTGAGGAGACTTGGAGCATTACTGGTTTAAACCAGGTTCCTTGTTTAAAATTGTAAGATAGGAGTCCTGGATGCAACCTCACGAGAATATGGAATAAAGGAGATATGTACTATTCTACTGTATGCAATACTCATGAAAGCATAATCAATTGTTGAGTCAGTTTTATTGTACTTTTGAAATGAATTCAAGAAAGAACTTCAGGAATGGTTTGAAGTTCAAAATATCTGCTTTTCAGAAAGAAAGTAAAGAAACACAAGGAAGCACACTCTTCTAGTACCCACTAAAGAAGGTTTTTGACAATTTTTCAATTGGCATGTGAACTCACAAGAAATTCTAGGGACAGAAAGTTTCAGATGAAAAATAAGATATGTGTATTGACTGCTGTAACCACTATTTGGGACAGTTCAGTTGAGGTGTCAAAATGACCCCTTAGAGGCACGTCTCAACTAAACCAGACATGGTAGGTTCTTTGCAAGGTTCACAGGAAGTCAGTTTCTGACATTCAGAGCTTTCTGTGTTTTTCTCAGCAAAGTCGTGAAGGTTTTTTCGTGCATTGTCTCTGTTCTAGTCTTCAACATTTTTCCATGATTTTGTAGCACAGGATTATCACTTCCTTTTCTGCAAGTTTGTATATCCAGAAACTTCATTAGACCTCTAGCAATGGCAAGCCTATGTACTGATGTGCTTATAGCTGATGACTCTTAAATCCTAAGGAAATTCTCAAATATGAAGTGAGGATGCTGGCAATTTCTCTAAGAGCTCAGTGTGAGAATGCCAAATTTAATTGAAAATGCAATATATGTTCCATCATTCAAATGTACTAGGCTGTTTTAAGGCAAAATAAGATTTAATTCTTGTTTATATAGGTTTGCAAAGTGAACACAAAGAATAACCATAGTAAGAGGTGAGACGCATTTCTAAATTCTCAAAAGTGAACCAGAAATAACACCTAAGTAAAGGAATTATTTATAGAAAGCAGAATTTGAAAAGAAATGCCAAGAGATGTCAAAACTGATTGAAACATGCAGTCTTGACAGTTCTGAAATTCATAGTCTGACTGCCTGTGTGCCTGACAGAATCTCAGAATCTGTGCACGCTGCTTTATTTTCTTCAGCCGCTATCTTTGGCTAACAGTGAAGGCAAATGAGAATCTAGGAACCATTTATTACCTCTGCTTCCCTCCCCTAGTCTTACACGCTGTGTACTATTAACCACTCTGGTGCAATTGAAATGATAGAACTAATGCAGCTCATGGAAATGCCATTCTCCTCATTTAGGGAAAAAAAAAAAAGCAGTTTAAAATGGATTTCAAAAAGATTAAATTAGACAAGTATCCTACGCAAAGATTATTCTTGATTACGATGCTGAATAATGATTACCTTCTCATCATTTTAACTCTTCTACCAACAAACAAAATCATACAGAGAAGAAGCACTGGGTGGGAATGATATACAAGCTCTATTCTCCTGTCAGGGTACGTGAATACTGTGTCTTTGCACCGAAAGCTTTGAAGTTACACTATTATAAAAAATGTATAATAAAAAGAGAATGAGATAGAGGTAGTCTTTTCATTATAGCCATAGATTAATCATAGTTCTGTGACGGTGGCCACACAACTTCAGTGTAACTGAGGCATATTATATAAGAAGCCTTGCAAATAAAAACCTACTGATAATATAAATATTATTAAACTGTATTATTAGATTTTTATCTACCATATTATTCTTGTCTTACAAAAAGGCAAACTGATCTGTATAATAGTTAACTGACCTATTTAAAGTATCTTCAGATATACATCTGAAACTAGATCTCTGATCATCTTAGCCTGATGTCTGCATAAAGACCAATAAAATTACTCTCTTTTCTACAAAAAGAAAAATAAATAGGCCTTGCACAATGACATCTTACATAGTTTTATATAAAGGCTTTGTCAGATTTAACACTGTAGGGATTCTCCCTTTATTCAGGACCCATTATAATCCAAATCATCCCAGAGATTTACATGAAAGTAAGATACATGCCTTGTTCTTGTTGTCCTGTAAACTTTAGAGGAAAACTATCTTAAATAAATATAAAAGTTACCCATATTCTACAGTTTTAATTTACATGTAGTGCTTTTACAGAGACAGAGAAATTTAAGCACAGAATGCATGAGGAAGTATTCTTCTGAATTTCATTACCATACATTTCAAACTGGTATTTTCAAAGAATATCAGTTATCTATTCATAACCACTTCTTAGGGTGCAAAAGTACATTCTTATTATAAAAGCAAATTTAGGAGTTACATGTTAAAATTGCAAAAGAGATTTTTCTACTGATTTGGTGCAAACAGAAGAGAAACACTTCAATATTTCAAAAATAATCAGAAATCCTTTCCAGTTTCAAGACCTAGATATGTAATCAATTTTATGTTTCTTTAATTATGTTTCATAGCATAACCTTCTGCTGACAGACTACTCAAGGCTTATGTCAATCAGAATAATAGGTTGCACATGTTATTGATTTAACTATCACTATGAGGAACTGATCTTATGGTTTTATTAGACTTTTTAACAGTTCCTTTTTGGACAAGCTAATTCTACAGATCTAAACAAATATAGATCATGTTCTCTTGAGATGTGAAATCATTTTATCTTCCTTTTAGCCATCTATGATAATCAATTAAAATCCTGGAGCATTCAGGCAGATGTTCAGATGCATTGTGTTGGACATATTAAAGACAGAAAGATGTGAGTTAAGAATCATGTACATGAGACTGGTTTACCAAAACATTTTATCTGACAAGTGATCTCTTAAAGCTTTTCTGTAGAATTTTTGACTACAAATCATAGGGATTTTGTTTCCTCAATTCAGTTTCACTTTATGCCCAGGATTTAAGGAATCCCACTAAGTTCTTTACAGTGCAAATATCATCAGACCTTCCACAAAATAACCTTCTTTTAAATTTGGTTGCAACTGTCTTAGTTAATGTTTAAAAGTCCTTTTCTATTCAAATAACAATTCAGTGCTCAATAAATTAGAAACAGTGAGACTTTGCTTTCAGTGCATTTTCTCTGTCCCATCTGCTTTTAACCTTTCCCTAAATAGGCATTTCCATTTCTGCCTTATGGATTCGTGATCCTCAGCTCTGGGTCCATGTGCACACATTTCCATCCTACAGCACTTGCTGCGTGCCCACAGCACCCTCCTGCCGTGCAGAGGTGGCCAGTAATATCTAAGGGTTAGTACTTAGTGGATAAATTTTGCTCCATCGAGGTGGACAGAAGGGCTGCTCAGGGCACTGAACCCCGGGAGAATATCCATAGTCCTTCCAGCTCAGTTATGTGCATGGCCAGACTCCTACCCGTATTTATGTGCTAAAAGATGCAAACGTGCCTGGCTCTGTTGGGAACCAAAGAGATCAAGAACCCAAAGGAATGACATCACGCTTTTAAAAATTCTCCTTCTGTGCATTTAGAAGAGTTTCTTCCAGAAGGTGCAGCTCATCTGTTTTTCTCATTTGAAACTTCTGGAGGGGTTTTGATAGGCGAGGTAAAGGTGAATATTTTTCTTTTCATTTCTGTGTTTCTGATATTTAATTTTCTTCAATGTCTTTTTTTCCCTTTTTTTTTTTTCCTTAATAGAGTGGAATAATAATGGAGTTTCTGCCTCCTAACTTTGTAGTACAAATTGGTGAATAATCACAGATTTTTCAGTGTTACCTTTAGAGAAACAGGGAACTACCGTCAAAAATCTCCCACTATAGGCAAGCAGTCTGATTTCTCTTCCCCATAAATCATTCTTTTTTAGAATATAAAATTAAAGACTTTTCTTGACACTTATGTACCTTTACCTAGAAAAAAAACAAAACTGAAAGACACTTCTTTTATGTTTGCTGTACTAAAACTTCACATGTCTAAGTTAGATGCATACAAGCTTTACCATAGTTTAAAATAAAAATTATAAAAATAAGATAAAGAAAATACAAAGCTTTCTTGGGAAGCACTCTGGAACTGAATTTCCTTCTTTGCACTTAGGCTAAGATACTGATGAAATGTAAAGTAGATTGCTTTATCTGCCTTATCTGTTGAATATAAAGCTCTTGACAATCAGACTCTTCTCATGTGATAGTCTGTAGGCTTGATTTGAACCATAAAATTCAGAAGGACCTGACCTTATTTTACTCCTGGAACTTGACAGGAATCATTTGGAAATGTTTAAATTGCCTTCCAACTTGGTGTTGAGAATATTTGGTGAAGTCAGTCTCACCAAAATTGTTGACAAAACTATTGATGTAAGAAAAGCTTTACAACTTTATGTTGCATTGTTTTTCCTATATACCTGCTGGTGCTTCTGTTTCACAGCAGTATTGGTACTACAGTAAAGAGGTTGTCAATAGTCACAGGATCAGAACTTTTCTTGCTTTTCTACCTTGTTATCTTCAGCAGAATAACCCCAAATGTGTTGGGAATAGATGACTATTTCTCACAGATTTGTTTACCGTGCTCCCATCTTGTCACTTGTCTGTTGTATTTCCGCATGACAAATCCACCGAGGTTATTCCATAGGCAAAGGTTGCATTCAACCCACTACAACGTGTCCTACCTCTTATACACACCATACAGTTCAACCATAGAGTATCTTATGGTTTGATCCTTATAACAGGCTGTGGTTGAGGGATACTGCTTGGCTCAGAAAAATGAAAATACACTCTGGCTACCAGACCTACTGTGACCTATCATGTGAAGTTACATTCATGTAAATTTATTCCATCTCAGTTGCTTTATCAAAACCCACTTGCTTTTCCTTATAGTCAAATACAGGCAGCCTTTCTGATGTTTTGGCTCCCCTATTTTAAAAAGCAAGGTTTTTTTTAAAATGCCTTTCCATATGGTATTGCAAGCTTTTTAAACAGGTCTATTTTCATAGTGATTTTGTTGAAAAGAAATCAAAACAAATACTGCACCCACAGCACCAAAATAGGTCCGTGTACTTGACAGCTGAGAGGATAGGAAAGATCTGTGAAATGTATCGGGGTAGTAATCACTATTTAAATTATTTTGCTTCTTTCTAGCTGTCTCCTACAACTGTAAAAATATTATGATAACCAGGCAAGGTAAAAGTTGTTCTAAGGATGTGTTCTTTTCTTTTTCTTTAGTCATTTCATAGGTGTAATACATTCTAAAGAACAGGCAGAACATTTTATTTATACAATTATGCTCATTTTAATAACTTGTATTGCTATTTTAGACGTGTTCAGTAGAAAATCAGACTTGAAAAAGAGATTCTTTTTTTTAAAGTTCAATAATAGACAAGTTACAGCTTACAGGATCAATGCATTGCTGCAAAGAAAACTAAGGGATGAAAAATTGGAGGTCAAGACAGGTGAAAACAAAAGTGAGATTTTCAGGTAGGGATGTGGTCTTGGAATATTTTAATTACTAAGTGTGTTCTAGTTCATAGAGCATCAACAGAATGTAAAAATAAAATGGTTGTTCACAGTTACTTATTTCTCTCATGCTCTTTCTCTATTGAACAGAATTTTTAATTAGCTATCTAGGTTTTGCAGGATTTGTAGTGGCCTTACAATGTCCATACAATGCTGCTTTCAGGATATCCAGGTCATTATTTTATACTTGCAGGCTTTTATTTGTCTTTTGGCAATATTCACAGTAAAGTTTCCGGAACATCTTCTACAGAAATGGTAGTTTCTAAATTTGAGTGTTTTATGGATCCCAAGCACAGCTGGAACATAAGGAGAACAACAAATCTAAAATTCTGCAAGTCACAGTGAGCTTTATCAAGAATTAAATTGATATGAATTATATACCAGTCTTTAGGAATTTTCAGCACAAACTATTTTATTCTGCTTCAGAGATTTGTAAGGTAACTGTACTTTGCCTACTTTTTGTTAAGACCACTGTAATCACAAGTAATACTAAAACTTGTGATTACAATGGGGTTTCAGTCAGGAATAAATGAGGTCTGCAAAAATTGAGACTGGTGTTTGGAACTTACGTTTGGGGTCAGGTGGACTGGCAAGTTAGTGCCTTCCTGCTTGCTTCTGTTCTTTTTAGGTACACATTAAGTCAAAAGGTGAACCGCTCAATGTATAAAGTAAAAAAAAATCTAGTTTTTACTTCATGTGCATAGCATGTGCATAACATTTATTTTTACATAGTGTGTCTTAGATTATGTTTTTGAAGAGTTCTAGAAAAAGATACAAAATAAAGAAATATGCTGCTAAAGAAATAACCAGATATTCATAGTTTTAGAAAATGATACTTACACTAGTTCATTTAAGTACAATTAAAAGATACACTGAAGACTGCAAGAGCTGCCTGGGTTCTAAGCATGTATAGCTATGTGGGGTGCAGCTACAATTCATTACTTAGAGCTGCATCTTTGACTCAGCAAGAAGGCAGTGTAGTTGTGTGTTTCTACACAGCTTTAAACTATCTTCATTAGAGTCAAAAAACTTACACTGTTGAGAAACCTTGCAGTGATCCTAAGGCATTTAGTGTGAGGGTTGGATCTTAAGTTCCTGAATACACTGTATGTGATCAATATTTGTATTATATTCCTTTGAGAGGTAAATAACTTCATTTTACTGAGTCTCATTGCCTTTTTATGTTGCTTTCCGCCTTTCTAGTGTGCTGTATTACTACTGGGTTGATTCTGAACTTTCTGTATCTTTCAGGTTCTGGTAGATCTGGCAAATTCCTCTTCCCATTTTTTAAATAATAACTTGTAGTTACAGCAGTCTATGATTAATCCTATATGTGATGCTTAGCTTTTGTAAGTCTTTCAGAACTGGGGGATTTTGATGGAAGTTACATTGATTTTACCCTATTTTTATTTCAACTAAACATATTTTATTTTGCCAGCCAAAAGATGATGACAGTCAGCATTAAATGTCAGATCCTTGGCTTCATTGTTTCAGAGAACCAGATTGAAACTGCCTTAAATCTCTCCTGAGAGAAGAACCTCTGAGACACACCACCCTGATGCAGAAACCTGAAGAAAAACAACACGGATGGCGAACTTCCATTACTTTTACTCTGTATCCTGGATTTGGCACGCGTGGAAGCGTCACACTTTGAATTAGGTGTCATGATGCTGAGCAATGCTCAGGTTAGAGATGAGACTAGAAAAGGTGGTTCACCTTTGCCGAGGCGTCCCGTTCCTGGACTCAGTGAGGTTCTCATTCAGCACTGCTGCAAACACTGCGTTTGCTTGCTTGGTGTCTTCCACTGTCTTTGGAAGAGCCTGAGGCATTGCTGTTCCCAGGGGTGCCTCTGGGCCCGGGTGAGTCCCTTTTCCTTCAGTTTGGCATTCCCTGGCACGGTGTGACGTGTCTGCCTGGTGAGGGGGTGGGAGTAGTGTGGGTGGCAAAGGGTGGGATACCAGCATTTCACCTTTATTTTTGTTGTCTGAAAATTTTAGCTTGTTGCAACCCACCCCGTGCGTCCCTGACTAACAGTTCTCCTGATTTCAAATGGACCAGTGATCAAACAAAAGTGGGTCCTAATTACGTAGATCCCATTTTTTATCTCTGATAGAGTTTAATGGGTATGAAGTGTTACTATTGATTTCCATGGGAACAGGAAAGGTCTCGTGTTATCCCATGCATACTGAAAATCCTATGACAGTTACTGGAAGGCAAAGACACACTAACTCTCCTCTAAACTGCAGGATGAAAATTGTGTATTAGAACAATTATGCCTCAGGGTGAATGTGTAAGTATAATGATACTGAAACTTGGCTTCTTTTCAAAATATACAAGTCTCTGACAGTTTGGTATTGAAAAGCAAGTGATTCACACACATAAAAAATAGAAGCAGACCAAAAATGTCAAGGTTTGACAGAGGGCAAATCTAACATACTTCCAATAAGAGGTAAAAAATAGTTCATTTTAAGAGCATAATTGCTGAGTCTCTTTTCAGGAATATATTTATATCATTAAAATAGAATTTATACATTAGACATAATTATAAATTAGATGCAGTAATTTTTAAAAAGTGTAAGTATATAAAGAAGCCTCCCACTCTGCACACTTACACAGCAACAGCTTATAGAATGGACAGTAGGAGTTAATGGTCAGTTTTCTTACTGGAAGAAAATCACCATGGAGTCCCAGGGGAACGTATTCATCAGTGATTTGAAAAAGAGAATGAGCAGTGGAGTGACACAGTTTGCTAAGTAACTGAGGATAATGAAGGCAAGGGTAATGACAAAAAAGATGCAGAAGATACTCGCAAGGACTGTGTGGTAAAATAGCAGATTAAGATCCGTGTTGATATGTGTAGCAGGGTAAATGAAGGAAAAAAAGTAATTGCAATTTAACATACATAGTGGTAGGTAATGAATTAACTCTTACACCAAGGATCTTTTTCTTGAGTATTTTTATGAAACTCAGCTTAATTTTCTTCTGTGGTCACAACCCTCAGATATTTTTAGGAAAAAAAACAAAAAAAGAGAATAAAGCAGAGAGCATTGTGAGCCATTACACACACAGGCCTGTGGCACCTCAGTCTGAACACTGGGTGCAGATCCACTCCACCCTCTCGGAGCACCACAGTAAAATGTGACACTATGGGGACAGCACAGAAAAATGGGGCAAGATACAGAGAGAGGTGACCAGGATAAGCAGAGGTTAAAACAGATTTTGGTCAACTATTTGGGAAAATTCAACCATGAAAAACAGGGCAAAAGTGGTTGGAATAAAGTATATAAGGAATAAAGTCCCTGCACTCCTATACTCTTCCAGGGACATCTATGACTGAGCAGCACAGTGGTACACAGACCGCACCACAGTAGTTTGCTTTTCAGTTTATGTCAGTACAAAACTGGTTGAGAAATGCATGGTATTTTGATTTTCATTGCACTTGGTTTGGGGAGACTCTGCAGTAAGTGTGGTATAAACCGGCCCAGAAGGATATGCTTAGCTTGTTTTGGCAGTGATTGCTTTTGAAAATCTGGTTTTAAATGTATGTCAGTATCTTGTTTTGAAATAGTGAAGACCTGAAATGTTTCGATAATAGTGCACACAGCACAAAGAACAAAAAAGGTGAGCTCAAAACTTTTACCCAATCGCAGAGATTTGGCACCTTTGGCATAAGTAAAACCTGGTGGGATGAGTCCTGTGACCAGAGTACCCTGCTGATGGTTACAGGTTCTTTAGGAGGGATAGCCAGGGCAGAGGAGGCAGGAGACAGCTCTGTATGTAACAGAAAGGTTAGAATATATGGAGCTCACAGTTGGCAATGGCACAGTTGAGAGCCTCTGGATAAGGAGCAAGAGGAAAACAAATAATGCAGATGTTGTTGTGGGAGTCTACTACAGACCTGTTAGCCAGGACAGTGGCGCTGACAAACTATTCTTTAAAGAAATAAGGGGTGCTCCCAAGTCAACTGATCTCGACTTTATGGGGGACTTCAACTTGACAGAAATCAACCGGGAGCATCACCTGGGCCAGAAGATTCCTAAAAAAACTGGATGACAACTTTATGGAGCAGGCCCTAAGAGAGCCAGCTGGGAAGGTTGCCCTCCTTGATCTGCTGCTTGTCAGCAGAGTGGATCTCGTGAGGGAAGTGATTGGTGGCCATCTTGGCCACAGCCACCATGAAGCCATCGAGTTTCAGCCTGGAGAAAAGGAGAGTGAGGGGAGACCTCACTGAGGTCCAGAACTCCCTCGTGAGGGGAAGAGAAGTGGCAGACACTGACCTCTGTGGTGACCAGTGACAGGACTTGAGGAAATGGCTTGAAGCTGAGTCAGGAGAGGGTTAGGTTGGATATCAGGAAAAGGTTCTTCACCCAGAGGGGGGTTGGGCACTGGAACAGGCCTCCCAGGGAAGTGGTCACAGCACCAAGCCTGACAGAATTCCAGAAGCATTTGGACAACACTCTTGGGCACATGGCATGACTCTTGGGGTGGCCTGCACAGGGCCAGGAGTTGGACTCGGTGATCCTGATGGGTCCCTTCCAACTCAGCATATTCTGTGATTCTGAACCATTGTACTGAACCATTGCACCTGCCTGTAGCAAAGAGGGACTGTTAACATTACTGTTATTCCCTGTGAATGGATGGCTATGCTTCGTACAGCGCTGAGCCGGCCAGAAATCCTTTTCTGCTCTAGCAGAAAATCAGATTGGAGGAGTTCAGTGTTCTCTGATCTTTTCCACATATGAAAGGAGTATTTAAAAGTATAATGTCTTCCATTTCATCAATTTGAGGGGAAAATAATAACATCATTAAATGAATTCCTATGTAGAAAATTGCCTAAGGACTCAGGCCCCAAATGGTTTGAATTTCAATATAAAATGAGAAATAGCTGCTTTTCGCCTATCACAGCAATTTTTCCCTTCAGCCTTTCAATTCTCCTTCTGCATCTTGTGTAGCTTCAAATGTACTGATATCCTGAGCATGAAAACAAGCTCTTCTGGATATTTTTAATCCAAATTTTTATGAATACTCTTTTGAAGTTACCTATTTACACACCAATCTTTTTCCAGCCTTGTGTTCAATTCAGTCACTCTCAACTGAACAAACAGGGAAATCTGTTTTTATTCAGATTACATTGTTGTTATATTATTATTTATTCATATTATGACTATTAGTATTGTTTTTATTCAGCTACATTGCCTGCTTAAACATACATTTATTAGCATGAAACCTTACATTGAAGAAGTTATTAACCAGCTGAGTGGTAGGGGACAATTTTGTAGATTTAGCTCATAAGTTACACATTTATGAAACCCAAGGAGTAGCAGTGTGTAAAAACTACAGATGCTTGAGTCACTATTAATTAATAAGCCTAGTTAACCCAGTCTTCTTTTAAAAAATCAATTAGTTTGAATAAAGCCTGGGACTTAGATTCAGCACAGTCACCTTTAATTTGGTGTTGAATTCACAAGCGGATTCTGCAACATACTAAAATCAGATGGGGATGCTAGAAACATTTTCTACTTTCAATGAAAACCTTCAGAACCAGCCACCTTAGATGTCCTAGTAAGACTGTTTGAGCTGCAGATCCTCAATGGTTTTGGTTTTCCTTGAATATGTTAAGAAAAGTCCAAATAGGTAGAACTGAGTCTACTTTGTTCTTATAAACCACTGCATTGGGAACTTTGCTTTATTTATGAGGATTTGCTACCCCTTTAGCTCATGCTTAATTCTCCAGCTCTCATTTTAATTGTTTGTAGTTAGAAATAGTATGAAATGATTGTATGCTGTTATTATATGGAACGTAGTATGGAATAATTTTGTGTTAGGCCAAAAAGCACTTTGAAGCTCTCTCCCAATCACAGAAAATTTCCCATCTATTTTTTTAAAGCTTCTTCATATTCAAACCGGCTGTTTGCAACTGAATATGATATTTAGCATTACAGGCTTTATTAAATATTCCAATTAATTCCGTGCTAGCTGCTAGAAGAATCCTGGATTTATTTTCCTTTCAAGTCTTCAGAAACAGACTTCACGCTCTTCTGCCTTTACAGATAAGAATAGGCCAAGTTGTTCAGATCTGGTAGTAACTGCTCAAGACCAAGGACACACATAAAACACAACACAGCAGTCCCCTCTCCTGTAAGCACACAGTCAGTTACAACCACTACAGCTTGGAGAGAATCCAAGGATCACCTATTACTGGAAATAAACTGCTGCCCTCACGCAGCAAAACTGACATACCAAGACAAAAATAACCTGTACAGTTCCAGAACTCGAAATACCATTCCCATGGGAGGTGAAATGCTGCTGCTTCAGTTTTGCTTCCAAAATGGTGCTCTCCTTTAAATGAGGTACAGATTAATTAGTCGGAATATCAGAAAAAAAGCATTTTTTACATTTTACATCCAAAGGGCCCTCTCTGATTCCCAGGCTGCTGGAAGGGAAACGAAGGTCCCTGCTTATGGAAGTTGTGGCCTCTCAGAGACAACACCAGTAGTTTATTACGAGTGAAAACCACTCTAATTTGACAAAGGTCAGGCAGAACAGCTCATTTTTTTCAGTAAAAAAAGATTCTATTTATTATGCTACATATCACACAATTTGAATCTTTTCAACCTTATGCCAAGCATGTTTCTTTGGCCATATTTTCTGTTGTAATACACTTATTTGTAGAGATTTCTGTAAGAATAAAATGTCCTTGTCTTTTTCAGAGAAAGATAATCTTCCCTGAAAAAAAAAAAAGAAAAAAGCCCTTGGGTGTATCCAAGAGGACTTTTTCCCCTCCAGAAATTATAAGGCTAAGGCAAATGTTTCCTACTATTTTATCTTATTAATAATAATTGGTTAGGAGGAAAATATGAAGAACTTTATCTTGTTCTGCAGCTCTCAGATGATGCTTTGTGGAGTCCCAAATGCCTATTGACCTCTTCTTTCTTGTCAATAGGCTGAGCTTGCATACATTGCATTGGTTCATGAGCGTACATAAATTGTACTGCATTGTGGAATGACATGAGAATGCACTTTTTTAGGAACTCTTACAGAAGCAACAGGGCCTTTAATACTCAAACAAAGAAACTATGTAGTCCTCACTTTCTGAGTCAGCACGATGTGAAGTCTGGTTTCTTGGGTTTTATACAAATCTTTAACTTGTGAGTTACGGTGTAGCTCATGGAACTAAATTACACTAAAATGAGGTTAAACAGAATGTGCTCATCCCTACACACAGATTTGCTAAATCTGAGGACTAAGAAACACCAAATCAGTGTCGTGTCTGTGGCAAGAAGTGGTAACAGTAGGAAGTGGATGTGAAGTCATGTCACTTTTTGGTTGTGCACCTGAGGCTGCCACCTGACTTTCCAGACACTGCTTTGAGGCAGGCGTGAAGGGTCCCCTCCATGAGCAGCTTCAGAGCAGCTCCCTGGAGATTCCTGTACATCTCTTCTTTCTTTGCATGGCAGCAGCACCAGCGCTCTTGCAGAGCTTGTGTGGTGGAAGAGTGGCCACGGGGGGTCTCCTTGTTCCCTATTCTGCTTCAGTGCAGCTTCCAGGATGACTGAAATCACTCGATTTTAGAGGCCTGAGGACAGCTCTGCCTGATGGTGACTGTCACCTTTGCATTACAAAGAGCTGTGACTTCAACAATACAAAGTTTTCTTTGGGATCTCATTAAAGACTGTGTAAGCTGGGAGTTAGCCCAAAATAAGGTCTCGAACAAATTATCTGTGGGGAAAAAAAATCTTATTTTCTTGAGTTTTTCCTGTGCTAGAATGCTTTCCATATCGTAACTGAAACTTTATCACAGATTCCTTTTACAAGACATTTAACAATAACATAAGCTTCAGCTGAGCCCTTTTATGGCAGATATAAGGTGTTATACGTAATCTTCTTAGGAGCTTTGTATGCACTGCCTCATACAAGCAGAATGAAAATAAATAATAATATAGTAAATATGTTGACTTGCACACCAAGAAAAAAAGATACTACAGCAAATTAAATATTCTCCTAAACAAGAACCTAATTAACAAAACCAGATACAGTAGTTATTGTTGGTCAATTAGAGATGTAATAATTACTCCCGATTAGTTGATGAGAACAGGATAAGTAGGCAATTACCATAAAAAGCTAAAGTGCAAGTAAAATCAGCTAAAGCATATATTATGTTGAAACAAGTTAGCGGTAACTAAAGTACACCATCAAGTCTTCTGTTCATCTTCTCTAGTACATGTTAAATTAAAAAAAAAATAAAGTCATTATGGAATGATACTATAGAGCTCTTAATATAATACATAGAAAAAGAATTTATATAATCTTATGTTCTCAGTACAGAATAGTATAGAGCCTCTTTCCCCCTCACTCTCCACTTTCAGTTGTTCCAATTTCTGGGAACAAAAGATAAAAAATGGGTTTCCATGTTGTGTCAGATTCTTCTCTGTGAGAAATTCAGGTTGAAATGGGGATATATTTTCTAAAAAAAAAATAAATTTGTTTTTAACATTTATTAGAACTGAGGAAACAACTTACAAATATTATCATCTTCAAGAATATCTGTCCTAATTCTCTTCATAAACTATTTCCAAACAGACTGAAATGAAGGAACTAACTCTCATTCAAAATTATTCAAAAATAGATTGTGCAAAGATAGACTAGCTGTTCACTAGCTCTTTCTATAATACTTACTTAAATCATATTGTGCTGTTCCTTTATTTTGATTAGATCCCTGAAACATTTATGAATCTGTAAAAGGCTAATCAAAGATTTTCTAGTGTTGACTTCTTGAGGCTATCTCTGGGACTAACAAATCCATCCATGAATGAAAAATAAATTAGCAAATATTTAATCAAATGTCATTGACAATAACTTAACCTTTCCCTTTGGACAGGAAAGGGTGCCTAGATTAGACAGTCATTTTTATAATATTTCAAATAGTTTGAAGGGAAACACTGACTCTGGATTGCACTGCAGTATATTTTTTGTCACTCAGCTGCTGTACAGAGATTACAAAATAAACTCCATCTGCTCCAAGGGATAGCTTTAAAGCATGTTCAGAAGCGAGTAAGTACTTTATACATCTTCTAAGGCTTGGTTTTCAGGGATCAGATTAGAGGTGAGAGTGGTCACAGCCAGAGAGCTTTCAGAGGCATTGGGGTCACCGTGCAGCCCACGCACGGTAGGTTTGAGCCGCTCTCTCATTTAGATGAGGAGCACGGGCTCTTCCCAAGGATGGAATTCTCCCCCTGAAGAAGGGTGCCATGTGAACGTCTTTGAAGGCAATACTGGCTTAACTGTCCTTATCTCTGGCCACTGCCCCCTGCCCCTCTTGGTGCTGTGCTGGTACCACTGTTTCCACAGCTTACCAGTGAACAGGGCAGGGAAACTGATTCCTTAAAAATCCAATTTTAGTTTTTTTTTGTCAGAGTGATCACTTGCCACTTTTTAACTATTTCTTTACTCTCTGACATAACATCTGAAAATAATGGATGCATATATTACTTTATATTTTTGGATATAACCATATTTCCATTGTCATACAAACTTAAGGTGTACGTGCAAAAATATTTTCTAACTGTAGCCAAGTGTTCCTTTGAAATTAGGTTCAGCTCATTTTCTTATTTAATTATTCTTAGCTTAATTCAAATGTTCAGCATAATTGTGTAGATCAAATAATGACTGTGAGCCTGTGAAATGATGGATCCTGAATTCAAACATCAGACATATCTACTGTTTTATTATTTTCTATTCATCACATGCAACTTAAAGAGAGGAGCCATTGATTATGCAGCTCTTTCAGTTCTCCAAGATGCTCATCTGTTGTCTTTCTGAAGAAGCTGCAACTTAGACCCAATATTGAATTTATTCAGGCATTGCCTTCCACCATGGGAATACAGAACACCGCAGTCAAGTCCTTTATAATGATTATCGTTTTGTTGGTATAGAAAAGGATGCATTATAGACATCATTGTATTAGATACTGTCATTACTTATCACCTTCTTAAAATAATTATACCAAAGGGTTCTGGGAAAGTTAAACTTGTAAAAGGTCACTAGTGGGTGGAAGTAATTTTATTTTCTTAACAGGAAATGGAAGGCTCTTGGTATTTTTCTGATGGTGCTAGGACAAAAAAATCATTCCATGATGCATTCATTACATGTGTATCAATCACCTTGAGAAAGTATGCACAAATTCATTTTGTTATTATAATTTTCTTTACTTTTCTTTTTCTTTTTTGCACTTAAGAATATTTCCTCCTTTAATTCATGGAAGTCCAAAGCACAGACTCAAACATCTGCCTCTCTTTGAGTGCTATTTTTCAGTATTTGGTTTCCTCTTGGCAAGAAATGTTACAATTCTAGGCTATACTTTTTTGTTTTTGTAACTTTATTTCTTAATCATGTCTAAACCACAAATTTGATGAAAGCAGAAATGTTAGATGGATGACTATGAATTCAGAGTTTAGGTTTATGTTCTGCTGCACCATAGGAATTCCTTCAATAATTGCTTTAGTTAAGGACAGTAAAATCTAACCCTGGGAATGTGGAAGTTCAAGAGAACAACATGATTTCAGTGCATGCTCTTTGGCATGTTTTACAAACTGAGACCTTTTGTCTTCATTCTGTAGATTTTGCTTTTACTTTACTGTAACCAGTTTCCCCCATAAAATGTGATTTGAACATGAAAACCAGAAGACTGATGAACTTTCTAATATCTCTATTTCTTTACTGCATCTTTTTAAACCATTTTCAGAAATACTTCTGGTGCAGTTTTTGTTAATTCATAACCTTAGAAATATGGATTTTCTTGCCTATAGGTTAATTCAGTTTTCATTCCAAATAAGCAAAAGGTAATCGTCCAAACATTTGCTGGAAGTGTAGTTAATTCAATAGACTTAGAGGTAACACTTCAAAATACAGACCACACTTTTAGTGCAGAAGCCAGTGGGTACAGTAGTGGATTACACCAGCACTGCTTAATCTCCCCCAAAACCAAGACACTTCCAGCACAATAGCTCTGCAGCAAAAGTAATTTTGGAGGAAGTCTGGGGACATAGAACTTTCAGAATAACTCTTAAAAAGGAAAAATCTTTCTCCATAAAGCTGATAGGTCTACCTGGACAACCTCAATCTGCTGTTGGCAACTAAAATGAAT
Organism: Ptilonorhynchus violaceus; assembly: GCA_013397565.1. Lineage (NCBI taxonomy): Eukaryota > Metazoa > Chordata > Aves > Passeriformes > Ptilonorhynchidae > Ptilonorhynchus > Ptilonorhynchus violaceus. The sequence goes on from VZRJ01006789.1 coordinate 736,161, forward strand.
AGGAAACACTTTTGTATTCCTCTGGCTTTTAACCATTGGATCAGCTGGCATCCAGCACTGCCAGGATCCAAGGTCACCTTCTCACTCTGCTTTTATTCTGAGGAAACTTGGCTACAATGGGTGAGAGTCTGGACCAACATATACCGATATAAGAAATCAATCCCTAATTCACCAATAATACCTAATTAAACACTGGTAATTTAAATAGATAGTAATAAGGAACATTTTCCTAATTAATGTACTGGCAAGAAAACTCTCTCAAGGAATGCCAGGCTTATGCATTTCAAAAACACATTACACATATCTGTAATTTGTTAATGTGACTCTGGAGAAACTTGACATCAGAAACTCTAGAAAAGCAGTCTGTGCTTTAAAATCTTTAACCTAATGGAAGTTGGAGCACTGAAAAAAAAAACAGATGGAGAAAACTGCAGGGAAGCCATGAAGAAAAGTACATTTATTTTCTATGGTTCCAGCAATTTAGAAATATTGGAACACATTTAAATTTTCATAGTCTTAAAATCATATCCAACAATCCCAATACAACTGCTTTTTAAAACCCAAAGTTATGTTGTTTAACTTTATATTTACTAGAAGACAAAAACCCAAAGAAAACCATCCGTGACAATTATATATTGCCATGGTTGTAGAAAGGTTAATATGTCAGAAGAGAGATACTAAGTCTAATGATCTTCTAAGGGTTATAAAGCACAGTCATTTTGCATTTTTTGATTAAGTCAATAAGTGTATTACTATGTAAGCAGTTTTCTTGACACAAATTCAATATTTCCTTGTGTAACCTGGATTTTCCATAGTGAAGGTGTCCAAGTCATACAGCATATCTAGTGCAATGCTACCAAGAACAGTATTTATTAAACTATTCATCATCATCATCATTATTATTCCTATTAGCAGTAGATTAAAACCCCCATATGCTCTATTTATGTCACTATCAATAGCTATTAAATAACTTATTTAGCAGTAAGGTTCTGCTTTGTTTTAGTTTTTGAAAGAGTGCCAGATCTTTACCTGTGTTTTCCTGAAAAAACCGTGTCTATGTATTCTAATGGTTGCAGTGGTCTGATCATCCAAATAAAACTGGGAACAGCATTCTTCCCAAATTCAGAGTTATGACACAAAAGTAAATTTTGCTTGTGTGCTCTTCCACAGAAAAATGGACTTTGGCTAATGTTGCTGTTATTCTGTGATTCCCACTGGATTTTTCAGTAGAAGTAAGGTTTGTGGAGTGATAGTCATGACAGCTACAGAGTGTTCTTGGATAACTCAGGGTTTTGTAGGAAGACCTGTCAAAAGCCAGACAGGTTGAAGTATTTCACAAGCTGTCCATTTTTAGTAGAGAACTTGGGAAGTAGTAACAATAAAATTTACAGTTGAGAAAGAGCAACCTGCGGTGTAGTCTCGTGGCATTTTAGATCTAATCATAGGAGAAAGACATTCTTTTAAGCTATACTTTTAAGAGATAAGAAATTAATAAAATGAGAAGACAACACCTTCCTTTTGCACTCTCAATTACCATATATTTTTTGGAGGGGAATAAAAGACGGAGAATGTGTAACTCCAGAGTGTTCATTTGAATTCTGAGAACTGCTGTAGCTCCTTCAAGTACAACACTGAAAGGAGCTGTGCTGAGATAGAGACATAGAATTTTTAATTTTTTTTTCAGAAGCGACTTATGGAGATGTCTCATCCAGCACCTGACTAAAGCAACTTCAACCCTGATTCCACTGTGGAGTCGAATGAGGTTGCTCAAGGCCTGGCCCAGTCAAAATCTCTGGTGAGTATTCCAGCCTCCCTAGATAACTCCATGGCTTTCCAACTCATCAGCAACCAGACTGCAGAGGTGTGTGGGAATACTGTGTCACAAGTGCAAGGCTCTGCGCTTTCCTATATTGAGCTCCATGAGGTTTTTCCAGCTTGCCAAGCTCTCTTTGAGTGGCAGCTTCACCCTGCAGCTTTTTAGCCTCTCTCCTGATTTAAATAATTCCATATTTCACCTTTCATTTAAAGCCTTCATAGAATATTTTATGAAGAAGAGTATTGTAAGAAGCGTTCAGGAACTAGGGAAAATGTAAGACAGAAATGTGGCATGAAATGTCCAAGGTGACTGAACTGTGGTAATTGTACTGCACAGTCAAAATGGAAATGAAAAACAGTTTCTCATATGTCTTTTGTGGTCACAGATTGTACTAAAAATGAGTATATAGTGTCTGAACTTATGGCTCCTAGGCAAAAACTCCATTCCAATATCACTGCAGAACAGTCAATGTCAAAATGTGCTAGTGAGGGAGAAGGAATGCAGAACACAGATCTAGAATGGAAACCTGGGGAGGAAAATGGTGACTTGAGTTGCTTAGAAGCTGTGTATTTACTAACTTTTTAGATATTTGTTCTCTTAGTGGCTTATTAATATTTATCACATTGTGTGTCCATATCAGGTTCCACTAATAAGGACTTTTATATAATTGAAAATATTTTAAAATGTATCTACTTTTTTCTTTTAGATACCCAAGTTTAAGAGTGCCTGAACTGCAGCAACTTCAAAAGAGATGATTTTCACTAGGTGAGTGGCAGTTTTTTTCTATCTGTCAGACCTTTTGACATTTCCCCCAGGCTGAGCAAAGCAAACATGACTTTTTTTTTAATTAAAAATCTAATTTTGTATTTAGCCCAGTACATTTATTTATCGGTATACTTCTATTTCTACATAGACCCACGAGAAAGTCTGGGTTTTTTTAGATTTGATTTTTAAAGGAACTGAAAAGTGTTCTTTTTAGATTCTCTTTTATATGGGACTATTGGAAGATTTACTAGTAATCCAGTTAAAAAAAAAATTAACAAGCAGTAATTAACAAGCAACAGTGCTGACAGACTAGTGATAAGCTAGTTACATTCAGGATGAAAAACTGAAAAGTAAAAAACTGCCAGTTTGATTGCTGCATAATTTTAGGTAAAATTCTCCAGTGATAGATTTGAAAGAAATGTATTGAACACTTAGACCTAAAATTTAAGGTGAAAACCACAGCAATCAAAATAGTCATTAAGTGCAACTTTTATGGAACCTGAAGTACTCTTTTATTCTCTACAGACCTGTATGTAAGTGAAATTTGCAAATCTGTACTGATAAGAGAAGAAAATGTACTAAGTTCCATAGCTGAAGTGCTTATGCAAATAGAGGTTGCAATATTACATCTGGGAGAGGTGATATTGCTGCAGAAGTTTCAATATATCACAGTAAAGCTCATGGTCACACACATAACATATTCGGGACAAATGCATCCTTAAAACATAAAAATGCTTCCAGTTGTAAATGATGCATTCATGTGCTCTTGAAGCATAAGAATACATAGATTCATGGATAATAAAGGTGGAAGGGAGCATTAGCCAATTTAGGTTGCACTCTTCAGTACCAGAGGTATTACATTTCACCTGCTCCCAGGTCTTCTGCCCAAAGAAACTGAGATCTCTGTTTTCATTTGTCTCACAGTTAATCTTCACTGCTTACAAACATACACAAGTGTATCCTTACAGTCTCCAACAACGCACTCTGAAGTCCTTAGGTTAAAATCACCTCTAGCTAGTGTCCCTGTATGAGGCAATCATACTTTTGTTTGCGTGGTGCTCAGGTGTTTGATAGACCTTTCTCCAAGAAATACAAAAGAACATTTCAGAATTCAGAATTTTCGTGGCTTTCATATATAATTCCATACTCAGGTTTTCCTCCGTGCTTTTTCTGAAAACACAAGAGACTGAGAGGGGTTTTTTTTCACTATAAAAATTTTGCCTAGTATTTGTGACTTGTTATTTTCCTAATTTTTTGGTTTTTCTGTTTTAATGTGGATATGAGATCAGGATAAAACATTTGAGCATTGGTGCCTTCAGTGCCAACTAAAAGGATTACCACAACCTAACTGCTCCTGTCCATTATTTCTGAGTTTAGAAGACTGTAAGATAGCCTTATTTTAATTAAAATTCTTCCATACCTAAGTTTGTTTATCCAATATAATCCCCACAACAGATGTCTGTCCTTAGGAACTTCAGTTCATTCCCCTGTGCTACAGGTAGGACTCCAAATCCTCTTCATTAGATGAAAAAAATTGCATTTTCTTCTTTTAAAACTGATTTTGCTGTAATGAGCCCAGAGTATCAAGGGTGAAGGGATTTTAAGAGAGACACAAATGGTTTCTACTAACGCTCCAAAGGCAGACAGCGCAGCAAAACAGAAGCTGTGCAGTGAGCAGTAGCAGGACCGTGAGCTCAGTGAGCTAATGAACAGTGCTGAGAGTTCAAACACCCTGGTTAGGCTGCCTGCATCTGCCTGCCTTTGAACTGGAGCTCACAGGCACCTCAGAGCTCAGACAGACACAGCACCAGTCACACAAATATAACCACTGTAATTCAGATCCTTCCAGATGAGTGCAAGGCCCGATTATAATTATTTACCACTCAACCAGTCCTTGCGTCAGCCATACATTTTATCAGCAGGGATTTTGTGCTTGCATCCAAATCGTTGAACAAAATATTGATAAGCATGTATCCTACAGCCATCACCCCACTATGAACATTGCCCTATGCTTAAAGTGTATGAATCAAGTTACTTAAGAGATATGGACCTACAGATACATACAGATTGCAAGCATATATATGTATATATAAATATGGTTGGAAGCATTCTCTAATAGCAAGAGAAGTTCCTAGCCAACTATATATAATTTGATTAATGATAAATTTAGACAAATTACATCTAACAACCACACAGAAACCTTACAAAAACGGTGTCACCATTTTTATCATTAAGACTGTGGAAAAACAGCCTCCCACACAAAGGACAAAGAGACACACTCACAATACAGAGTTAAAATTCCAGTCCTGAAAGCAAGGAAGTCTGCATACCTGGTTATTTACAGTAGCCTGGGTTCTGCCATCCGTGTGAGAGTCTGAAATGGAAAACATGAGATTATAAAATCCTAAGTATTATATATTCTTTATGATTGCTCTAATTTATAGTCTCAAGCCATGATTGGATCTTTAGAAGACTGCCAGAATTCCATGTACTCTGGTCACTCCTCCCCTCTCCCCCTGGACACTCTTTTCATTGGGATAATTAAAATACTTGTTTACCACTCAGGTCTTCAATTATGGGGTCAGTATCCCCAGCTGGCCACTTAATCCAGTTTTGGGTTTGTTTTTACCAGTAGTACAGCATAAAAGTACCTTTTTATGCAGCTGGATCCTGACTACACTTTTCAGAAAATCAATTAAGCATTATTTGCTAATTTCATTAGTGCTATTTAACTGATGACTTTGCAGTCTTGTTCTTTATAGTATATTAAGAATATGCACCAAAATCAAATCTCTGTCTGCATAAAAAACCCCACTAGTCTGAAATGCAGAAGGAAGAGTAATATGAAATAATGGCTATTTTGTTTATTTTTAGTTGTAGACATTTCTGGCTTTAAGTATCTACTTGAGAACTGTATTTTGCATTCAGATGTTCAGATGTACCACCAATGAAGTATGGAGGGGTTCTCTCAGGGTAGCTCTTCCAACTTAACTTTTCTTGCACAGGTTTGGATTTTCAGCAGCAGTGCCTAGAAGACATGGAAGGATAAGAATATCATTAGCTCAGTAATTCAGATCATATTAGAGTGACCTGGTTGTCCTAATTTCAAAGGTTATTTTAATTTTATGTAAATCTTTAACTGCCAGTCACAAAAAATCTGCATAATATGCCTTGCCATTTTAGTTTTACTTGTCATCTACTTTTGTACATGAACATGAGTTAACTAATTTTTTTTTTGTCTTCTGGTGCACCAATGGTACTTCTGGTATCTCAACTGAAGCTTGAAGAACTTAATTAAAACGGAAGGGGCTTTTCTTCCCCCTCCTTATGAAATACAAACTTGCAGCTTTCCATTCTTATTTCTTTTTTTGTCTGCCAAACAATTTTCAAAATTATGTGAAGCTAGAAGAGAAAAAAAGCTGACTGTTTCATATCTGCAAAAAGAATAATCTGAACCCAAGAAAATATTCAAATGCTTAGGCTACACTGACCCCAGTACTCATATTAGTGAAGGGTTATTCACCTTATTAAAACTAATCCCATGTTCATGTCACTACCTGCCCCAGAAGGCATTTCTTTATTTTAATATTTATATCTCATATTCTGTCCTTTTAATTAAATTTTATCTTTAATAAATCCCCTTTTGCTTTGTTTCACTCCCTTCTGTGATTCACTAGAGAAGCTGCCTGATAGGGACTCTAATTTTGTGATTGGTTAAGCCTACTCCCAGAACCAATCTCTAAAACTGACTGGCACATTTTTTTATGCCACCAGGAAGTGAAAGAGAAAAGAATCAGTATAAAAAAAATGCTCCCAACTCAACACCAGCAGATGATACCCTCTGCATTCTGTACTTTCAAGCTATTTTTTACTGTTTGATGTTGGCACTGGCCCTGGCTGAGGAAAATATCAGAGCACAATCTTTGAAATCACCTACTAGTGCTTTCCCTGTTTGATAAAATAAAGACTTCACATGGGAAAACATGCAACTACGAAAAAAACCCATGCTTTTTATTGTTTTAAACAGGATTGGAATTAAAGGAGGCATGAATTTTCACAGGTAATACCATGCCACATGGCAACAGGTAAGAAATTTATGACATACAGCCTCAGCTACGTAAGAACTAGACATCTTAATGGATCTTCTAGGCCTTCTGATCTATGCATAGAGGGTAAAAAAGGGTAATAAAATAAGGCTGGAAGCCTTTGTAAGATAATGGGGAGAATCACCGCTTGTAAAACTGTCTGTCTTCAGTAATGCTAAATATCCAAAATATTTTCCAGAATGCTAAAAATCTAAATGTTTTTGAAGAACAGGATGACAGTTACATGGAGATCGTTACTTTCTGTCACCAAACCAGTAAAATCAAGTAATACCACATCTTTTCAAAAACCTGAGCTCCTCTCCAGGTGAGAAGATGCACCTCAGATACTCAGACCAGTAAATTTACCTTTCTGTGTATACAGTTGAATTATTTCAGTTAGTTTTGAAGTATCTGAATTTTAGTTGTTCCTGGACTTTAAATGTCCTGAAGCCCATAGTAATCTAGGATAGACTGTGATTATCTCATTTATTTTCACATCACACTCTAAATTTGTTAAAACTTCGTCTCCTTTCACACCTTTGTTCTGACTAGAACAGGGTGATAATGAACTCATCACAACAGCAGCATCATGTTAATCTTTTATCTGTTGCTGTTGATTCTGGACTTCACCATTTTATAGTTCTTTTCAGTTTACTCTCACAATGACTTTGTTCATTGTTCTCATTTTATGTTCAGCAAGGCTCATCAGGAGATGAAAAAACCTTGAAGCATGAGAAACATCACAGACTGTCAATTAATATCTCATTAATAAAGAAAACAACAACAAAATGAACAAATAAACAAGGAAAATAGGCTAAGTGGAGAGGTGTTAATTGAAGAAGATCTGAAAGGATTGAAAGATCTAAACATGAAGAATTAAGAAAGGAGTGAGTTTTTCATGTGAATGCATCTGCTGGGAGGTTTGAGGAATTGGTCCTGCATGGCTCTGATGCTGGGAAACAACATGAAGGATACAGGCATAAGCAAAAGCAGCAGAGCTGGAAAGGAGTAGATGGACAGTCTGGATTCTAGGTAAGAACTGATGGAACATGCATTCGGTCAAAAAAACTTTGCATTTTCAGATATCATTGGAAAAAATATTCCCGTCATTTCTGCCAGCTGAACACCAAGTTAGTGACCTGAGGTAAAGAAAAAAATACTCAGAATTCAAAATTCCTGCTTTCCTTGAAGGGTTTGCTGTGAGTGATGCACAGCATGTCTTGGATCCTTGGAACTCCCAGTTTCCCATAGTGGTCACTAAAAATTGTATGTTGTTCTCTTGACCTAACTATGCCAAATGCCAAAATAGATGAACAAAATTAGAAGACTAATTTAGTTGATATTCTGGATTTGTGGGGTTTTGTTGGTTTTGTTCGCTTGTTTGTTTGTTTGTTTGTTTGCTTTGTAATGACAGGAGAGTTGGGAAAAAAGGAGAGGCAGGAGGGGAGAGACAGAATCCTTCACATGCAAGTCACATATCAGTCACATCTACATAAAATCCAGTTAGGACAACCAATGACAAATATGAATTGCTGTGTACTAACTTTCAAGAAACAAGCTGATAACTCCATTGGAGATTACAGGCAAAAAAAAGTCAAACTAGACCTCTGACCACTGCATTGTTTACCCTTGCTGAGTATTCTAATTAATTAAAATACTTAATTTTGTTAAGGAACTTGTTTCACACTTTCGTGTAGGTCTAGCTGTGATTAGATATTAAAACATAAAACAAAATATGAAGGTATTTTTGATGCAATATGATTAAGAGAAATTTGTTTCAGTCTTCTGTATGATTCCCATTATTAGCATAATCATCTAGTCAGGTGTTATTTTTCCTCTTCCTTATTGTCACTAAGACAAACAAAACCTCATAAAGATCTTGGGATATTAGTATTTTTTAGAGCTTTTTAAAAGAGATTTTAATAAGATGCAAAAGACTAGCTGACATTGGCACAGAAATGAAAAAAAAAAGCATGATTATTTTTAGAGCTGGCCTCTTGGGCTGGGTATGGGCATTTCAGCTGAATGGAGAAAATCTTGCAGTTCCAGTGTCATACTTTCTCTCTTCGCATATTTTAATTTCTAACACTGCCAAGTTAAACCATTTTATCAAAACTAAATTGCCTTAACTAAAAAAATAAAAACAAAACAACAGCAAAAGCTGGATCTTCTTCATTAACCACAGTGAATAAGGTGTACAGTGTATTTTCCCCAAGACCAATTTATTCTGTGAACCATGCATGCAAGCTATCAAAAGCTGTAAATTAGTGGTCACCTCAGGCATTAGAAATAAGAGCTCCTTTACAGGAGTTCCCATTGAGTCGGTCTTTTTCATCTTTGCTAATTAACACTTTTTTACCATTGCCTTGTAATAAATAATTGAAACTATCATGTAGGACATGATTCAGAAAAGAGAGAGCAAAAACTCTAAACTAGATAATTTTCAAAAGAATCTTTCTCTGATTGGCTTCTTCAGTAAAACCTGGAATAAGTAGAAAATAAACTGATTTCTGGCTTTAAAAAGTCTTTGAAACTTTCCACTACCTGAACAACTTTAATTTATGTGCATATCAAACATCTTACTGGTGCTGAAACCCCAACACTTAATTCCCTGAAAAATGCAGGTGAGACATAAAATACTCACAGTAGCACAGGATCACATCGGTGCACCCTGTAGTATGTAAGGACACTGCAGTACCCTCAGATCTTCCACATTGAGGAAGCAACTTTTTGTATGAAAAGGAGGGGATTAATCTTAAAGCTTTTGGAATGGGTGGTTTTGATCCTGACTGCACAAGCAGAACCCCAGCCAACCACACAAGCAAGGTTTTTCCCATTTCTCTCAGTAGCTGTTAAAGCATCCTGAATTCATACTAATTCTGAGCTGGCATTAGCTCAAGTGGCACCAAAGGCAGTAGTTATTTGCGTATTTTGAGCTACTCGAGGTAACGTGGTCTCAAAAAACCATTTTTTTGGTACTGGCTCTCATCTGCACTTTTGTGTGTCTCGAGCAACTGTGTAATAACTAGGCACACACCTGCACAGCCCTCATTTGCAAGAAAAAAATTTCTGCCATCCTGTGATTGTCAATATGAAGACGGGTTTGATTAAGCTGTGTTAAGCAAACATTAAGTGTGCCTTTTTCAGGATTGGTTCACACAGCTTCACTGCAAGGAAACGCTCTATGAATAAATATAATTACAGAAAAGGAAAACCTAAAGGTAATTTGATAACCCTCCGCAGAACTTAGCAAGGTGCCTAAAAATGAAATGTTGACATTTCTATGGTTACTTTACATATAAAAGAGGTACCTTTCATGAAAAGCAAAGCACTTACTTAACATTCCTCAAAGGTGGATCTCGTATTCTTCATTAGCTGAGTTTCAATTGCCTTTGTCAAGCTTGTCTTCCCGGCAAAGGTCTCTGTCAACTGTGAAATCCACTTAAGGTAATTAGTATTCCGTTAGATGGAACAGTCTGTGAATTAGAACTGTAACAAAAGGGAACGTCTGCTTGTTTCCTCATTATCAAACAAGGGGAGCTTCCAGCTCCTGTGGAGGCTGAACCTCACTCTTTTTCATGTCATACAGGCCACACTTAGCGTTAAGGATTAATGGCCCTGCTCAAAAGTTTGATTTTTCTATTTTACCAGAAACGGTGGTATTTCTAGATGTTTCTCTTCTGATTCATAACAAGATTAAATCTCATCTTCCCTGCAGTAAGGAAACAATTTCCTTCAAATCAGTGTAGCACCTTATTTGACAATTTTTTACAAATGTTCAGATTTTGCTAAAGAATTTCAACATTTTCTTTGAGTTTTAGTTATAGTCTTTAGTCTTTTTTTTTTTAATATATTTGATTACATCACAGAAGAAGGGGCCATGTACAATGGTTACAGACTTCTGAAACTCTGCCATGAGGTAACACCTAAAGTGTTTTAACACAGCCTTTATTTTTAAAATCTGTCATTGAATGTTTGCCACTTGTTGACAAGAATATTTTATATTTTCTAAGTCAAAACCAGGTTATTTTATATATATATAAAAAAAAAGCATGCTGAAATAAACCAGAAAGCTTTGTCAGCAACAAGCTTGCACAGACCTAGAAAAAGAAATCCCAAGTAGATATAAGCAGATATAAAATCTGGAAAATGATATAATCTGGGAAAAGACTGAGTATATTGTAAGGTCAAACAAGAGATAAGGATGATAATGGATCAATTGGCTGAAAATCTCACTGTCTGCATACTAGTGCCAGAAACAGGGTGAGTAAACAAAAGAAACAAGGAAACCTTAATAGTTTACAAAAAAATACATTTTAAATTTATGATTTTGCCAGCATAACACAATTTGATAATGCAAGCCTTCTGCCTGAAATATATTAATATTAAAACTCAATATATTATCAATAAAAATTTACATTATATGTAATGAAAATGTGTTGTCCAGTACTAATATTACATGTCAATCCTTTCACATGCAGACCATAAAATGAGATGGCTCTGTTAGGAACTTGTTACCCCAAAGAACAACTCATTTTTACTCCTTAGCAGCCCAAGGGTGTGTCCCCATCAGGTTTCTACTGGCTTACACTTGCAGGCTCTTCACATTTCCCATGCTAGCTAAATTCCAACTAGACGGGATGTCTGTACTGTCATCACAACTTCAGTGCGTTGTGTAGACATGGTTTGAGATTAAAGTGTTTTCTGTTTGTCTTGTAGTGACATGGTTTGACACTGAAATATGAAATCTCTTCGTCGCAACACAAATAAGAGACATTTTTGATGCAGAAAATCTGCTTCAGTCACTAGGAAGGGTTTGTCTACACGAAGGCGCCAGTGAGAAACTGGGAAGTGTGTGAATTGAGAAACAGCAGCTGTTGCAGACTCACTCTCTGTTTGAGCAGTCGCAGTAGGTACTTGTGGCCTCTCTGTGATTTAGCAAAAACATTAAAAAAATGTTTTTAATAAGTAGCAGCAGCTACACCAGTGCCTAGAATACATTCATGACCCAAGTCACTTCAGAAAACAGAGTTTGAGGAGAAAATTTTTCTCCTGCCATGACTTAAACTGACAAAACCATGAAAACATGGCAAAGTTTTGTGCTTTTAAGTACAGACCTTTTAAGTGTGAGTCTGGAATTTTGCATTTTAAAGTTTTTCTTAGCATTTCACATATGATTTAACACTCAAAAAAAAAAAAAAATCCTATTAATATAGCAGCCATTGCTCCCCTAGGCAGAGATTTCACATTCCCGTTGTCCTGTGGATGTCCTTTGTATGGCTAAGCCACGCTCTTGCAGAGTATTGCTCAGGGAAGGAATTATTTTGGTCCATCTCGTTTGAGTGTTCACACAGTTGCCCTGTGGCACACTTACTACTGACAGAACTCTTCAGACAGCTTTCACATCTCTGCTGACATGTGCATATAGCCTGCCTTGCTATCTTATTTATGTATATGTTTTAGTTTTATACATCCCTATACTTTTTTCCTAAGTGCCCGCTATCATTATGAATTGTCCAGGGAGCTTTCCAGAGTTGGGCTAATGCATACACATGTGGGGGGGAGAGAAAGGGAAAGAGAGAGGGAGTCCAGCGTGCCATCTTATTTATGTATTTATTTTCTTTTAAACATGCCTATATTTTTCCCGAAGTGCCTGGAACAATATATGCAATAAAAAATATTAATCAATAACCGTGCTCAAATCATTCGGTTCCTTCAGTTCAGTGCTGTGAAACAAATGTGAGAAACTAAATAGACCTTGCAGAGTGCCCTGTAGTTCAATAAATCCAAGGTCTGGCTGATCATGGAGACAAGGTAATTTTCGCAATTGACATCTGCAGTACTCTCCCCCTTTTCCTTTTATCTTCAACTGGAGAATTATGAAACTATTTTTTTTTTCCAGCTTTCAATTTTTTTTTTTTTAACTGTTAGGACATGAAATAAGAGGAGAAATAGTTAAAAAGAAGGAAATAGAAAAGACTCAAGCCATTTGAAGACTAATAGAGTACGACAAATAGATTAATTTTTACTGAGCAAAAGAATCTTGGATAAAGAGGAGAAAAAAGAAGAAACTCTTAGTAATAATATCAAAAAAAGACTGAGATCCAGAGGAGAACTGGGGAAGAAGAGAGTTCTACAAAAAAGAAGTAAGTGCTAGGCAAAATTAAGTGCAGTTGCATGTCTGAAGTGTTATTTTTTTTTTTCTAGGTGTGTTTTCAGTTTTTCTATACACATTGTAAAGTTAAAGTCTGTATTCAATATTAGTAACTCTTATTCCTGTAAACCTGGAAAATAATATGAACGCAGTTTCTTCTCGTCAAAAGCTGTGAAGAAAAAACCGAATAATTTTGTTTTTCAAACTATGACCATACCAAGAACTGGTTACTATAAAAATAGATTATGCTGAGAGTTTTCACTTTTGTATGTTGTAAATTTTTCAGCTGCTGAAGTTTCAGGCTATTTAATGGGAAAACACGTGTCAAGAGATTCTTGTTGTAGGAAAATAAGGAAATTTACACAGACATTGTCTTTTTAGCATGTACGTGCACTAATAGAATAAGGCCCATACAATGGAGAAATTAAAATCTATACAGTAAAAACTCTAAAAAGTGACAGCTAGAAGTGTTTTTGAAGTTTAATTTTTATTACTCGATTTTTTTTTTTTTTTAATAGGAACTCTGCAATCTCTTTAAAGAGTCTGAAGTAGACATTACCTGGACTCATAGTTCTTGAAATATAGTTCCTTTGACAGTGGTCTTTAATTGAGTAATGAAAAATGAGGACAACCTCTTCCTCTTCTCAAAACACTTACCAATGCCAGCAGTGTGTCTGTGAATTTATGTGAGAAAGAGAACAGGCACATGTCTTTCTCTTATACTTACAAATTTATTTTCACTTTAAATTTACCTATGTTTTTCCCTGTGTGTCAACCATGGATATGATTTGTTCAGATTGGTTTTAAGTCTGTGCTAATAACTTTGTATTTTCTTCATGTGCTTGTACTGCAATAATGCTCAGGAGACTCAGTCATGGATGAGGTCTCTTTGGGCTGACAAGGTTGTACAAGCCCAGAAGAAATTACTGAGAATCCAAATAATCTGATTTGGTCCACACTTTTTTCTGTCCTCTAATAAGGACATCTTTAAAAACTGCTTTTTTATCATTAGGTTTGGAGTTAGAGTAATCCTTTTCTTTGTCGTGGCCTGATGAGTTATTTAGATTATGTAGGCTCTGCGGTATCAAAGTATATGTATTATTATACTCTTGTTTAAACTGAAGACACATTTGTTTGCAGAGGTTTTATTGGTAATTGAGTGGTTGTACCAGAGACAATATGTTGCACCGGCAAATCTATCTCCAGTATGTTTGCACACAGCTTGATATTCTTCTACGAGGTTCGTGTTTTAAAGCACTGCAGTCTAGATGCTCAGGTTGATCTCAGGCAAATAGAATGAAAAACTGAGAACCGAAATGCCTGCTTATCCTCAGGGATGCCACGACAAATTAGTGAAATAATCTCATATTATAATAATGCTTTGTGTTGTTATGACAGTTATCACATTTTAGTTCTTTACGAGCCTGCACTTGGGCACTATCATCAAAATTCTTTGTTCTAGCTGATTTGTTTTTGAGGTAAACCTCCCCCATTCACCACTTCTTTTGAGTATGTGCCAGCCTGGTCCCCTGTGGATCTGTGCATCCTGAGAACCACTCCATTTTCCAAGAGCCTGTCTGTGCTCCCGAGGCGCTCTTTTGGCAGCAGCTGATGATGGAGATGCTGCAGCCATCCCTGCTTGTCCCTGGCTGTGGTGGCTGTGCTGCAGAGAATAAAGCAACTCTGCACTATCACGGATTAGGCAGGAAAGTCATTTGAGAGCTATTTCAGTGGGGCTACAGCTGTTCTATGCTTCCAGCATGCAAAGTGTCTGTAGGACATTTGGGGCAAGGGGTAGGGGGGATTGTGACAGTCCTTTTGTATCCTATTCCAAGCTGTTAAGTGAATGCTTCTGTTAATACTTGTCACCAACCTGACTAGCTTCAGACTGAAAATCCGGAGGTAAAATGATACAACCACCACTCCTAATACCTGAGTCACTTCTCCTCTCAACTCTTAAAAATACTATGAGTTGGTAAATTGTGCCTTAGGCAAGAGGTTCTTCAGATTTTTATTGCATTTCTTCTTTTAATTTAATTAAAAAAAACCAGTGAAGAATCCATTGTATTTATTTTTAAGATACAAAGTGCCCATTAATAGATGACACTGTCCTGTACAGATGCATCATGGATCCCCCTCCTCTGAAATAAATCTAGATAAATAAATAAAGCAACAAGACCCAATCTCACTCTGAGATCATGCACTGAGCAACTAATCTGCTCTTGCTAGACAGAGGAAGCCTCTGTAGACTGAGAAAAGGTGTCATTAGCTCATTTTCATTCCAGGACCAAAACCAAATAAAGCTAGAGCCGAAAACAAACAAAAATGTATTAAGCTGACAAAAAAGTTTCCAGTGGGAAATGAAAGACAACTAGAAACAATGATAATAACATTTTCATGTGCTTTCATTACATGAGCAATTTGGGGATGTGCTGAACAATTCAGAAATATTTCAAATTGCTGGGTATATGCCATAATTGCTGGTTTACAAATATGTCAGATCCTTTACTATGCAGGCTGCTTTTATCCACTGCAAACAATTCCAGATCAGATGTTTTCCATTTAAACTGTTAGAAGAAAATAGTGCAATACAGAAATAGCATTAATTTTCATGGCTGCACTGATGAGGATTATTGAAGCACAATATCATCGTAGCATTTATCAATATGCAATCTTAATTCCCATGGTGATGTCAATTAGTTTCACTCTATACTAACTCAGTATAATATAGAATATATATACTTAAAAACTAAGTATAAATCTGAGTAACCTGAGACAACAGTTAAAATAGACACAAAGGTGCAAAGGTGCTATAATTAAATGGCAATTACCTTTTTTTTAGGTTATCTGATTTACTGTTAATACAAACAATTGATTTTGAACATTTATTTACATTGTTTATATATATTGTAGCAGTAGGAACCCAATCTGAGGGTTTAGCACAATAAGAAATCTCTTAAACTGCTTATTAAAATTAAAACAATTTTTATATCATTGTGGCTTTCCAACTTTGAGATGGTTACTTGAACATCATCATCTCTCTTCTTTATATGGTTTTACTGGCTCGGGGAGGAGAGAGAGAAGGAGAAGGGGAGAGAAAGGGAAAGGGAGTGGGGTGTGATCGATAGTGTGGTTTGACGATAAATGTGCATCAAGCAGCTCTCACTGGCTGCTCATAACCCTGTTTGGAACAACTTATTCTCTGTGTTCCCTGCTACATTTTTCCAGATTCTCATCTTCATCAAAACCAAATGCTGTTCCAAGGTGTTGAGAATTTCAGTGGACTATCTGCCATCTCAGCACGGCACTGGCATGCCAGGCAGGCATTGGGCAGTGTCTTTGGGATGCACCTCCATGAAAGTAATCTCCTGATCCATCTCTACTTAAGAATAAGTTGGTGCAGTTGTGGAACAGCCTCAGAGCTTGAGAAGAACCTTCTCTGGGGTGAATCAAAACTGGAAGATTCACATTCAAAGAGTTTGCCTGCTGCACTTCACATATCGAAAAACGCTCAGTGCCCAGGGTAAGTATGAAGTAGCCCCTGCAGAGAGTGAATTCTTGGCAGCAGCTGTTTTGCTTTACTTGGGTGCTTCAGTTGTTCTGTGGAATTTGCCCTGGTGGCCGTTGTTTTGGTTTGTGGGATGGTACCAGCACCAAGACTAGGTGAACAGGTGATCTTGGGATTTCTTGTATCGCTGTGTAAAAATTAGAGAATTTTCTGATTCCTTTCAGCTTGTCACAATCCTAAGAAAAAAGGGAATCTGGGAAAATCTTGACAACTTTTAGTCTGCTTACATCCCCAAAGAGTGTCACAAAATGTGTTGGTGCCCCTGTGTCATATGATAAATTAATGGAGACTTGTCTATGAATTGTTAATAGAAATGAGCTTAAACAAGACTCTGGAAATTTTAATTTCTTGCAATGTTAAAGTCATATATTGAGGAAAACACTGTGCAATGTCTGAGTAAACAGAAACAAGCATAAAGAATCATATTTTAATTGGAAAGTCTAACCCAGTAGGGGTTTTAGAAATGGAGTAGATTATAAAAACAAAGATTTGTTTGGGCTGGATTGTTTGCAGAAGATTTAAAAAACAAAGATGTTAGAAAAAATATGAATGTATTAATATTATTTTACTTCTCTCTTGCATTCTCTGTAAATAGGCTGGCAGCAGCATCCTGTTAACACATACATTTGGTGTAATACAATTACTATATTAAAATTTATGCTGTTGATTTAAGGATGTCTGCTCAAACTGCCAAAGCCTCCCACTTGAACCTTCTGTCCCTTTCTGCTATTTAATGTGACATGATTATCTTAACCGATTTTGAAATTCATATATGGATATACAATGCACATATTTCTTATACAGAAAATTTGCATGAGATGGCATTGATATAACTTAATTAGAAGACAAAAATAAGCAAAATGCTAAACGTGGCCATAACTGTCCAGTGCTGGAGAACTGCCAGCCAGAAACCCCAAAGAAGCTTAGGGCTCCAATTTATAGCTTAGGCTTGACTCTTGCTGTAATGACATTTTCCTGTTTACTGTATCATTTTCAAGTCTTCCCGCATGGATCTGAGAGCCCCAGCAGATTAAGTGAGTAAATTCAGAGGAGATTCTCTAGATCTGTGTCTATAAGTAATGTAGAGTATCATGACAAAACCCAGTGAAACTAAGCTTATCAGCATATGTACTGGCTACCTAAACAATGAGCAATGTTTTGCAGGCCAGAAACATTTCTTACTGTTATTAGTTAATAATAAGAATGCAGAAATAGTTGACTAAGCATCCAGGTCGGTAACCACATGACAGTATTTACCTTTAGGGTAAACAAGCAGGTGCCTTATATTTGGGGAGTGAGACTAAATAAGCAAGCAAGGATTCTTGTGAAGGTGCAAACAGCAAGTGATGGATTCACCATCACTGATTCTGCACCGACAGCAAAACTCACAACCAAAATCAAAGTCTGAAGCTTGTTCAAACTTTGAAGTATTTCAGACCTAGGTTCTTGTATTTCGTTTAATCCTAGAGCTGCTTATGAGGGAGAGCTGGCGGCAAATATATGTGTATGCATGAGTATATGTGTATGTACACCAACATATAAATCTTAATTAGAAAATGGTAATTAAAATGTCTAACCAAAGGAAGCATTTAATTTTGTCCATGATTACATTCCTGTGTAAGGTCCTCCCTATTGCATGTCATCCAGTGGAATGAGTTAATGTGTCACTAGAAAATTAGGTTACATCTATCCTGTGTTTTTATTATCTTAAAACCAAAATATTGCATGATAGAAAGGATGTGCCACAGTAGAAATCTACTGCAGTGACACAGCAGTGACTGCAATTTGAATTTTACCCTAAATAACTCAGTTCAGGAAACGTTTAGGATCCCTTTAACAGCGGTCAGACTTAAAACTGTAAATTACATATGTCTTGAGCAATAATTGCATATTTTTCGTTATCAATGTGATAACACTTGTCTCCATGGGGAAAAAAATGAGTTTAAAAATAGATTTATATTTTAAATGTGGGAAATACACTGACAAGCAGTGTAACCAGTGTGCCAGTACAACCTTCAATACCATGACCCAAACTCACGACATTAAACAGTAGTTTTGTTTACTTTTAACATTCAATGATTTGCTTGCATATAATACTGCACATCTTTTATCAATAGATGGTAGAAATATATGAGTAGTAACAATGCACATTTTGTTATACATCTGGCACATTTGGAGAATCATACAATTAAAATGTAAGTAAATATATAAACTATACCAGATTCTGGACTGGTTTCTTTAAAAATTAAAATTTCCTTTCTTTTTCTTACAATCATGAGTAGACTGCGATTCTCCTTTTAATTTCTAATTGAAAAGGTTTTCTTTTATAGGCTTTCAGAAAAATGCAAAATACATTGGGAAATTATACACAGAGACCCAGAGTCTTCTCTATTTTTTCAAACCATAGATAATGGTTTCTTAAGAAAGGTATGGTAAATGTGCTGAAGTATTCTCATTTTGAAAAATCAAATTTAATACTTAATGCAAATATAATTATGCAGTGTTCAATAATAACTAATGCATTTGAGTGTCTATCTTAATACAGAAAAAAGTACAGGTTTTTCAGTTTGAGTCTTTCCATAATGTTGAGAGTATTTTCTTTGAAATCTTGACCTTAAAATTATGGCACTTATACTAATTAGAAAGTGCAGATCTTGTCTTTGTCTGGGAAAGCCACATGCACATGACCTATGGGGCGCATCCACCACCTTAGTTTTGGTCCTGGTGGCCACGTGGAACTAAGTCCAGGTGGTGAACACCATTTTTGTGGGTCAAACACCTTCTCTTTTTGCATACTTTTGCTGTTAGCACTGCTGTTGCTACTGTGCCTTTCTCATTCCATTGCTTTTTGCTTTCAGCAAACTGTTATCTCAACCCTCAGACTCTGCTTTTGTCCCTCCCTTACCAGAAGGGGTGGGCGAATGGGAGGGGCTTACTTGGTGTTAATTTCCTTCTGGTGCCGGACCACCACAGTGTAATGACCTGGACTCAGGCACAGTGAAACTGTGGAGGCCAAGAAAAAAGGCTGAATAGTTTCCATACCCTGCTTCGCGAAAATATCCATTCCAAGTTTGAGCAGATATGATAAACAAGGAAATCTGTCCGTAAAAAATAAGATCTTTTCAAGAGAGCATTGTTTTTCTCAGCTGGGTTAACTGTACAGTGTTACTTTGGCCATGTTTTAGGAGATGTGATGCCCAATGAGACAGTTCTCAAAACCAGCATTCTCTAGCACCGACATTTACTAAATGCGTTCTCTTCCGTACGGACACAGTTTTTTGCCTAACAATAGTGGCTGAATTGTGGTAATGAGGGAAATTAGTAATATTTGAGCATGTTTTCTTTGAAACTAAAAAATTTTGTTAAGAAATGCTGGAAAGGGCTGCTGTTTTAAGTAAAGCCCACATCCATGGCAGAGGTTTTTTTGGAACATAGAACATGCAGCACATGGACCTGAAGTTGTCAGTGTCAGTTGTCAGCAACACCACCGCACATTTAACGCTGTCTTTGCTCTTCTTCTGGTGAGTGCAAATGATAAGAAACAATAAGTAATTTTACTAGTAGAGGCAGAGAGTACAGAAATATTGTGACAACTTTGATTTTTAAGAGGAATCCTGATATGCTTTGGTTAGAGTTTTATTTAAAATACTGATCCTGGGTAGTTGAATCAGTTCTAGTAAACTCCTAATTTTGTTGTGGATTTACACTACGAGATGGATATTGTACTGATTCATTCACTGCCCTGTCCTTACTTGATTTGCTCCAGGTTCTTACGCTGCACTAAGACTCTGTATCCCTGACATTTTCTGCAATGCCATTCTCAACATCCAGGGTTGAGTACTGTAGTCTCATTTGTCTCAGCTCTTCAGCACAAGCAGAAGGCAGCAAGTAATGCTAAGGCTCAGGTCTGTGTCCTGAAGTGCATCTCAATGTAATCAAAGAGATTGGTAGGCAGCACTTCCCCCCTAATGCTGAGGCAGGGAAAAGCCTGGGGCTGAGAAAGAACCGAGAGGGATGCAGAATGGGGATGGAAAAGGAGGAGAAGAGATTCACTATCTGAAATAGAATATATAGAAAAAGATTGGACCATATGAAGGGAAGATTCACAGATATGAAAAATATGCGGATGAAGATTAAACTTTAGGGAAAAAAAAATAAAGCAGAATTTGGAACAAAATAGGCAAAAAAGGAGATGAGAAATCTCAAAGTGCAGAAAGTCTTTTAGGTGACGCTCTAAACCTCATCAGTTCATCAAGAAAAGTGAAAAGCCTTATATCCCCTCAAGAAAAAGAAATCCTGCAGGAGAGTATTTATCTTTCTCCAGGAGTGCAGGTTGTCTTCTGCAAGACAGAATAGCAGAAAAAAACCCAGAGGAATGCCTGTTCTAAGGTACTCGCCAAGTATATGTCATCTACCCCAGGAAACATGAGGAAGGGAAAAAAGAGGCGGCCCTGTTCAGCCACAGTAGCATTCAAATTTATAAATGTTTAAGTATTCCTTCAACTTTCACAGGTTCTATGTTTAAACATGCCTTTTTAATTGATCTCAGAAATAATTTCGGTTTATATATAGCTTTTATAAGCCTGGGGCCTACCTGTCCTAGGCCTATTTGAAGATTTATCTATAGAAATCTTGTATGAAGAAAGGAGGGAGGATTTAATCTACAAAGGCCTGAATCCAAAAGCCTGCTCTGAAATTTGCCTTAATTATTGATGTGCAGTTACACAGGGATTTCCCACACGACCTCCCAGTAGCATCAGATTACCTTGAAGTTACAGTAACCACTGTAATCTGAACAGGTCCCTTGTAAAGAGCAGAAATATAGGTCTGGATAGGAAAAAGATCTTTAATGCATTGCACACTGTCAGTCTGGGGCCCCACTAAAACTGTTCTTAAATGATGCAGGTAGTGCCCTTTGCTGCTTCTGATCCTTTTTTTTCAAGGAAGAGAATCTCACAGGTTTAACTAATGTAGAAAGAATGGGATTTGCTTGGCACAGTAAAATTGTGTGCAACTGGATAGTTTCGGGCTGAGATCGTAGTATATGGGAAAGTCTTTTAAAGATATCTGGGGTTCCATTTCCCTCTAAAGGCCCTGACAGGATTTCCAAAAGCATGTGTGGAAGAGTCCTCCACAGCATGCCTGACATGCATATTGGCTGCCTTTCTGGGGCTTTAAGTATCTCAGTATACACAAATTTAGCCTACAAGTCTTTTATCTCTTTGGTGGGGTCACTCTTATACCCATATGGCAAGGCACCTACAATTTAACGGCGATATTCTTGGTGATCGTCCATGGAAAGGCTATGAACAGGTGTGGAAAATGAATTCTCCTGTTCTTTCCAGAGCACTCTTAATAGGACACTGTGGGAAAGGTTTCTATATCATTACCCTTAAAATGAGCATTAACGTGGGCATTCAAAAACAATGCTTACCCAACATAAAACTTATATTTACCAACTTTCATCCAGAAAAAAAAATTGTTTATTTTATATATTGTGTTTTGTATATAGGGATCAGTTAAGTCACCTCTGGGGCAAAATTGAGCAGCTGTTTAATAGTGGCAGCAATGCTGCAGAACAGTTTTAGGGCATAAAGAATAGAAGAATAAGTTATCTAATTGAAACTGTGAGGGCAATTTAAGTAGGCAGAATCAAATTACTCAAGCTGGAATTTGGCCATTCAAATATTGAAGCCTTTAAAGAAATGTTAATAACTATTCACAGCTTTACAAATATATCGTCAAATCACAGTTTTAATAAGAATAAAAAGGGGGAAAATACATTTAGCAGCTTATGCTAGGAAAATATTGTATTAACTGTAGAGGACAAAAATGAAGGTAAATATTTAAATACTTCTGTTATCATGGGATAAGACTTTGATGTATCAATCCCATCTTCACCAAAGCCTCCTACTATAAAACTCCCACATTGAAGTGTTTCTGTTTTGCTTTTGCTATGATAAATAGCTATCACAAAAAAGGAAATTTGGCATAAAACATGGATAATAAAAGATGTGATTTAAGAAAATAACTTTAGGCAATGGTTTTCATTACAAAAAGGTAGAAAAGATGGAGCAGAGCAGTGATTTGTTTTGCATAAACACATTATAAATATTTTCTTTGTGATAGATGGCTTGTATACTTGCTAGTTCATTGTTTTAGGGATTGCTAGCCAGTGTGGTTACTCCCAAAGATCAAAAAAATTGGCAGAGTTAAAAAAGTGGACTATAATTATATCTAGAGATAAATGCAGTGTCTATTAGGTAGAACTAATTTATACTGCTAATTTCTAGACGACCTAGTCTTCTTCAAAGCTTCACTCTGAAGGCTTATCTAGCCAAATTTATGTACAGTATCAGGGTACCAACAGCAATCAGAATTTTAGAAAGGCTCTTGGTTTATTCTGTTTCATTAAAAAAAAAAAATCCAAGTAATTAAAATATGAGTTTCAATCTGTTCCAGTATGGATGGTTAGCTGAAGTTTAGCCAGCTTGCACAAGAATCTGCAAGCTGACACAAGGGTCTCCACTGGCAGTGGTGGTGCTTAGAGCTTCCTCTGCTAGTGGGTGTGATTGGTAACCCATTGTTACCAAACTTGTCTCTGATAGTGCTAAGCAATGCAAGTCTGTGAAATCCTCCTGGAAATACAAGGTTATGCAAACTAGCATCAGTATCTTCACATGGTGCTGCCCAGAGCATTCCTGAGCAACAGTTACTGGTTTGTCTTGAAAGCTTCAAGAGTTCTATTAGTGCAGTACTTTATCTCAGCTTATTATGGCTGCACTGATGAGTTTTATTGCCATTGGTTTGGTCACAATGGCTTTAGAGGTTGCTGCCTGGCGCTCCAGAACACACTGTAGACAGACATCAGATTTATCTTTGGCTTAGATACAATTAAAAAACAATAACAACAACAACAACAAAAAAAGGAAACCTACAGTGCAGAGGGACAGTTAAGCATTTCTGTTTGTGATTCAAAACAGCCAACCTACTGAGCAAGGTTGGCTGCAGGATGCAAGACTAATATGCTTTTTACACATTAGCTGAGCAGTTAAGGGCCAGAGTGCTGTTCCCTCCGCATGACAAAGATTTCAAATCTCATCTTTCCAGAGTCTGCCTAAGGCTAGTCTACCTGTTCCTGTTGAGTTTGGGACTACTTACTGTGCAAGGCTTGTGGAGACCAGAGAGAAGGGCACACCTGTATTTGACATTGCAGTTTGTGTGCTGAGTATGGGTTTCTCCCTTGGGCCAAACTGTCCTTTCCATCCTTCTGCCAGGTGAGAGTTGCGTGCATTCCTCTATGTAATTGTGTTCACACTGTTTTTCAGTCTGAAATGAAGGAAAGTGAGAGAGGAAACGCTCAGGACAATAAACAAAATAGGGAAGGCTGAATGTCAGTGGCTTTTTCAGCCTTGTCCGCCAGTTATCATCAGACTGCAATTATGTACCTTTCTGAATGCCTCTGTGTGCCTGTCTGTGTGCCTCCCACATCCCCCAATAACTTTTGATAATTTCTGCACGGTTCATTGCAGCAAGATTTGTGGAAAGTGGAGGTCTCAGGAATAATTACACAGGGATGAGTTTTGTAGCCACAGACAACCTACACAATCTTGCATAAATGCAGTATTGGACACCAAAGAATCCTCCCTGCAGAGATCTCCTATAGACACCTTTATGTCAGAAAAATCTTTAATGAAGATTTCATTTTCCATCACACTAAACTAGACAAACAAAAACACCACCCCCAAAAGATGGTAAACTCAGTTTCCTGTCTTCAATTGGTCAAGGAACTGCCTTTTTTTTTTCCTTTTAATATGGCTTAATCATCCATAATTGTTGTAGCAAGCCTCCCAAAAGGTAATAATGATATGCTATGATAAATTTTATGCATTATGATACATGTCCTTTAGGCTTTATAAAGGCTCCTTGTGATGGTTTTGACAAGCTTCCCCAAGGCAACTGAGGCTCCTTTACATAGTTCATTAGCTGAAAAGAGAAATGGCCTTCAAGGTGCTTAAAAAAGATTAATATTTTTTCAGTTTGCTGTTCATGGGGAGAAGTGTATGTAGAATAATTCAGGGCCAAATTAAGCTTTAATCAGAAAAATATGTATTTTGGGGAAAAAAATAGAAATATTTATAGCTGATTGCATAGATTGATAGATGACTGTTCATGAAACAGAATTTGGCTCAAACAAGACAACTGCTGTTCTTAGTTTTAAAACAGAAGTAGTTTGTCCTCTTTGTGCCAGATCCTAACTTCACACTTTCTTCTCCAAGATCACTGTTTGCAACATTTATATCAGAGAACATTTATAATAAGCTAAGAGCATATATAATAGGATAACCTAGGACAGGATAATGAGTGTTTCTCAGTCACTCAGGGAGAGAGAAGTACAAAGACCTGACTCTCGTCTTGAGCTACAGCTCAAGCCATTAGCTCCTGCCTCTTCTCCAGCTCAGCCATTAGCAAGGTCCTGTGCCTTAACATATTAGCATAACCTTTCCTTGTATTGTAGGTCAGAGAAAACTCCCATTTAAAATCTCCCTCATTTGTCAAGACAATTTCTCTTTTGACATCATCCAGAAGGTAGTGGCTCTTATTGCCATATCTCTACTATTTTTGCTGGAAACAGATTATCAGAACAGAATCCATGGTCTTCCGCGTACTTACTCACCTTCTGCCTTGCCACCAATCTTGATTTTTTGAGTGTGTCCTTTAAAATGAACCCCCAGCTTTTCCCTCAGGTATAAGTCCTGCATAGGAGTCTCCTCAGTGGCAATCATTACAATATATCAGACAACACTAATAAAACAGACAGTGTTTTTTTACTTCTTATTTCTCTTGCAAGGTTATATTTATATACATATATAGATCCTTAATTAGAGTTTTATGTTAATGCTTTAGGGCTTTGGAGGTAATATGACAGCAATATTGATTAACATCAGCTGTTGCTGATGTCAGTGTTCAGAAAGCTCATGGAGATTTATCCTAAGCAAGATTTAGTGTATCTAGTAACATGCAGTGTGTAGTAACATGTATGTGACTCTGAAATGAAGTAGTAGCAACCATAAGGGCAAAAAAATATCCCATGGAACTTATGTATAGATGTGATTTACGAAAATATTTTGTAGATATTAACAGATCAAATGTTAATATTCCCTGTCAGGAAAAAAAAAGAAATTAGAAATCTATGCACTAAGTAACTGGCAATTTTGTCAAGTCTTTTTTTTACATTTGTGTTGTAATTAAAATAGCTTCAATAAATTCTGACTTTTGGTTATCAGATAAGTTTTAAACCATTCCTCTTCCTTTTCTTCAGTCGTCTGTTATAGTTTGTTAAAGAGTTATAATATTGTGTAAAAAAACCCTAAAAATCTTGGAAAAGTTACAAGTTAAATTGTTATTCTACCCAGTATCTCCAAGTTATATGGCTTATTTTTTAAATTATATTTAAAACATTAACGAACTGCATTTGTTATCATCTATATGTTTAGTCATTTCTCATAAAATCAGCACAGACAGGAATAACAGATAGATGAGGGGAAAATCTGTAAAGCTGGTCACACAAAGGATTTTTATGTCTGGCTCTATGAAATAGGTAAGTCAAGTCTAGTTAAAAAAATGAATACATGCAGCTTATAACACAGACTAATACAACCATAGGCTTTTGCATTCAGTGGGACTATCATGCACCACAGACTCTGTAACACTACATAAATAGCTGTGTCAATGGTTTATAGAGATCCCTGTCTTTCAATTATGTGTATTTGCATTTCAACCAAGGTTTCTACCAAAATAAAACTTTCAGTAGCTTGCTATACATCAGTGTCTAGAGTAAAAGAGGCCCTGATGTTAGTTTTTTTCCCAATGGCAATTTCACATGACTTCATTTTAAAAGTGATAGAGCTAAAAATTCCTCCTTATTCACTATTTGAAAATGTCTACATATTGTTTGTTTCAGTCCCAAACGTAATAGTCTTTTAAGCACATCTGTACTACCATCTACTGGAAAGGTGAGTAACTATATATCAGCAATCACTGCTTCTATCTGCTACTGAAGCCAGAGTAAAATAATAAATAAAAGAAAAAAAGAACCGTACATTTCTCCCACAGAAATTGCATCTTTGTGTGCACTTTAAGTTGTACTGACACCAGAAATCTCTCATTGCTAATCTTTTGCAGAGATCTAGTTGAACCAAGGCTGGATGGTTTTCACGAGGAAATATTTCAGCCAAAAGTGAGATATTTTTATCCTTTTCTTTTCGATAAGGTACTGCACATCAATAGTTCTCTTTCAGCTTCCGAGATAAACAGAGGGAGGAGAGCGAGAGAGTGTCTGAGTGTACAATTACAGTTCTCAGGCAAATAAGGGAGCCAGGAAATGCAGCAGAGCAGAGCGGAGGCAGGTACTGTGCGTGCTGCTCTCCGTGCTTCTGCACTCCAGATGCCAGCTATGTTTTCTCACAATTCTGTTGTGCCTTTCTAGGATATCCCGAAATAGCTCTGCTAAGACTGGTGGATTGTATTCTTGTTTAGCAAGGTGAAGAAACATCTTCTGGAGGAAGATGAGATTACTCTTTTTTTACGCACACGTAACAGCCTGTGTTCCCCGCTAACCAGCTGTGCGTGCACACACACACGCAAACACCAATGCAAACACAAATGCAAACACCATAGGAGCTTTGCAAATAATACATCTGGATGCCATCAAGGGAGCAGGAGAGCACTCCCTAGCCCCCTGACATGTTATCAGCCTCTTAGACAATTACATCATTTCTGCAACTGGCCACACACACACACAGACATACACACATACACATTGTTACCTGCTTCTAGGCAATTAAATAATATTTGATACTGATTACAGAATTTTCCTTTTTTTTGCTTCAAAAACATGCCCAGGCAGATGCAGGGAGACATGTGCAGGAGTGTAAGACGAGTGTACATAAATGAAAAGCAGAGGATGGCAGCAGTGTTATTACTTTCTGGATATGAGGAAATGGCTGTTCTCTGTACATCTATTTAAAATTGTATTTAGAATACTGCATAGGAATTACTTTAAAGAAGGTCATTGTGTTGTTCTTGGGCACATCAAGGACAGAATAATAATGATTTGTTCAAATACTGTTTAAATGAGGAATTATTAACATTGTCTAGTGTTCTTAACAGACATTATTTCAGTACGTGTAAAGCAATGAGAATGATTGCAGAGAAAACTTTAAAAAATACATTTGACGTATTAGAGCAAGCCTATAACAATTGGGATACAGATTACCTTTTTCCTTTTGCCTTCTACCAGTGAGTGGAAGAAGGAACCTTGCCTCTGAATAGAAAGCCATACAAGACCCATTGTGCATCATCAGAAATCAGTCTAGCAGCTCATTTTGCGTCTCTGAAAGCAGGTATAACTTATTTCCAATAACCCAGCATGCAGCCCTTCTAAAACGGTGCACACTGAATCACTGAATGCCTTCCACAAAGGTACCTTAACGACATCAGGACACATAGTGAATAATCTCCCTCAGTCTCCACAAAAAAAAAAAAAAAAAAAAAAGAGACATTTGAAGAGAAAAATGAAACAAGATAAGCAAACACACTACTATCTTTCACATGCTTTGAGTAATCCTTGTTGGATTTTCACCTGTTTAGCAGTGCCCTATCACACACAGAGAGCACACCACTTCACACTAATTTACATAATTCACTGTTTCATAGCTTTCTTGTGGCTTTAAACCTCATGTTTTCATGCTTCTGTTCAGATTTCATTTATACGAGTTCTTTCTGTCTCTAACCTGACACTTAAGAACTTTCTCTGATGCTAAAGAAAATGCAAATGGCCATTCAGTCTCTTTCCTCCTTTTATTTTCTCTGCTGTGACATCTACCCCACCCTGTCTTGAATGAGTCCTTCAAGCTTTCCTTTCTTCAAAATGGATTTTACTTTCCTCACTTCAGTGGCTGCTTTCTGATACAGTTGTATGTTCTCTCCTTCTTCAGTATATTTAAAATTAACTTCTCTGTAATTTTTAAAGTGATTTTTTTCAAATTATCTTTCTTCATTGGCTTCCTTTGTTCCCATGCTAGTCATTTGTCTTAGAAAATGTTGCAACATAATCTTTACTTGCACTTGCTAAAATTCAGCTGTCTTTAACTTCCACCAGTTTTTATCATAAATATCTGATATTCCCTAAGGTTGCAGATACCAGACTTATTGGCAACAGAATTCACAGACGTAATACTGTTCCAACTGATGAAAATCTCTAATATTGTAATTTTTCTTTGACTGTATTATCTGTGCAGGATATGACTTAAAAATGTGAATTTTTTTTCCTGATGTGATCTATAAAAATGATATCTCTTTCAAATACTCAAGACTCAACTCTGCCCTAAGGCCTACACAATTCTAGCTGTTAATCATGTTGAGGGAAGTGATGGGCTGGAACAGTAATTGCCTTCCCTATTTCTTTTTTCTAATTAAACTCTCCATTACCCTCCCTCTAAATGAAAAAAA